>CANTUQ010000023.1:2122500-2722500 GCA_947683425.1 Excoecaria cochinchinensis | reverse complement strand
TACAAAGTGCGAAAATCCTTGAAACTCACCGAGCCTTTATCTAGATTACAAAGTACGGAAATCCTCTTCTTGGAGATCCCTTACCAACTGTGATATACCAGATACCACTCCCTCTATTATCTCCAACAGGAGTCTCCTTGTTGAAAAGACTTGTGTGCCTCTTAAGAGGGCTTTGTGCTCGTAGGGAGACTTTGAAAACTTATGCCCATTGAAAGGCTTAAATGCTCACTGAGAGACTTTGATGCTCACTGAGAGACTTTGATTGCTCACTGAGAGACTTTGATGCTCACTGAGAGGCTTTAACTACTCACTGAGAGACTTTGATGCTAACTGAGAGACTTTGATTGCTCACTAAGAGACTTTGATGCTCACTGAGAGACTTTGATTTTGAGTCTCTTGAGAGGAAATAAGATTTGAGCCTCTAGAGAGAAAATTAGATTTGAGCCTCTTCAAAGAAAATTAGATTTGAGCCTCAGGGGAAATTAGAATTGAGCCTCCTCAGAGGAAATTAAATTTGAGCCTCCATATATGAAAATTATATTCGAACCTCCTCAAAGGGAATTAGATTTGATGTTGGCTTGTAAGCGAATGGGTTTCAATGTCCTTGGTGTCTATTGAAATGATTTTTTTTTTGTTTTTTTGTAAATTTTTGGGATTTTCACATTTTGAATGTATTTGAATTTTTGCGATTTTCAAGACCTTGAAAATTTCTTCTTTTTTTTTTGTATTTTGTTTTGTTAAGAATTTGTGTTCTTTGTACATTTGAATTTGGACTTTTGTACACTTATTGTGTGGTGTGTGTAAGCATACATCTTATGATAGAGAAACTTACCTGATTGCCCCCGGCATGGTGTGCATGAATAGGTTTGCTCTTTTAAATGTCCTCTTTGGTGCAGGTCCGCAGGATTCTTTTTCTGTGAGGACTTCATCTTGATCTGATTGTCCAACATGGATGAGCGCCGATATTGAGCTAAAATTGTTCCTAGGCCCGCTTTTGCGTCTGATTGCCTCCAACTAAAGTACGTGTGGGTAGTCCAGCTTCCCAAAGGATCTTCTTTTCTGTAGATTTGTGTGATTCTAGATTGCCCTCAGTATGGTGTGCCCAGTTAGGCTTGTTTTTCTTGGTGTTGCCCCTCTGTACAGGCCCATATGATTTTATGACGAATTCCGTGACCGACAATATTGAGCTAAATCCATCTCTTGGATCACCTTTGCAATGAGGTCTATTCGGACCTTTCCCTCAGAGCTATGTACACAGCAATATATACAAAAGATTGTGTGTGCATATGGAATTATGTGTGTGAAATATTACACAAAGCTATATATAGGAAACACATGCAAATGATTAATGTACAAAAATTATGTGTAAACAACTGTACGTGTAAAGGATTAAATGCATGTGATATGTGCTCGTGATATGCATACTAAACATGTGCAAAGAATTATGTGTTACATGTATACCGAAATTATGTACACGAAATGTGCATGAAGAATTGCATATGCAAGATATGTACAGAGCTCATGCATGTCGAGCATCATGAAAGCCTATACTCATGTAAAGTTGTGCAAAGAGATATGTAAAAGATTGTACATGCGAGATACACGTGAGATGCAAAAATAGATAGACCACATCCTAGGTAGTTAAGCGATTTGTTGAGGGTACTGCTCATAGTATCTGATTCACTCAGTGATCTAGAAAAGTATCGTCTTGGCTTAAGAATTCTGACCTATATTCCTTTCAGAGAGAACTGTCCCGTGTGCATCTTTGCTCCCCTAGTCAACGAGCATACGCCTTTTGCCATGAGTTATACAACATTTTGCCCCCAGGACTCTAACTCATGTCCTGAATTGTGTACTATTTGCCTAAAGGGAAGTTATTTGGACCGCCTTATCGCTCCAGGCATCGGAAGTTATTGTTTGAAGGTAGTGCGTCCCTTGTGAATTTTCACACTAGCTTTTTTTTTGCGGAAAATGCGTCGCTTTGGAGATTTTCACATCACTCTGTGCCTACTTTTTGCCTGGAATGGACCCAATCCATTCCAGCGGCTTTTATTCATTTTATTTTTTTGTAGGACAAACTGCCTATTTCTAGGTTTTCACCCTGCCCTTTGGCCTAACTTTTGCTTAGAGAGCCAGTTACGGTTTTTATCTCTAACGGCCTTCTTTTTTTTCCCTTTTTTTTAAATTTTTTTTCATGACTTTTAGGTGTGACTATAAGAAAAGCTGAAGCTACTATCCGAGCCATCTCCTAGGGTGATCAGTATTCGTTAAGGTAATTTCTTCCCAGGCAGCGACTATATTCATTCGCATCTCCCAATGAAGGTGTTGCTAAATTGGGCGAGCTGGCAGATGAGCATATTGATTTCATGTGCTCCTAGCTCCCCCTTTCTGCTGTGACTCTGGATGGTTCTTCAGAATGCATACCCTTGTACGGACTTCATAAGGCCACTTTCTGTATTACCGCCCGCTGTGTGCGACAGTTCGGAGGGATTCAAGATGTTGTGAAGTATCTTCTATCCTTTCAAGGTGGCCCTTTATCCTCAACTTTTACCTCCAAATATCATGTTCTCTGGGCACAGCTACCGGTGAAGACTGTCATGCCATCTATCAGAGATTGTTCCTCTATTTCTACCAGTGCATACAAGAGGTGGTTGCTTAGTCCTTTAGTCGACAACAGGACCCACCAACTGAGGCATCAGGCTGGTGAGAGCAGTAGTAGATCATAGGTTTTTTAGATTTGCCGCAAAAGACCAATTTTTTTTTAAAGAAAAATTTTTGACTAAAATACTATAATTTTCAAAATCTTTTTTTTTTATTTTTTTTATTTTTTATTTTTTATTTCTAAAAAGTAAATTTGACAAGGAAATCATCACTTCCAAACTTTTTTGCCTGTGAATAGTCGTTAATTTAATCATTGGGTAACCTCTGATCTAGGCTGCCTCAGTACTCGGTGTCTACAATAGGCATGCTTATAGAGTTCTGTTAGCTGTAGCCCAAAGCGTTCTGGACCTTGATTAGGTCCCCGTTTGGATCCTCGCGATCCATATAAGTTGGATCTTTTTTAAGATCCTCCAATCTGAAAATATTTTTGAATGAAAAGTAAAGAAATTGCTTTTGTTGTACCTACAGGTACCAATGTGTTCACTCGTTATCAACTACTTTGTAATCGCAGGCATAATTATGTATATTTTTAAGAAATGAATGGTAATATGATAAGGCGTACTTTATGATTCTGTATGAATGAGTTTGCTTTGGAATTTCTGTTATGGATTTTCCCTCTGGTCAGATTCTGCATAAGAATCCCTATATGTTTTATGAATTATAATTGCAAGTACCTATATGTTCGGTATTTCATTACTTGTTTCCTCGCTAAAACGGGTAATTTCTAAGTGTAGGGATGTAATTGAAAAATGAGAATATTGTTGATGATAACATGTATATATATATATATATATATGTATATGTGAACAAAGGTGTAAGAATGCTACGATTTGTTATAAATATGATTATTATTTTATACGTATGTCTTAATAAAACATTATTGTGAAACATAGATGTTATGTGTTTTTAATTTCCGTATGAATAACCATTAAGAATAATAAGTTCATGTTTAAATTATATAATTCGATAGGAAGGATTCGATATGAGTTTTTCGAATACTAACGTATGACTTTGTTATAGGACTAAGGGTATAAAGAAAGGATAAATGGTACCTATGAAAGTTTTTAACTTAGGAAATTGCTATAAGTAAGTAAACAAGAAATTAATGATACAAGATAAAGTATAACAAGTAAGAGAAAGATAATTGAACTTAGAGAATGAATTAAGAATAAATTGGGAAGTGGTATATTGGTGTTAATTGTCAGTAGAACTATGTGGTTCTGATTCCCAATCTTTGGGATACGTAGAAAGCTTGAAATATTCATTTCAAGCCCGAACCAAATCTTAAGATTGTTTTATGTTTATAAGTTTAGAAACGTATTATGGAAGGAACTAATGATTTATCTCCATTAAAGTCACAAAATTGTTTTAGGAATGAATTATGAACACGAGTGAGAATGAGAAAGTCGAGGAATTTAAATAGACAAATAATATGACTATATGTAGTTTAAGATGAGCTAATGTTCGGAAATGGTTAGGTAAAATGAGTAAATGATACGATGTTTAAACATATGTTTTGGTTTAAAAAAAAACAATTGATCATAATGTTTATATGTATATATTGCTTGAGTTGCGCATGATGATTGTATACAATAATTACAAATATTATGGCATGAGAATTTATGATATGCACTTGTGGTATCTTTTAACTTATGTGCCTTGTATATTGTTACGTATGCATGTGTTTGGAATCAACAACCACTGTGAGTGGCTGTTTATTATATGTTTTTTCTACTAAGCCTTTGCACTTAGCATGGGTGTTTATCCGTGCAGGTTGAGGTGATAGAAGTTCCGTTCGGCATTCCATAGTGGCTTTGGCCAATGAATCTGTAAAGTGTTATTTGAGATTATTGTAATATAATTAAGTTTTGTTCTATAAAATATGATGGGCTATGTTATTTAAAGAGAATAGTTGAATGCAAGGGTTGTATGCATATGTGATGTCTGGGTTGGTAGTGTTTTTAAGAAATATTATTATTATGTTTTTATCTCTGCTATGTTTGGGTATCCGTCCGGGAGCACCCTCCACTCATCGTCGCTCACTGTCTATGTTACCATACAGTGTGCTACGTCAGTTTGGGGTGTTACGTGTGGGGCATGGCATCTCTTTCTGCCCAATCCAGAAGACTACAAGAGAAGACAGGCAACCACAACAAAAAGAAATATATAAACAAGAAAAGGAATTAATAGCACAATAGCCAAGTGGAACACATACTTATGATGGGCTAGTGTAACATCCCAAATTAGGGCCTAGTAGGATTTTGCATGTTTATTGGATAATAAGGGTATTTAGTAATTGTGCAAAAGAAATTGATTTTAATTAAGGACTTAATTGAAAGAGATTTTAAGTTTTTAGTGAAAGAATTGTTTTAGTGAGCATTTGGTAATTGAGCAAGGACTAAAGAGAATTAAGCCAAGGATTAGAAAAGTTGAGCCAATCAAATTTTGCCAACTAGGTTTGGGTTGTTGGGGAGCATTTAATGAGACTTGAGAGAAGGAGAGAGGGAAAGGAAGGGAAGCAGATTTTCTGCCTTCTTGCTCATGCCTCCCGTTCTCCCTCTTCTTCATCTCTTTTCTTTTTCTGCTCTCTAGTTTTGCTCTTGTGTGATTCTTAAAGCTTTGAGTTGGAATTATAAAGGTCAAGAACTGGTTTCAAGAGGTAAGTGGCTGGGTTATACTGTGGATTTGTTTCTTCTTCTCCTCCATTTTATTTTGCTTTAGTCTGGATTGTGGGTTTGATTTAGTGTTGGTTTGGCTGGGTTTTAATGCAAGAATCAGAAGAGAGAAGGAAGAGCAAAGGCAAGGAGAAAGTGGGTTCTTGAAGAGAAGGTTTGAAGCTTCATTTTGAGGTTTGGGAGTTGTCTTGCCCTTATTCTTTTTGGATCATGTGTGTATGTGTGTTAATTTTTGAAATCTTGAGTGCTTTGTATGATTTAATACATGTATTAGTTTGAGTGGGCTTGATGGCCTTTCATGCTAGTGAGAGTGATGGCAATGCATGTTGGTATTTGTGATTTTATCAAAAGCTGGAACCTTAAGTGTTGAGTAGATGTCTTCTTACATGTTATAGTTGAATTTTTGTATATGTTTAACAAGAGGGAAGTGATTTTAATATATAATGATTGCAAATGAATTTGTATGAGAATAGAATTAGTGCTAGGGTTGATGTTTATTTGAGCATCCTTGCTAGATTATTGTTGCTATTATGTGTTAATTGCTAGAAACATGATTATGAGCTTGAGTAGAGTCCATATGGTTAGGGATTTCAAGTTATATGCATGAGATGATTGATGTTGTGGTTGAACCAGTGAGTTTTCTGCGAAATCTGGGTATGAAATGATTTACACGGCGGTAAGGGATCCTTGTACTGTCGTGTAAACACACTTTGGATTGGTGTTTTTGCTGGTCCATCGAGCCACACGGTGGCAAGGATTTTCCATACCGCCGTGTAATTGCTCTCTGGACATTGGCTCGGCATGATTTCTTTAGCTCCCTCACGAGTCATGAGGACTGTCACGACTCGGGAAGCCCCCTCACGAGTCGTGGAGACTGTCACGACTTGTGAAGCTCCTATCACGAGTCGTGACACCGAGCACAAGTCGTGACACTGAGCACGACTCGTGACAGCCCCCTCTTTTTGCCTGTACTGTTTTTCTAAAATGATTTTTCTTGTTCTACTCTGCATGGTTTCTCACTATTGCATGGCTCATGCTTTTGCTTATGCCTTGTTAAAACTATTGTTCCAGATTAGAGTAAGTGATTATTGATATGCTAGTGTTGTGACTCTTGCTTTTGATATTGTCTAGTGTTATGTTTCGAGTGAGTGAGTTGAGCCTGAAGTGTCATAGTAGTGGATAGATAAGCATGCTTATAAAGGGATAGTGAGTGCAGCTGCCTATGTTGGCCCCGTTTGGGTCTTACGGCGACCTCTGTTAGGGTCTTACTAAAAAATATTTTTGAGACTTTGGTCTCCCCTGCTACCTTCGGGTATAATATATTTTTGAGGCTTCGATCTCTTATGTTTGATACTATTCGCAGTATCCCCTATAGTATTTCCCATATCCACCACCGGTGAAATTCAGGCTGTTATGTGATATGTTCGGTTTTATTCCAGTGAAGTGTTATATTTATCTAAGTATCTTCGATTAGTGTTTGCTCATGTTATGATTATTAATATTTTGGTAATCATCCTAATGTAGTGATTATGCATGCGCTTCTTTTGCTTTTACTATGGTAAGGTTTTCTGTGTGTGGATGCATTTTCATCGAGTGATCTTAATTGATATAGCTATACAATGTTATTATTGTCAGTTGTTTTTGTTTCCTCCCCACTAAGCGTTATCGCTTAGCACAGGTGTTTTCCCGTGTAGGTGGCAAGTTTGTTCGGTTCGTGTCGTGCATCTGCGGGTCGGCCACTAGGAGTTAGAGTTATTTCTTTTTGTATTGTAATTTAGCTCCTGCATTTTTGTATATTATTTTGTTATGTAATTATGTAATTCTTTTTGGTATAGTGACCTATGTAAGTGTTATAAGGATCCTTTTGTAATTTTGTAAGTATATATATATATTCTTCTTATGCTTATATTATGATTTAAATTATTTCCGCTTTAGTGCTTCTGCTTGTATGTATGTATGTATGTATGTTGTGTATGTGTGAGAGTAGCGCTCCAGTATCCTTCCAATGGGGGTAACAGGGTGTTACAGCTAGCCTGTGGTGTAACACCCCTAACTCGTACATCGTACACTGCATAATAACATAGGTAGGGTGTGACAAAGGGTGGAGGATGTTACCAAACGGAGACACAAACATAGTAATTAAAGAAACATAATAATAAAATTTTCCAATAACAAACCTTATCGACACACGCATCTCTAACTCCCGATACACATTAATAATATTACAATCAAACAATGATTACAGAACAAAACTTAATTATATTGCCGAATTTCCAATAATCTAATACAACAATTCCTACAGACTCGTTGACAAAAACCACTGCGAAGTGCCCGAACGAAACTTTTATCTCCTCAACCTGCACGGACAAACACCCGTGCTAAGTGCGATGGCTTAGTAGGGAAAACCATACAATAAACAGCCACTCACAGTGGTTGTTGATGCCAAACACATGCGCACAAAACAATTATACAAAGTACACAAGTTGAAAGATACCATAAGTGTACATCATAAATTCTCCCGCCATAACATTTGTAAATCATTATATACATCTATTGTGTGGATCTCAAGCAATATATACATTTAAACATTAAGACCAACTGTTTCTAAACCAAAACATATGCTTAAACATCGTACCATTTACTCATTTTACCTAAGCATTTCCTAACCTTAGCTCCTTTTAACTACAAAGAGTTATATTATTCGTCTATTTAAAATCCTAGACTTTCTCATTCTCACATGAGTTCTTAATTCATGCCTAAAGCAATCTTGTGACCTTAATGAGGATAGCTTATTTGTTTCAGCCATAAGACTTTTCCAAACTTTTAAACATATTACAATTTTAAGATTTGGTTCGGGCTTGAAATGAATATTTCAAGCTTCCTACGTATCCCAAAGATTTGGAATCAGAACCACATAGTTCTACTAATAAATGACAATAATATACCATTTCCCAGTTTATTCTTAATTCACTCTCTAAGTTCAATTATCTTATTCTTACTTGTTATGCTTCATTCTATATCATTAACTTATTGCCTACTTATTTATAGCAATTTTCTAAGTTAAAGACTCTCATTTGAATCATTTATCCTTTCTTACACCCATAGTTCTATAACAAAGTCATACATTAACATTCGGAACAAGTAATATCAAATCCTTCACATTAATTGTTAACCATCCCATCTAATCATATAATTTAAACATGGTCTTATTAATCTCAAAGGTTATTCATACGGAAATTAAAACACATAACATCCATGTTTCACAATAACGTTTTGTTAAGACATACATATAAAACAATTAATCATACTTATAACAAATCATAGCATTCTTACACCTTTATTCACATATACATATACATATACACGTTCTCATCAAATATAATCTTGTCTTTCAATTATAGCCCTGCACTTAGAGATTACCCATTTTAGCGAGGAAACATATAATGAAATATCAAACATATAGGTACTCACGATTATGATTCATATAACACATAGGGATTCTTATACAAAATCCAATCAGAGGGGCAAACCAGAATAGAAATTTCAAACCAAACTCATACATATAGAATCATAAAGTACGCATTATCATATTACCATTTATTTCTTAAACACATACATAATTAAGCCTACGATTACAAAGTAGTGGATAACGACTGAACACATTGGTACCTATAGGTACAACAAAAGCAATTTCTTTCCTTTTTATTCAAAAAAATTTTCACATTAGGGGATCTTAAACAAGATCCAACTCTTAGGGATCGCGATGATCCAAATGGGGACCTGATCAGGGTCCAGAACTCTATAGGCATGCCTATCTATCCATAACTCTATTGACGCAGACAAAATATGTTAAATAAATCATAAAGTACTCATTTTACATTTACACTTTCTCTTTACAATATGTATCATTAATATAATCAAACACTCATTTACTTGCATGTTATTCATACTAATCATATTTATCTTAATAATAATCATGTACTTTTCATAAGTCTGAGCAGTCATACAGTCACATTAAATAAATTCGTGCTATCAGATATCTTATACACACTTAAACTTATCAAGCAAGTTTGCACTCTTTCATATATATATATATATATTCAAAATAATGACTGCAGATTAGTTCTCATAATTCAATTATTAATCACATAGTGAAACATATTATAATTAATATTTTAAATCATATGTGTATACCATAAGTGAGTAACCATGCAAAGTATAACAATTAAAAGTTTCTTGAAACAAAAGGGGAAGGTCGTGCTCGCGACAGAAATAATTGGCATATGGAGGCGCGCTCGCGAGAAGGAACTGACCAATCTCTGTTGCACTCATGATAGAGGGCGGATAGGCCTCGGTCACACTCTCTCACGCAAAGATGCCCACGACAAAGGACAACCCGGTAGAGGCTCGGCTATCGAACACTCTATCGCACCCGCGATATGAGTCGCGCTCACAATAGAGAGCTCCTCAGTAAGAGCTCGGATAACCGAACACTGTCGCGCTCGCGATAGAACCGAGCATCCCGCATAGATGCCGAGCTCAACACAACTTCCACACCCAAATCTTTTCCAATTCATGCAATTAACCTATAGAACTTCCACAAATTCATCACATGACATTCAAAACATTTTACCCAGCTCAATCATACAATAAACATACCTAACTTCTCAATTTCTAGAAATTATAATCAAAATTCAAAAGTCAAAACATTCAAAAACCACATAAATCCCAAACCTGACTTCCTTTGCTCTTATAAGCTCAATCGATTTCACTTCCTTGCTTATAGACTCCTCCATAGTCACAATCCTCCAATTCCTTATTAAATATACACATAACATCAATTTGGGTTTTTAGCTATACATCAAGAAATTGAAGAAAGCAAAAGCTCATATCTTACCTTTCCAACTCAAACCCTTAACCTAAAGCACTTTGAAGATTCCATCATCCAAATCTTAGGGCTTGCATTTAGAGAGAGGGAATGGCATTGGAAGAAGAAGAAGAGGAAGGAGAAGGAGAAGAAGATTGTGGGAACGAGAGAGGTGATCAGAAATCTCCTCTCTCACACGTTCTCTCTCTTCTTAAATACCTCAACCAATTCAATCTCATCTCTAATGCCACATGTTCCTTTTCTATTGGTCCTTATTAGATTTTTATGTCAAATTCCCCTTTTAATCCTTCAACTCTTATTCCATCTTACAATTAACTTTTAACTTGGTTATTCCCAACATTGACCCTCATAATTAATTAATTCCCTCAATTGAGTCCTAAATTCATATTTCACAAATTTACAATTAGCCGCATTTGCCGAAACTTTTACATTAATATCCAATTCGTCCTTTCGGCTCACTCAACACCACCATTACATAAATTCGAACATAATACTAATCCTTTCTCATAGCTTAACTCTCATGATTACTTATCTCATACAACCTGATCCATGTAGGTAAAATGACCAAAGTACCTTTAACCTTATTAATTAATAGCAAATACGTCCTCAACTACTTTTAGTCATTTCAATAGATCAAATAAGCACTTCACGCAAATAAGCACTTCACGTAATTAAGCATTCCAACATATACGAATCCTACTAGGGTACTTGTCGGGGTGTTACAACTCTCTCCTCCTTAAAGAATTTCATCCTCGAAATTCACTTATATCGAAAAAGTCCATAGACTAAACTCCATATCATTATAATTCATGCAAATTAATTCTATATCATCATATAATGCTTACATTCTACACTTATAACACATACACTTCATTCATTCATATGCATATCATTAATAACATACCTATCTATTTTCGCTTATATTAATCTGTTATTGCCTCGAATACTTTCTTTCTATTGAACTAACTATATAAGTCATAACATTTCCGTATGCATAATCCAATCCAAACTTAAAAAACTGATGTATTCACCTTACATAGTTTTCCTTTCATTAATTTACATAAAAATCACTCATATATATGCATTGGAACATTCACTACCATTATTATTATTCAGAAACCATAACGTACACACACATTGCACAAACTAATCTACTTAGGATATCTCACTACACAATTCTTTAATACCTCAAATATACTTGATACACATGTTACTTCCTTTACTTATAGCATTAATATCCTAACTAACATCTCAACCCATTTCCTGCACAAAGTTCCAAAATACTCATTTCTTCTGACTTTGACTACATACACTTGACACTTTCCTTAACAAACACTACATTTCCACCAAAATGCCTCTTCTTAACCTCAAACACTCGATGTACACCCTGTCAGCTTTCTCTCCAAACAAAACACATACACCAATACTTTTCATGTATGATTAAAAGATGCAGATGAAATGAGGATACGATGAGTCATGTATGCAAGATGATGCAGAAATGCAATTTGTGTTATAACAATGCACTTTCCCGATCCCATGTTTCGATATATTCATGTTCAAATAATTACAAGGAGATAGCTAACAAGCATATAGAGTATCACCACATTCTTATACAATCCACATATCCTTCCATAAATCACACTATCCTTAAATTCCATCATCAATAAATGTCTCTTTCCAAGAGACGGTCATAAATTTTCAAGACTTTAAGAATTCACATCGAATTTTATTTTAATGTCCACATTATATTGAAGGAAATTCTTAATAGAATCTCTAATAACTCATCGACCACACATTCTAGCTCATACATAGACATAGAAGCTCAGAATAGGTAGATCATGATCTACCAAGCTAGCACTTTAGCTAAGCACCTTATCTTATCGAGAAACTCTTATTCCCAACACATACATAAAGAACAAGGGCATCCGCTTTGGCCAATGCAAAACTATATAGACACACTTCTAAACACTTAGTCGACTAGAACCGATTAAACCTATGCTTTGAAACCACTAAATATAACAGCCCAAACCCGTACGTTGCACACTGCATGATAACATAGGAAGGGTGTGACGGAGGGTGGAGGATGTTACAAAACGGAGACACAAACATAGCAATTAAAGAAACAGAATAATACAATTTTCCAATAATAAACTTTATCGACACACGCATCTCTAACACCCTATACACATTAATCACATTACAATCCAACAATGATTACAGAACAAAACTTAATTACATTACCAAATTTCCAATAATCTAATACAATAATTCCTACAGACTCGTTGACAAAAACCACTGCGGAGTGCCCGAACGAAACTTTTATCTCCTCAACCTGCACGGACAAACACCCGTGCTAAGCGTGATGGCTTAGTAGGGAAAACCATACAATAAATAGCCACTCACAGTGGTTGTTGATGCCAAACACATGCGTACAAAATAATTATGCAAAGTACACAAGTTAAAAGATACCATAAGTGTACATCATAAATTCTCCCGCCATAACGTTTGTAAATCATTATATACATCTATTGTGCGGGTCTTAAGCAATATGTACATTTAAACATTAAGACCAACTATTTCTAAACAAAAACATATGCTTAAACATCGTACCATTTACTCATTTTACCTAAGCATTTCCTAACCTTAGCTCCTCTTAACTACAAAGAGTCATAATATTAGTCTATTTAAAATCCTAAACTTTCTCATTCTCACATGAGTTCTTAATTCATGCCTAAAGCAATCTTATGACCTTAATGAGGATAGCTTATTTGTTTCAGCCATAAGACTTTTCCAAACTTTTAACATATTACAATTTTAAGATTTGGTTCGGGCTTGAAATGAATATTTCAAGCTTCCTACGTATCCCAAAGATTGGGAATAAGAACCACATAGTTCTACTGATAAATGACAATAATATACCATTTCCCAATTTATTCTTAATTCACTCTCTAAGTTCAATTATCTTATTCTTACTTGTTATGCTTCATTCCGTATCATTAACTTATTGACTACTTATTTATAGCAATTTTCTAAGTTAAAGACTCTCATCTAAATCTTTTATCCTTTCTATAAGCACTGTGTCCTGGAGCAGTGCAGAATGGAGATTACCCGATGAAGAGATCGATGTCCATTTCCGAAAGAGTGGATGAGGTTCGGAGACTTTGGTCCTCTAGATTCACGAGAAATGTGAATTTTTTATTTGCAGTAATGAGAAAAGGAAAATTGGGGGTTTTGGGCTTGAAAAGAAGTTTCTTCCTCCACCGACGGCTAGCCCGTCGATCACGGTATGCCCGTCATTCGATGGAGAGGCCCGACACCCGTCAGTGGTCCTCCGATGTCCGCCGGTAGAATTCAATTTCCTATAGGAAAATGGATTTAACCGACGCTCGTCTGTGGGCTTCAGACGTTTGTCGGTTGAATCCTGTTTCCAACAGGAAAAGGGATTCAACCGACGGCCGTCGGTAATTCAAAACCTATATAAAGCTATTTTTCACTCGTTTTTGGGGTTGTTGGCTAGTTGGACGAATTTGCATTTTTGACCTAAAAACCCATTTCCTAACATTCTTTCTTTTCATCTCAAGATTTCTCCATTCTATTTTTGGATTTTGTGAATCAAAATTAATTTGAAGGAGCTAAAACTGATTAGTTTCTAAGAATTTTGATTCCAACATTTGTGCATTTCGTGAAAGTCAAGAAAGAAAAATCCAAACCCTTCTTTTCTTGATTTTTACCCATTTTTCGTGAAGCGTGCGGGACTCGAATCACCAAGAATCCAACTTAAAAGGTAAAATCCGAGGGTAAATATTCTGGACACATATTTCATTTAGTTCATTTTAAATATTTTGCTTTTTGGGATTTTCGTGCTGAAAAATTATTCTGTTTGAGAAAATTTGGTTCTTACTATTTTTTTGAGGAAACAGTAGCGACCGACGAGTCATAAGGCCATCGACGCTCGTCGCTCGTTTGAGCGACGGCACGTATGTGATGCGTTACTGCCCGTCGGTCACCCCGAGGTATGCCCGTTTATAGAATGAACGACGGTACCCAATCCGTCGGTCGCTTCTAGAGACGCCCGTCTGTCATTCGTTAGAGGCCGTCCCTGGGATCTGTTTGCAATTCTCAAAACCTTTTTCTTCATTTTTTTTCCATTCTTTATTTCTATTTCTTTCTAAATCTTTTCTCTTTTGTCTTTTATCAATAGTTTTATTCTTATTATTTTAGTTCAGAATTTTAACCCTTATTTTCGTTAATATTTATTAATGTTTGTTCTCTTTTATATTAACATTTATTGATTATTTTTATGAGATTTTTTTTATGCCTTTGGGATAATTTGGAGCTTAAGAGGAGTTTTGCCACAGAAGACTCCATTTGGTTCACCCCTTCACCCTTTATTTATTTATTTATTTGTTATTTATTTATTTATCTATTTATTTGCTTATTTAATAATTTATTTATTTATTTATTTATTGATTATTTTGTGCTCACCATGAATTGTTATATTCCGCGTTAAATAAGAATGGATAAATATTTTATAGTAAATAAAATTGGGATTTTCTTTTTTTAACTCAAGGACCTAACGTCCTAATTTCCATCCAATAAAAGCATCACAATAAAAACTAGTTTCTTTTATAATAAGTACATGTGAGGAGCAAAGTCCTCAAAATAAATAAATTCCTCGTTTTATGTATGTACCGCACTTTTACAAATGGGAGTTGTATTCCGCTCCTAGTATTATTGTAGTTTATTTTAGAATGTTTATTTTTATTTTTGTTTTATTTATTTATTAACGCTTTTGACATGAATAAGTGCGCTTGTAATTAAATTGCATCGTGTGGAGAGAGAGCGAATTAATAAACTTAAAATTTAATCGTAAAATTAATCAAGGTAGAAATAGATGAGAAGTCCCGAACCCAGCTCTGGTCTTTGGGCTCAACGAGGTGAGAGGTATCCGATCACTCATTGGAATCTCCAAGACACCTCTTGTGTCCCACCAAAAGACTCAATTAATAATCTTAGGCTCCAAGGGAGAGAGGTTCATCCTCCAAGACCCTTTTGGTTTGCCCAAAATGGATATATGCGCTGTCTTAGGCTCTCCGAGGCGAGAGAAACTTTCCCAATATTTTATTGGGTGGCGACTCCATAAAACCTCTTTATTGCCCAAAATAGACGCACTTGTAAATACTTTTACAAGTTGCCAATGGATCTTCAATTGCCCGATCACCCTCAAGCGGGCGGCTCACGGGGTCCGGCACGCATCACAGTGGCGAATCCACTGGGGACATACTCGAGACTTTGATTTGAAAATACCTTGATTAAAATTTACAATTAAGTTTTAGTTTATAAATTCGCTTTCTCTCAAATTTGCATTACATCCCATTAGAGCCTTAGATTGCACTAGATTGGTCCCTTCTAAACCTCGGTGCATTCTCGAAGCACAACCCTACGTTCACTCAATGTAGAGAAGTGTTAAGGATAATCACCAGCCCAAGCCTCGTACCATTTGGTATATAAAATGGAGACCCAATTGGTCTTTACGCTCACGATGAGCTAGACCCGTTGGCAGGGACCATGCTTGGGTAGACCTAAAGTAACACCACTTTTGACCAAAACTCACATAATGGCCGTGGATACTTCCCCCTAGGTGATATGAACCGTAATACTTTGCCTACTGTATGGGTCCTTATGTATTGGGTGAGTCCAAATGTCTTGCTTGGTTACCTAGCCAAAGGCTTTCATACCCGGGTAGGGCCATGTCAATATATTTGGATTACTTAAATATGTAATGATCATTATTCATGCGCTTGTGCATTAGTATAGGAGTGTTATGCTGCCGATTTTTTTCGCCGCGCACCATGCGTGTCCGTCGGGTTCCCTGTTGACCTATGGGCTAATCCTACCTAGGAAAGAGACTATGACCACGTGTGTGGGAGTAATAAGGGTGGAAGGACCTATCTGCTTGCATGTGATTTATGGGTGTTGCACATCATGATCATGCATTTCATTGCATTCATACATCATTCTGACTCATTGTCTTTTCAACCATCATAGATCTGCCCAGGTGGACGAGGGGACCTACGGGACGATTGATCCGAAATCCTATATCTGAGCTGCCAGAAAGGGAGAATTTCTCGGAGACTCATTCAGAGACCAGCTGTGCTGTTTCAGAGATGTCTAACACACCGAGAGAGGATGATGCCACCAGGGCTTAGATGACAGAAGAAGTTGGCCGAAGCTTTGAGGAGTTTGAGGGCCGAATGATGAACATGATGGCCGCAATGGCCCAGCACACTGCTCCACAAAACCTGCCTCCTCCTCCTATGAGACAAATTGAACGGGGGGAAGGATAGAGAAGAGAGACAAAAAGAGATCCGACCACCGCCTATGGATTTAAGGTCTGTAGCATCGGGGGTTCAGAGGAGAAGACCGGTTAAGAGGTTAGAGGATGACCGTGGGGATGAAGATTATGAGGATAGCATTGTGTGAGAAAGGGCAAAGGCGCCCCAGTCAGAAGAAATCATTTGGAAGAAAAGGGAAGAGAAATTTGAGGCGATGGCCCGAATGTTAAGTAGGGGTCAAGGAATGAATCCTGGAGATAAAGAGCTGGAAGGAGAGGATCCAATCCCATACAACTTCAAAATGCCAGACGTCCCTAAATTCGATGGCACTACTGACCCAACTGCCCATGTGAAGCAATATTCATTGATTATGAAGGGGACCACCTTGACGAAGAGACAGAAGGTGGAGTACTTTTGTTTAAGCTTGTGTAACACCCCGCCATCCCCGTTGGAAGGATACCGGAGTGCCACTCGGGCGAACACATATAACGAATCCATGTATACATGTATAAACAGAAATCAAACGAGATGTAAAGAAACTTTTAAAGCGTTTATAGTAAAACCTTTAACATATACATATATATCACTATCCATTTTACAAAAAGAGGCTCGTAAGCAAATACATATACAAAAATAATATTTGTTCCTTTACAAAAGTTTACTTTGCTATACACAAGCCATATACAAAAATAGTTACAGCGGAAGACTTCAAAAATAACTTCATCAAAAGACTCCTAGTGGCCGACCTGCAGATATCTGACTCCTATCCAAACTCGCCACCTGCACGGGAAAAGAGCCCGTGCTAAGCGATAACGCTTAGTGGGGAGGAACAAAACAAAATAACAATATACATATACAATATAGTATCGCATCCCCTTTATGATATTTACAATATAAGCAATTAACAAATACAAACATACTTTTCTGATTACACCGATACAGGATATACAAGAATTCATGTGCAACATATACTTTTAATCATGTCAATAAACATCTCAACATATATATATCACATATAAACATGTAGCCTGATTAGTCTGGTATAAACCTAAGAAGTGGATACGGTCATTTGGATACTGATAGAACACAGTATCCCAAGCATATAGAGACATGAGTCTCGAACATATAATTTTCATATAGAGACCGAGGTCTCGCTTTATTTCCGTATAGACCAAACATGGTCGAAACAAGGATCCAAACGGACCCGCATATATCATTTTATCATATAGCAGCTGCACACACACTCTGACCTAAGTAAGCGCTTACTTATCCACTACTATGACTTATTCAGGCTTAAATGATACAACTCAATAATTCATATATTATATCATGTGGATTGCATTTAATACTAGGTTATAATTCATGTACACATGTATATAGATCAAATTTCAGAACATTTAAACATATAAATATCAATACTGAAGGTAAAAAGAACATATAGCTCACATTGAATTAATCCATGTTAAATAAATTATAAAATGTGTAAATCATGTACATTAATTATTAATCAAGAATTTAAAACCCAATATTATTCAATTACTAAATACAAATCAGATTTTTAAACTAATTAGTTGTCATGCAGTATAAAACCTTTGAAATCAGAAGTTAAAATCATGTTTTTAGAAAATAAGGCAGCAGGGAAGGCTGGTCACGGCGTGACCACCAGTCACGTCTCGTGACGCTGGCTTCTCGCAAGCGCCATGCCGACGAACAAGGAAGTCACGGCGTGACCTTCAGTCACGTCTCGTGATGCCTGAGAGGAGAGGAAGAAAAGTCACGATCTCGTGACACACAGGGAGGCAGGCGAGGTCGCGAGGCGTGATGCTCCATCACGTCGCGACTTCGCCAAGAGAGGCAGGTCACGGCGTGATGCTTCATCACGCCACGTGACTTCCCAAAGGAGTGAGGTCACGGCGTGATGCCCCATCACGACACGTGATCTTCCTCTCACAGCTTCTTCTCCTTCTTCCAACTTCTCAGAATTTCCAGAAAAACACAGAAACCGGAAAAACGTGAAAAACAGAGTATAACTCAACATTCAAATCCCAATTTATCTAAATCCATTTTTCATGCAAAAATTACGCTAACACGTACCTTTAAGTCTTCTGGGCACAATTACAGCAATTTCACTCACATTATTCACATTGTCATATCATCACAGTAATTAAACAGAGAGTCACAAACCCAGAATCTTTCCTTTAAAACATACATGTATCTGGACTTCCATTTAAACATGTAAAGCAACAGAACCTTAACACTACTAATCATACCTATAAATCTATTGCTCATGCATTTTGATAAACAAATACACATACTAACATTCACATTAGAACAGTAACTAGGATCCAAAATGAGAAAGGCAGACACACTCCCAAACCTGAAATGAAGTCCAAAAATGTTCACTGCTCTTCTTCAATCCACAACCTTGCCTTTTCCCTTCTCTTTTCTTTTATCTTCAGAAGCTTGCAACTAATGAAACCATAATCAAACCCAAGGACAAAATCTCTAAATCACTCAAATGAAAAGAAGAACCACACGAAACCAATAGCCACTTACCTTCTGTAACCTCTTTCCCAATCTCAAACCCTAGTTCCACAATGACAGAACACACATGCAAAAGAAAGAACAGCAGAATGTGGTTTTTACGTGAGAGAGAGAGAGAGCAAGAAGAGAGAAAACTTTTTAGTCCTTTGTTTCCAGCCAACTGAGTTTTTCTCATTCTTCCCTTTTCCCTCACCACGTGCACACACACATTCCACCTGGCACACATGCACGATTACACCATTCACTAAATCCTCTTTTAACAAAATAATCCATGTCAAATTACCTTTTACTCACTACCTAAAAGTCTGTAATCTGATTACTTAAATTAGATTCTTGCAAATTTAATCCTCTTACCTCAAATAAAATACCAAATTGCCCTAATTTGACCAATTAAAAATTGCTTAATCCAATTAGGCCACTTATGGGGTGTGACAACTCTCTCCTCCTTAAGAAAATTTCGTCCTCAAAATTTCCTTGCTTACCGAATACAACTCAAATATCAAAACCGAACGAAACAAAACTTAACATATAAACACTTCCCCGAAGGACCCTCTGCAACAGTCGCATCTCTAGCAATCATAGCATAACCTCTATACTGATTATGATCCTCTGTAGCACCAGGTCGCTGCACTGTCTCTGATGGTGCTCTCGGAGCTCTACTTCCCTCGCGATTGCTTTGGATGACATGGGATCTTCTGCTCTCTTGCTGATTCTGGTCTTCTCTTCGATTAGGGCAAAAAGCAAACCGATGCTCCATACTCCCACACTTAAAACAGGCTCCGGTGATCTTGCGACATGTACCCCAATGGTACCTATGACAATGCTCATATTCTGGTGCTCGATTTCCTTTATTTCCTTGTGGGGCTACACTCTCTACCTGTGAAGGCACTTGTACACCCCCTCTAGATCCTTGCTCGGGTGGAGCACCCTTAGACTTCTTAGTACTCGCAACCCCCGCATCCGGTGCTCTTCTCTTGCTAATCACTCTTTGTTTGATCTCCTCAGATTCCTCTAACCTCATTGCTGCAGCCACAATCTGATAATACCCAACTGGCTGCAAGACAATCATCGCAGACAAAGGGCCTCTGAATACCTCACGCAATCCCTCTAAAAAGTGCCTACATCTGAACTCATCTGTCAACAACTGCTCAGGCACATACTTACTTAACCGGTTGAACTCCTTATCATACTCACTCACAGTCATGCCCCGCTGCTTCAAACCAATGAACTCTCTCCATTTCGCTTCTTGGTATGCCTTCGTTATATACTTTTGCTCAAACTCTTGCTTGAAATAATCCCATGTCAGCTCAGCTGGCCTCTGAGGATTCCTCATCACAAGCTCCCACCAATCATATGCTGGTCCTTAGAGAAACGATATTGCACAAGAAGCTCTCTGATCTGCAGGACACCTAATCTCTTGTAAAATCCTACCTACTCTCTTGAGCCAAAACTCAGCCACATCAGATTCATCTAAGGCAGTCCCATGAAAGTCTTCTGCTCCTCTCTTTCTTAACAACTCAGTTGGAGCCTTAGGTGCAGTCAACCTATCAACCACTTGCAATAACCCCTGAACTAACGCTAGATCAAAAGCAACACCTCTATTTGCACCCTCAGCTGGTGCAGGTTCCCGCTCATGTCTATCCTGTCTAACTGGATCATCTCTTCTAACTGGATTCCCTCCACGACTCACATTGGCACTACTCATGGTGTCGCCCATATACTCACTTGGATCCGACTCCATACAAACACTACACAAAACAAGACATCTGCATTAGGCCACCATACAAAACTGACTCTCATGCATAGACTCAATTCTATACTCAAACAATCACAACATAACCAAGAACCACCAAACCTGGGCTCTGATACCAAGCTGTAACACCCCGCCATCCCCGTTGGAAGGATACCGGAGTGCCACTCGGGCGAACACATATAACGAATCCATGTACACATGTATAAACAGAAATCAAACGAGATGTAAAGAAACTTTTAAAGCGTTTATAGTAAAACCTTTAACATATACATATATATCACTATCCATTTTACAAAAAGAGGCTCGTAAGCAAATACATATACAAAAATAATATTTGTTCCTTTACAAAAGTTTACTTTGCTATACACAAGCCATATACAAAAATAGTTACAGTGGAAGACTTCAAAAATAACTTCATCAAAAGACTCCTAGTGGCCGACCTGCAGATATCTGACTCCTATCCAAACTCGCCACCTGCACGGGAAAAGAGCCCGTGCTAAGCGATAACGCTTAGTGGGGAGGAACAAAACAAAATAACAATATACATATACAATATAGTATCGCATCCCCTTTATGATATTTACAATATAAGCAATTAACAAATACAAACATACTTTTCTGATTACACCGATACAGGATATACAAGAATTCATGTGCAACATATACTTTTAATCATGTCAATAAACATCTCAACATATATATATCACATATAAACATGTAGCCTGATTAGTCTGGTATAAACCTAAGAAGTGGATACGGTCATTTGGATACTGATAGAACACAGTATCCCAAGCATATAGAGACATGAGTCTCGAACATATAATTTTCATATAGAGACCGAGGTCTCGCTTTATTTCCGTATAGACCAAACATGGTCGAAACAAGGATCCAAACGGACCCGCATATATCATTTTATCATATAGCAGCTGCACACACACTCTGACCTAAGTAAGCGCTTACTTATCCACTACTATGACTTATTCAGGCTTAAATGATACAACTCAATAATTCATATATTATATCATGTGGATTGCATTTAATACTAGGTTATAATTCATGTACACATGTATATAGATCAAATTTCAGAACATTTAAACATATAAATATCAATACTGAAGGTAAAAAGAACATATAGCTCACATTGAATTAATCCATGTTAAATAAATTATAAAATGTGTAAATCATGTACATTAATTATTAATCAAGAATTTAAAACCTAATATTATTCAATTACTAAATACAAATCAGATTTTTAAACTAATTAGTTGTCATGCAGTATAAAACCTTTGAAATCAGAAGTTAAAATCATGTTTTTAGAAAATAAGGCAACAGGGAAGGCTGGTCACGGCGTGACCACCAGTCACGTCTCGTGACGCTGGCTTCTCGCAAGCACCATGCCGACGAACAAGGCAGTCACAGCGTGACCTTCAGTCACGTCTCGTGACGCCTGAGAGGAGAGGAAGAAAAGTCACGATCTCGTGACATACAGGGAGGCAGGCGAGGTCGCGAGGCGTGATGCTCCATCACGTCGCGACTTCGCCAAGAGAGGCAGGTCACGGCGTGATGCTTCATCACGCCACGTGACTTCCCAAAGGAGGGAGGTCACGGCGTGATGCCCCATCACAACACGTGATCTTCCTCTCACAGCTTCTTCTCCGTCTTCCAACTTCTCAGAATTTCCAGAAAAACACAGAAACCGGAAAAACGTGAAAAACAGAGTATAACTCAACATTCAAATCCCAATTTATCTAAATCCATTTTTCATGCAAAAATTACGCTAACACGTACCTTTAAGTCTTCTGGGCACAATTACAGCAATTTCACTCACATTATTCACATTGTCATATCATCACAGTAATTAAACAGAGAGTCACAAACCCAGAATCTTTCCTTTAAAACATACATGTATCTGGACTTCCATTTAAACATGTAAAGCAACAGAAGCTTAACACTACTAATCATACCTATAAATCTATTGCTCATGCATTTTGATAAACAAATACACATACTAACATTCACATTAGAACAATAACTAGGATCCAAAACGAGAAAGGCAGACACACTCCCAAACCTGAAATGAAGTCCAAAAATGTTCACTGCTCTTCTTCAATCCACAACCTTGCCTTTTCCCTTTTCTTTTCTTTTATCTTCAGAAGCTTGCAACAAATGAAACCATAATCAAACCCAAGGACAGAATCTCTAAATCACTCAAATGAAAAGAAGAACCACACGAAACCAATAGCTACTTACCTTCTGTAACCTCTTTCCCAATCTCAAACCCTAGTTCCACAATGACAGAACACATATGCAAAAGAAAGAACAGCAGAATGTGGTTTTTACGTGAGAGAGAGAGAGAGCAAGAAGAGAGAAAACTTTTCAGTCCTTTGTTTCCAGCCAACTGAGTTTTTCTCATTCTTCCCTTTTCCCTCACCACGTGCACACACACATTCCACCTGGCACACATGCACGATTACACCATTCACTAAATCCTCTTTTAACAAAATAATCCATGTCAAATTACCTTTTACTCACTACCTAAAAGTCTATAATCTGATTACTTAAATTAGATTCTTGCAATTTAATCCTCTTACCTCAAATAAAATACCAAATTGCCCTAATTTGACCAATTAAAAATTGCTTAATCCAATTAGGCCACTTATGGGGTGTGACAGCTTGGCTGGCCCGGCCATAGACTGGTATCATGGCCTTGACCGCAGAAACAAAGAAGATTGGGATTTGCTGATAGAGGAGTTTTTGAGGCAGTACGATTGTAACACGAGGATGGAAGTGACTCTCAAAGATCTAGAGTTACTACACCAAAATTCAGATGAGTCATTCTAGGAGTATTTGACCCGGTGGAGGAACCGAGTAATGGAGATAAGGAGGAGGCCTGATACCTCAGACCAGATCAGGCTGTTTATTAGGAATGCCAGCCTATATCTGAAAGATGGGTTAAAGATGAAGGGGCTGAAGGACTGGGAATCACTGAAGGATATAGCCATTGAAGTTGAGGCTGAACATCTGGATAAAATGGCTAAATCTGCAAACCTGGCCTTGGGCAAAAGCGAAGGAAGCAGCAATGGTAATAGAGGCAATATTGGGACAGCAGAGGTCTCAACCACCAAAGCGACTCCTAAACACCTCACCATCGCAGGCAAGCCATTATCTTGGCACTTCACCCGCCTCATCAAAGGAAGGAAGTTGCAGCCCTTACCAGCTGGGTCTGCCCCAAGTCAGGGAAAGTCGAGGCACCGAACAGACTGGTATTGTGTGTATCACCAGTACACCGGGCATAGGACAGACTATTGTCGCCCTCTGAGAGATCGCATTCAAGAATTAGTGCCTGGCCTGGATGAAGAAAGAAAAGATTAGAGTTTTTATAATGCTTTTCATTTTCTAAAGTGTATTCCTGAATTATGCACTTGTTTATCTTTTCTACTTTAATAATATGGGCTTTGCTTATATATGCATTTTTATATTTTATTGCATCAAGCATGAGTGACAATCATGATTAAGGCATTCGTTTAAAAAAAACACTGTTTTGTTCAGTTTCAATAATAGTAATCTTGGTTGCAACCAATTTCACTCCTGAAGCGAGATAAAATTTGAGAGAATTAAAATAAAATATAAAATATAAAAAAAAGTCTTTGCCTGGACATATGAAGACGTGCTAAAAGTTATTCACGAAATCACCAAGCACGCCATTCCAAATATCTCAATCATGGACCGATCATGCAAAAATTTAGAAGATTGAAGTCAGAAGGGGCAGAAAAGGCCAAAAGGAGGAATCCATAAGTAGGAACGGGACTAAAACTCTTACTAAAGCGCAACGTCCGACTGGATAAACTAATGATGGTCCCAATAGTTAAGAAAAAGTGCGCATATGTGCGAACTCCTGGATTTGAGCGAAGCTTGCTAAAAGGGAATGTGTTTGGGGGTCAAAAAAAAAACAAAAAAAAAATGGAAAAAATTAGGGGCAAGGAAACGCTGTTTGGGGACAAGCTTTGTTCAAATCCCGCTGATTCACACATGCCTGTACTTTGCTTGACTTCCAAAAAGGAACACAAGAATTACATCGATTTACAATGGATACGAGTTGCTCGAACTTGAGAATAGACATCATGGAAAGCCGCACCACACAGGGTTCAAGGATGGAAGGACAAACTATGTCTTAGTCCAGGGAGTTGCTCCAGTAGCACGCAAGCCTTCTCTATATTAGCCCCAAACCAATAGGGCAGGAGAGACTGCTAATAAAGGAGATCTTCGTCAAGATGGCTTAAAACTACAAAGACATAGTAGAAAAATTGCCTTTTGTACTTTAATGCTGAAGAGTCATCGTCAGAACTCTACAAGAGTCCCAGGGGGGGCAGAAGCAGTATGGCCGATTAGTGTAAAGTTCAAATCTTTAAGGACATCCATGGAAGTCTGGGTTCCAAAAGCTGACTAGGCACAACAATAGCAGCATCAACCAAATATGTGCAAACAAAAACAGGTCAAGAGTTTACTACCGCAATCGGACCTCTCAGCAAAACTCTACTCAATCATTTAGAAAAGTAGTCAGAAAGCAACCACTAAAGGGTGGAGTTTTAGCCTTTGGGCAAACAAGTCCAAATGCCCCAGACAGCAATGAAGATGACTCCAAAGAACCGTTCAATATGGACAGACATAAGAGGGTCCATGGCAAAAGACTTAAAAATCAAAAGAAGAGAATAAATGTCCCGCAGGTCGAAAACCGAAAATAAGGCGGCCTTACTAAAATTGTGCGCCTCGTCAGGGTGAAAACCGAAAAAAGGCATACTGGGCAAAAATTAGAGGCTTGAGAGAAAATATTCAATCAAGAAAACCCGAGAGGGCTGATTGATAACAGGAGTCAGATGCACCTAAGTTGTTACTCATTGAGATTGAATAAAATTAGTGTTTTCGTATCACATGTCTAGTCGTGATCATTCTTATTGCTATATGGTGCATATAGATAGAAATGTGTGCATAAGCTAAGCATAAACATGCAATTAAACGGTTAAGAGAAACCTGTTGCAGACATAAGGACATATGCTGGGGCAATTATTAAGGCGTTAATAACGATGTTTCATATGACAAATCCTCCTCCTACCCTTGAAAAAAAAAAAAAAAATCGCTGGAGTGGGTTGGGTCCATTCCAGGCAAAAGTTAGGCACAGGGTTATTTGAAAATCCCAAAAGGGACGCATTTTTCGCTAAGAAAAGTTAGTGTGAAAATCCACAAGGGACGCACTACCTTTAAAACAATGACTTTTGAAGCCTGCAGCGATAAGGCGACATTACACCAGATAACTTCCCTTTGGTCAGGTGGTGCATAATGCAGAACTTGATTCAGAGTCCTGAGGGGCAAAATCCTCATTTAACCGGGGGCCAAAATTACACACGGGTCAGTTATCTTTGAAGAGATTTTGGGTCAGAATCCCCGAAGCCAAGACAATACTTTTCTAGATCCTTGGGGGCATTTGACAATGGGACCAGCCGAACAATACCCGCAGTGAACCTTTTAAACCACCTGGGATGTGGTCTATCTATTTTTGCATCTCACATGCATCTGACATGCATAGACCTTTTGCATATCCCCTAGTATATCACGTGCATTCAATCCTTCATGCATATAGTTGTGTACACGTAATTTTGTACACTAATCATTCATTTGTGATTCATGTATATAGTTTTATGTATACATTTCACGCACATTATGCACACATAATCTTTTGTATATGCCTTCGGGCTAATGATATTGCAGGAAAAAGCCAAACCAAGCGATAGCTTTGGCATCATGAAGTCAAGAAGAAACATGCACAAGTTAAAACCATGCGGTAACTTGTAAAGTCCTTTATCACATTCTCTTTAAGTCCTTTTTCACAGGCATTCTCAGTCTCTTCGGAGCATTCTCTTTAAGTCCTTGTTCAAAAGGAATTCTCAGTCTCTTCGGAGCATTCTCTTTAAGTCCTTTTTCACAGGCATTCTCAGTCTCTTCGGAGCATTCTCTTTAAGTCCTTGTTCAACAGGCATTCTCAGTCTCTTCGGAGCATTCTCTTTAAGTCCTTTTTCACAGGCATTCTCAGTCTCTTTGGAGCATTCTCTTTAAGTCCTTTTTCATAGGCATTCTCAATCTCTTCGGAGCATTCTCTTTAAGTCCTTTTTCACAGGCATTCTCAGTCTCTTCGGAGCATTCTCTTTAAGTCCTTTTTCACAGGCATTCTCAGTCTCTTCGGAGTATTCTCTTTAAGTCCTTTTTCACAGGCATTCTCAGTCTCTTCGGAGCATTCTCTTTAAATTCTTTTTCACAGGCATTCTCAGTCTCTTCGGAGCATTCTCTTTAAGACCTTTTTCACAGGAATTCTCAGTCTCTTCGGAGCATTCCCTTTAAAACCTTTTTCATAGCTTTCTCAGTCTCTTTGGGACATCAAATTGTTTTCAAAAGTATTCCAAATCCCTTCAACCTGAAATGATCCTAGAAATGGGTTCAGCTTAACCTTATCAAAAACTGCCTAGAAAAGCAAACCTCTTCATTCACGTTATGCCCAGGACAATCAGGCCGAGACGAGGCTAATAGATCAACAACACCGAGATTGTAGTCCGAGAGTGCTACATCTCACAGTTCACGCAGTAGTCAGAGAGTACTACGCACCTTGCAGATCGGATGGGGGTTAGCAAGGGAACTTCATAATCGAAGTCGCAGTTAGAGAACACTGCTCTTCACACCGAGGTCGTAGCTAGAGAACGCTACATCTCACCAACACCTTACAGGTCGAGACGAGACCGGTAGGGGCACTTGTATCAATTTCACTCTTTGCTGAGCAGGCTGAGACGAGGTCTACGCGGTAGGGGATGCAGAAGGTAAGGATCGCTTCAAGTACGCTATTCTTCCTTTTGTTTTTCCTCTCCTCTCTGAATTTTGGCTCATCTAGGCACTTGTGCTCTAGTTTGCACAAAATTGGGGGCAACTGTAAGCACCGTGTCCCGGAGTAGTCCAGATTGGAGATTACCCGATAAAGAGATCGATGTCCATTTCCAAAAGAGTGGATGAGGTTCGGAGACTTTGGTCCTCTAGATTCACGAGAAATGTGGATTTTTTCTTTGCAGTAATGAGAAAAGGAAAATTGGGGGTTTTGGGCTTTAAAAGAAGTTTCTTCCTCCACCGACGGCCAGCCCGTCGATCACGGTATATCCGTCATTCGATGGAGAGCCCAGACGCCCGTCCGTGGTCCTCCGATGTACGCCGGTAGAATCCGATTTCCTATAGGAAAACGGATTTAACCGACGCCCGTCTGTGGGCTTCAGACGTATATCGGTTGAATTCTGTTTCCAACAGGAAAAGGGGTTCAACCGATGCCCGTCGGTATGCTTCCGACGACCGTCGGTAATTCAAAACCTATATAAAGCTATATTTCACCCATTTTTGGGGTTGTTGGCTGGTTGGACGAATTTGCATTTTTTACCTAAAAACCCATTTCCTAGCATTCTTTCTTTTCATCTCAAGATTTCTCCATTCTATTTTTGGATTTTGTGAATCAAAATTAATTCGAAGGAGCTAAAACTGATTAGTTTCTAAGAATTTTGATTCCAACATTTGTGCATTTCGTGAAAGTCAAGAAAGAAAAATCCAAACCCTTCTTTTCTTGATTTTTACCCATTTTTCGTGAAGCGTGAGGGACTCAAATCATCAAGAATCCAACTTAAAAGGTAAAATCCGAGGGTAAATATTCTGGACACATATTTCATTTAGTTCATTTTAAATATTTTGCTTTCTGGGATTTTCGTGCTGAAAAATTATTCTGTTTGAGAAAATTTGGTTCTTACTATTTTTTTGAGGAAACAGTAGCGACCGACGGGTCATAAGGCCATCGACGCTCGTCGCTCGTTTGAGCGACGGCGCGTATGTGACGCGTTACTGCCCGTCGGTCACCCCGAGATATGCCCGTCTATCGAATGAACGACGGTACCCAATCCGTCGGTCGCTTCTAGAGACGCCCGTTGTCATTCGTTAGAGGCCGTCCCTAGTATCTGTTTGCAATTTTCAAAACCTTTTTCTTCATTTTTTTCCATTCTTTATTTCTATTTCTTTCTAAATATTTTCTCTTCTGTCTTTTATCAATAGTTTTATTCTTATTATTTTAGTTCAGAATTTTAACCCTTATTTTCGTTAATATTTATTAATGTTTGTTCTCTTTTATATTAACATTTATTGATTATTTTTGTGAGATTATTTTCATGCCTTTGGGATAATTTGGAGCTTAAGAGGAGTTTTGCCACAGAAGACTCCATTTGGTTCACCCCTTCACCCTTTATTTATTTATTTGTTATTTATTTATTTATCTATTTATTTGCTTATTTAATAATTTATTTATTCATTTTTTATTGATTATTTTGTGCTCACCATGAATTGTTATATTCCGCGTTAAATAAGAATGGATAAATATTTTATAGTAAATAAAATTGGGATTTTCTTTTTTTAACTCAAGGACCCAACGCCCTAATTTCCATCCAATAAAAGCATCACAATAAAAACTAGTTTCTTTTATAATAAGTACACGTGAGGACCAAAGTCCTCAAAATAAATGAATTCCCCATTTTATGTATGTACCGCACTTTTACAAATGGGAGTTGTATTCTGCTCCTAGTATTATTGTAGTTTATTTTAGAATGTTTATTTTTATTTATTTTTATTTATTTATTAACACTTTTGACGTGAATAAGTGTGCTTGTAATTAAATTGCATTGTGTGGAGAGAGAGCGAATTAATAAACTCAAAATTTAATCGTAAAATTAATCAAGGTAGAAATAGATGAGAAGTCCCTAACCCAACTCTGGTCTTTGGGCTCAACGAGGCGAGAGGTATCCGATCACTCATTGGAACCTCCAAGACACCTCTTGTGTCCCACCAAAAGACTCAATTAATAATCCTAGGCTCCAAGGGAGAGAGGTTCATCCTCCAAGACCCTTTTGGTTTGCCCAAAATGGATATATGCGCTGTCTTAGGCTCTCTGAGGCGAGAGAAACTTTTCCAATGTTTTATTGGGTGGCGACTCCATGAAACCTCTTTGTTGCCCAAAATAGACGCACTTGTAAATACTTTTACAAGTTGCCAACAAATCCTCAATTGCCCGATCGCCCTCAAGCGGGCAGTCAAGGGGCGGCTCACGGGGTCCGGCGTGCGTCACAGTTTCTTACACCTATAGTTCTATAACAAAGTCATACATTAACGTTCAAAACAAGTAATATTAAATCCTTCCCATTAATTATTAACCATCCCATCTAGTCATATAATTTAAACACGGTCTTATTATTCTCAAAGGTTATTCATACGGAAATTAAAAATGCATAACATTCATGTTTCAAAACAACGTTTTGTCAAGATATACATATAAAGTAATTAATCATACTTATAACAAATCATAGCATTCTTACACCTTTATTCACATATACATATACATATACACGTTGTCATCAAATATAATCTCATTTTTCAATTACATCGCTGCACTTAGAGATTACCCATTTTAGCTAGGAAACATATAATAAAATATCAAACATATAAGTACTCATGATTATGATTCATATAACGCATGGGGATTCTTATACAGAATCCAATCAAAGGGGCAAACCATAACATAAATTTCAAACAAAACTCATATATATAGAATCATAAAGTACGCATTATCATATTACCATTCATTTCTTAAACGTATATATAATTATACCTGCGATTACAAAGTAGTGGATAACGAGTGAACACATTGGTACCCGTAGGTACAACAAAAGCAATTTCTTTCCTTTTTATTCAGAAACATTTTCACATTGGGGGACTTTAAATAAGATGCAACTCATAAGGATCATGAGAATCCAAATAGGGACCTGATCACGGTTCGGAACACATTGGGCTGCAGGAAATAGAACTCTATGGGCATACCTATCTATCCACAACTTTATTGATGCAGGCAACATATGTTAAATACATCATAAAATACTCATTTCACATTTACACTTTCTCTTTACAATATGTATCATTAATATGATCAAACACTCATTTACTTGCATGTTATTCATACTAACCATATTTATCTTACTTAATAATAATCATGTACTTTTCATAAGTTTGAGTAGTCATACAGTCACATTAAATAAATTCGTGCTATCAGATATCTTATACACACTTAAACTTATCAAACAAGTTTGCATTCTTTCATATATATATATATATATATATATATATATATATATATATATATATATATATATATATATACATACACACACACACACACACACACACACACACACACACACACACACACACACACACACACACATATATATACACATAATAACGACTGCAGATTAGTTATCATAAATCAATTATTATCACATGGTGAAACATATTATAATTAATATTTTAAATCATATGTGTAACACCCCAAAATACACCCTAGTCGGATTTTGACAAGTTTAGGGTGTAGCGAAAATCGAATGTGTTTGATTTAGCAATGGAAGTGTCAAAAAGGACACAACTGTCATTAATTTGAAAGTTTCGCCAAGTTTTGGTAAATTGGACAATTATGTCTTTATGCCTTAAATGGCATCAAGAGAATTAATTTTGTGACAAAAAATGTTTAATGGGTGATAAAAATGGTTAATTGTAGTAAAGGACGTATTTGGTATTAATTAAAAAGACAAAGGGTAATTTGGATATTTTATAAGTGTGGACTAAATTGAAGGAATAAAATTAATTATGTGGCCTAAGGTTTGAAATAGAAAAGTTATATGCTAATTGAAGGAAAGGAAAAAGGATAGAGGATTACAAGTGAGGTTTGACATAAAGATCTAGATTGGACCAATTGAAAGGTGACACTTGGCATAGGAGATAAGAATGGATTGAAGAGGTATAAAAGGAAGAGAGAGAACGTGAGAGAGGGCAGAAATTTTCTCTCCTCTCTCTCACATTCCTGATACTCTTCTTCTTCTTCTCTCAATTTTTTCTTTAGCTGCTGTAATTTTGGTGGGTTTTGGCAAATTCAAGAGTTGTTAAGGTAAGTGATTAGTTTTCTTCTTCTTCTTCTTCTTCTTCTTCTTCTTCTTCTTCTTCACATAAGTAGAGGTTAAGTGTGATTTTGATTTGAACTCTGAATTTTCGATTTGTTTTATGTGGAGAATCAAGGGAAACTAAGGAAAGGTGAGAAAAGCAAAGGGGTTGTGAAATCATTTGAGCAATTAGGGAGCAAAGGAAAAGAGGTTTGGAAACTCTTTTATTTATGTATGAGTTTTGAGTATATAAATGTGTTATATAAGTTACTTGAATGTGTTTATGATGATATATGATGATGATAGTGAGTGTTGGCTTTACATTGTTAAAAATGCGCATGTGAATAGGATTTGATGAAAAACTGTGTTGGGACACTTGACTCCTCTTCGGTTATTGGGCTATATCTAGAGTTTTAGAACTCCAAATGGTATAAAACTAGCACTTTTAAAAACCTAATACACACACATACAAATGTCTTAGAAATATCCTTGAGCTAATACTAGCTCTAAATGCCCCTAAATTGGCCAAAATAGAGGACTCTCTACTTTGGCCGGTTCATAGGAACATTTTAGGATGTTTTGCTCACATATGATGATTTAGGTGTCCAAATGATCTCAAAATTGTGCCATATGAAAGATAACATCTTAGGAAACAATTTTTAAGAGGAATTTTTGTCAAAAAAGGAGATTTAGATGTTAGTTTAAGCGGTTCACATTTTAAGTGGGAAGCAGTCTTATTATCCAGTTTTCGTAAGGCACCTTATGGAGGCTTCTATCGCGAGCGCGACCATGGTCACGAGTTGTGCCATCCATCATCCAATGTTAGCGAGGAAGAACTAGTGCACAGCTATGTTTTCACTTAAAACACAGCTGTGTTTTCCAACGAGAGGCGTGCACAATACAACCCAATGCCTATCATTTCAGCGCCCAATACACAGCTGTGCTTTCCTCTTTAGTCGCCAGATCATGCACACAAGTAGCCCTAATCCTGCACAATTTATTCAAGAACATAGCTATGTTTTCTAAAACATAGCTGTGTTTTTTTGCATATTATATAAAGACGTTGTTTCATCTTCCAAAAGGGAGACTTGGTTAGATTTAGTAACAGATGTCATTTCATATATTGTTCTTTAGTTTTTTTTATTTCTCATTTTAAATACTGTTTTTAGACTATATTTAATTTTAATTTAATTTTTTTTAAAATAATTTAGATTAATTTAGTTTAGATTTATATTTTGGGATTTCAGGAGATTTTAAGTTTAAAGAAGAAGGAGCTTTAAGATTTATTTTCTCTCTCATCAAGGGTGTATCCTAAATTTTAATTTTCTATATTTGTTGATTATATACTTGATGTTAGAGTACTTCATTATTCTTAGAATTTCTTAAATCATATTTTGTATTTTGGATATTTGGGTTTAATGAATATTTCCATGGTTTCTTTTATTCTTCTTATTTATCTCTGTATGAATATGATTTGAATGCTTTATTTAGATTTAGTCCAGAATGGTGATCTGAATGCATATATTTGATGACTATCTCATACATATGCTCTGTTCTTTTAATATTAATATCTATATTTCTAGCTGAGACCGGAATGGTAGGTTGGTTTGTAGCTATTGATGTTATTATGTTCAGAATAGTGAGGAATAGATGGGTTTTGATATGAGCTTAAATAGCTCATAATTAAACTATATTTTGTGGTTATAAGTAATGTTTTGAGTGTTTTTATTTGTTAGAATTAGGTATGTTTTATGTGTTTTGTTAAGTTTTGTATGTAGGAGGCAAATGAAGAAAATATGGAGTAAATGGAGAAAAGAAGAAGAAATGAGCCAAGGCAGAAAAACCTCTGTTGCGATCGCGATAGGCGGCACGAGCGCGACAGAGCGCGCTAAGGGACGAAGAGAAAAAGAAGAGAAAAAGAAGAGAAGAGAAGCTGTCGCGACCAAGGGAAGGCGTCGTGAGGTCGCGACAGGGCGCGGAGAAGGCACACGCGAGGAAAGGCGAGCGAAAATGAAGGCGTGCTCTGTCGCGATCGCGACAGAGGGATCCGTTAGACACTAAAGTTCAAATTTGAACTTGAAAAGTTGTACCTTTCCACCAACTATTACAACCTTTGTAGAAGGGTATCTGAAGGGGCATGAGCTGATATTATAAATACTATTTCTAACTGAAATTTACATATAGAAAAAAGAGAATTGAACATTTGAATATTTTTCTGTAAGTTAGAATAGTTTTCTTTAGTTTTACTTAAGTTAAGTTTATGTGTTGAATAGAAGATAACATACAAGGAAGAGGACTACAATTGGTGACTTGAAAAGGGTTGAGAAATCTCCTTCTTCAATTCTTATCTTTTGATTCTTCTTTGTACTTTTGTGATGTAAATTCTGAACTTGAATGTTAATATCAAGTATTTTATTGTTCATATTAATTTAAGTGTTCTTACTTGTAGAATTCCTCATTAGTACATTATTTATGATCATTATAAGTTTGAGTTTAATTAAGAAATAAATTCATTCTTACATCTAATTGGAAATTCGTCATCAAGATATTGTTTGAGAAATCATAATATTGAAATGGTTGTTATAGGTTGTGCTCTATTCCTAAGATTTGCATGTATAATAATCTAGTTCTTAAATGAAAGTTTGGAATTAGACTTATAAGTGTATGTTTTAGGCATTCCTATTTATATTGAGAAAGTAAGTAGGAAATTTATTCAACTTGGCTTGCAAGATAAGAATGTTAAAATCATTAAGAACAATTAATTCAAATTCCATCTTTATATTTAGCATCATTAATCTTTTCTATCTTCTTGGATTCTCATAAATTCGGTTTAATTAGTTTACATGTTAGATTAGTTTAAAATAACTTTTCCATCACTTTATCATTGTAAACAAGATTAAAATCAATTAGTAATAGTGTGTAAAAACGTTCCTCGTGGGATCGACATCTTAAGTACTATTGCGGTACACCGTATACTTGTGGTCAATAAGCATATATAAAAAAATGCTCAACAAGTTTTTGGTGCCGTTGCCGGGGAACGGTTATTTAGCCATTATGAAAATTGATTTATGATTTTGGATTACAATATTTTGTTTGTTTTAATTTGTTTGTGTGTTTAAATTAATTTTGTGTTGTTTTTTTTTTGTTTTACAGGATTTAGAAGTTCATGCCTAGTACAAGGAGTTCTTTAGAAGAGCTTGAACCCTTAAATCCTGAAATTGAAAGATTCTTGTCAAGTAACCGGAAGTCAAATAGAAAGAAGAACAAAAATAGGAGATCAATTATCATGGCGGAAGAAAATCCACCTAGACTCATGGACTTTGCCACACCTGCTTTGAGTGGTGCTCAACAAGGAGTGGTAAGACCAACGGTAAATGCAAATCAATTTGAGATTAAGCCTTCATTGTTACAAATGATTCAAAGTAGTATACAATTCTATGGTTTGGCAAATGAGGATCCAAATGCTCATTTAGCCAACTTTCTTGAAATATGTGATACATTTAAGATAACTGGGGTTTCGGCTGATGCAATCAAGCTTAGGCTTTTTCCGTTCACTTTGAAGGATAAAATAAAAGCTTGGTTGAATTCCCTAACAAGAGGATCTATAACTACTTGGGACCAATTGGCCCAAGCATTCTTATCAAAATATTTTCCATTGGCCAAAACTGCAAAAATTATAAAGGATATTACTACATTTGTTCAAAATGATAATGAATCATTATATGAGGCTTGGGAAAGATTCAAGCAATTGCAAAGGATGTGTCCACACCATAATTTTCCAAGAGAACTGTTGATGCAAACATTCTATAATGGAGTTAATCCTACCATAAGAGGAACTATTGATGCTGCTGCTGGAGGTTCTTTGATGAGAAAAACTACTGAAGCGGCGTTTGAATTGTTGGAGGAGATGTCCATGAACAACTGCATGTGGCCTACCGAGAGAAGTAGAAATTCAAATTCTACTAATGTGAGAGGAGTTCATGCACTTGATTCAGTGGTTGCATTGCAAGCTCAAGTGGAAGCATTGACTCACAAACTCAATAATTTGGGTATGGGAGGTAGTCAATCAAATAGATGCAATATTTGTGGACAACAAGGACATCTAAGTGAGTTATGTAATTTGGGCATAAATAGTATGGAGGAGCAAGTTAGTTTTATCCAAGGGCAAGGAAAAGGTAACCCATTTTCTAATACATATAACCCTGGATGGAGGAACCATCCAAATTTTTCATGGGGGAATAATAGTAATCAAACTAAAGGAGTAAGTTTTCAACCACCTCAAGATAGGTTTGGGGCCTTGGAGGTTAAAATGGATAGGTTCTTAGAGGGGATTAATATGAAATTTAACTCACAAGAGGAGAACCAAAAGAGGCTGGAAAATAAGTTTGATCAAATCATAAAGAATCAAGCCTCATCCTTTCACAACTTAGAAGTGCAAATTAGGCAATTAGCAAAGGCTTTACCCTCAAGATTACAAGGTACTTTACCAAGTAATAAGGAGGAGAACCCAAGGGAACATCTAAAAGCCATCAATTTGAGGTCAGGTAAATCTTACACCAATGAATTTGTTATTACTAACAAGAATGGAGAATTTCAGGAAAATAAAAAGAAGAATGACTCTTCTGTCGCGAGCGCGACACCTGTCGCGGTTGCGACAGAGGAGAAGCCAACCAATGTTGCAGGCGCGACACCAGGCGTGATACCAGACACGAGCGCGACAGCAGGAGGAGAGCCTTCTGTCGCGATCGCGATGCCTGTCGTGGTCGCGACAGAAGGGGCTTCTAAGGAAAATGTTCCTAAGGCATTTCAACCTTGCCTACCGTTTTCGCAACGGCTAAAGAGACAAAACCAAGATAAGCAATTTCAATCTTTTATTAATAAATTGAAGCATTTGCACATCAATTTGAATTTTATTGAGGCCATATCACAAATTCCTAACTATACAAAATTTCTTAAAGAATTAATTTCTAAGAAAAGAAGTTGGGAGGATATATCCACTATTGCATTGACTGAAGCATGTAGTTCTATAATCACAAATAATTTGCTTACAAAACTTAAAGATAATGGTAGTTTCACCATTCCATGTACCTTGGGGGATAAAGAGTTTCCTAAGTGCTTATGTGATTTGGGGGCAAGTATTAATCTCATGCCTTATTCTATCTTTAAAAAGTTGGGTTTAGATTATGTTAAACCTACTTCCATGGTTTTGCAATTAGCTGATCAATCTATTAAGAAACCATATGGAATAGTTGAAGATGTGCTTGTAAAAGTGGATAAATTTATTTTGCCTGCTGATTTTGTCATTTTAGATTTTGCATATGATGAGAAATATCCCTTAATATTGGGTAGACCTTTCATGAGGACTGGTAGGGCTTTAGTTGATGTCTATGAGGGCACATTAGTCTTAAGAGTAGGGGATGATAGTGTTGAATATCAAATGGATAAGGTACTAAAATACCCAATGGATGAAAATGTGTGCATGAAAATAGATATCATTGATGCGTGTGTTGTGGAAGTATTAGAAAATGCAGATGAAGAGGAAGTCCAAATGGAAGAGGAAGTTCATAAAGAGGTAGTGCAAGAGAGCTTTAGAAGTGAACCTCTTTATCGTAATGAAGCACCTTTACCACCTTCAATTGAAAGTCCTCCAAATGTTGATCTAAAGGAACTACCTAATCATTTGAGGTACGCCTTTCTTGGATTGAATCATACTTTGCCTATTATTATTTCTAATAAACTCAATAAAGAACAAGAGCATGCATTATTAGAAGTTGTTAGAAAAAGGATAAAAAGTATTGGATGGCAAATATCTGATTTGAAAGGTATTAGTCCTAATGTTGTCATGCATAGGATTAATATGGAAGATGAATGTCAACCAAAGGCTGATAGACAAAGGAGGCTTAACCCTCATATGAAAGAGGTAGTGAAAAAAGAAGTTATTAAGTTGCTTGATGCTGGAATAATTTATCCAATTTCGGATAGTGATTGGGTGAGTCCAATACATTGTGTTCCAAAGAAGGGGGATATGACGGTTGTGAGGAATGAGGATGGATAATTAATTCTAACTAGAACCACCACAGGTTGGAGGGTGTGTATAGATTATAGGAAGCTTAATTTGGCCACTAAAAAGGATCATTTTCCTTTACCATTCATTGACCAAATGCTAGAAAGAATTGCTAGCCATTCTCATTACTATTTTCTTGATGGATATTCAGGGTATTTCCAAATTTTTATCTACCCTAGTGACCAAGAGAAAACTATATTTACTTGTCCTTATGGAACCTTTGCTTATAGGCGAATGCCTTTTGGGCTTTGTAATGCCCCAGCCACATTTCAAAGATGTATGACTTCAATTTTTGGAGACATGATAGAGGATATAATGGAAGTCTTCATGGATGACTTTTCTGTATATGGGGATTCATTTGAGCTTTGTTTACAAAATTTAGACAAAGTATTGGCTAGGTGTGAAGAAACTAACTTGGTTCTTAATTGGGAGAAATGCCATTTTATGATAGATGAAGGGATAGTCTTAGGGCACAAAATTTCAAGTAGGGGTATTGAGGTTGATAGAGCAAAAACAGAATTAATTGAGAAGTTACCTCCACCCACTACACTTAAGGGGGGTAAGATCTTTTCTTGGACATGCTGGATTTTATAGAAGATTTATAAAGGATTTTTCTTTAATTGCTAAACCTTTAACTAAATTGCTAGTTAAGGATGTTTCTTTTGAATTTTCTAAATAATGTATGCATGCTTTTGATACTTTGAAGAAGGCCCTTATAAGTGCTCCTATTATTGCTACTCCTAATTGGGAATTGCCATTTTAGATTATGTGTGATGCAAGCGATCTTGCTGTGGGTTGTGTATTAGGTCAAAGACATGGTAAGAATTTGCATATGATTTATTATGCTAGTCATACTTTGTCTCCTCCTCAAATTAATTGTACAACAACTGAAAAAGAAATGTTAGCTGTGGTGTATGCATGTGACAAGTTTAGATCTTACTTGTTGGGATCTAAAGTCATAATCTATACTGATCATGCTGCATTGAGGTATTTATTTGCAAAGAAAGATGCTAAACCTAGGTTGATTCGTTGGGTATTGTTATTGCAAGAATTTGACCTTGTAATTAAAGACAAAAAGGGAAGTGAAAATCTTGTTGCTGACCATTTGTCTAGGTTAGAAAATAATGAACAAACTTTAGGTGATGGTATTGAAATTAATGAATCATTTCCGGATGAAGCCTTGATGTCAATTTTGAATATGCATGTACCTTGGTATGCTGATTTTGCTAACTATCTTGCTACTGGAATTGTACCTGAAAATTTGACATGGCAACAAAAGAAGAAATTCTTTAGTGATGTTAAAAATTATCTTTGGGAAGAACCTTACTTGTTTAAGGTAGGTGGGGATGGTATAATTCGTCGTTGTGTAAGTGAGGAGGATTATCAAAACATCTTGATGCATTGTCATGCTGCATTGTATTCGGGTCATAATGTTGCCAATAAAACTGCATCTAGAGTGCTTAAATGTGGATTCTTTTGGCCAACTTTATTTCATGATGCAAAGATGTATGTAACCAAATGTGATAAATGTCAAAGGGCTGGTAATATTGGGAAAAGAGATGAGATGCCTTTGAATAACATATTGGAAGTTGAAGTGTTTGATGTGTGCGGGATTGACTTCATGGGTCCCTTCCCTACTTCTTTTGGTCAAAACTACATTTTGGTTGGAGTTGATTATGTATCAAAATGGGTTGAAGCCAAAGCCACACCTACCAATGATTCAAAGGTGGTGATAAAATTTTTGAAGAAGCTTTTCTCAAGATTTGGAGTGCCAAGAGCCATCATAAGTAATGGAGGTAAGCATTTCATTAACCATTCTTTTGATTCCTTATTGCATAAATATGGTGTTCATCATAGGGTAGCTACACCATATCACCCACAAACAAGTGGTCAAGTGGAAGTGTCCAATAGGGAGTTAAAGTGGATATTAGAAAAAACAGTCTCTACTTCTAGAAAGGATTGGGCACATAAATTAGATGATGCTTTGTGGGCATATCGCACTGCATTCAAAGCCCCAATTGGTATGATACCATATAGGATGGTTTATGGAAAAGCGTGTCATTTACCTGTGTAGTTAGAGCACAAAGCATATTGGGCCATTAGAACTTTGAATTATGATCTTAAAGATGCAAGTGTCAAAAGATGTTTACAATTAAATGAGCTAGATGAATTGAGACTTCTTGCATTTGAAAATGCTAAAATCTATAAAGAAAGGACTAAAAGATGGCATGATGCACGTATACGGATTAAAAATTTTAAAATCGGGGACAAGGTTCTATTGTATAATTCTAGAATGAAACTCTTCCCGGGAAAATTAAGATCTAGATAGAGTGGACCCTTTGAAGTCACCCAAGTTTTTGATCAAGGGTTTTAGAGCTAAAAAATGGAAAAGGGGAGTTATTTAAAGCCAATGGTCAAAGATGTAAGGTGTATTTGGAGGAAACATTTCATGGAAGGGAGGTTTCATTTCTTTCTTTAAAAATGGTTTGATGGTTACTTGGTTTTATTTTTCTTTTTAATTAATTATTTTATTATATGTGTGATATTTATTTGTACTAATGTCATTCTTTTTGTTCCACAGATGTTTTTAATATGTAAGTTTATTTTATATACCTTCGTGTGACGTTTTTGGAAGGAAAAAAAATGTGATTTTTCAAAATTCAGAAAGAGGAAAGTGTATTTTAGACTTCATCACGACTGCGCGACGAGTAGTGTAATCGCGACAGTTTCTTTTTTGATTTTTCAAAATTGCTTTCTGTCGCGAGGTCGCGATGGCGTATGGGTTTATTTGTCGTGATGACGTGAAGTATATCGCGATGTTTAAATTTTTCATTTTGCTTCTGTCGCGACAGAGCGCGGAATTTTTTTTGGTCAAACCAACCGTTGGGATCACATTTATTTCCTTAACTCCCCTTTTATCTACCCTAATTACTCTTGCTTTCTAATTTCTCTTGCCTTTTCGGTTTTCTTCTCTTTAATTTCTCTTTTCTCTCTCAAAATCTTCCTCACGATTCTCTCCAACTTCCTCACGCAAATCGCGTAGTTCTTATTCTCTAGTTTCCTGCTCTTCTTCTTTTATTTCTTTCTCATTTTGTTCATCAAGTGGTAAAAAGATTTTAAGATGGTAAGAACAAAGCACGTGGGAGACAAGAGAAAGGGGAAGCGACCTATGGGGGAGTCCAGCAATCAGGGAGATGAACCAACTCCCGCTTCACTCATTTTTCAAAATAGGTATGACTGCCCTTTTCCAATTTTTTCTGATGAAGAGGGTGAAAAATTTTTATATTTTGCCAAGAAAACGTATGTGGGTATGTGGGCTCTTGATTTTGCAATTTTAAATACGATGGGATTGCATGCTCAGATTAATAGTTTTCTTAAATATATGAAATGGGGAAAATTTATCACTTTCTCATTACCTGTAAGGAAGGATTGGGCTATAGAATTTTTTGTCACCCTGGATTATGTGGATAAAGGTAGGGACTCCATGAAATTTAAACATCAGGGCATAAGTTCTACTTTTAGCTATGATGATTTGCATTCTTGGTTTGGTTTTCCATTAAATGGAAAACGATTTGATTCCCATATATTTCAACCTTCACCTGTTTGGAATAGACTGTATGGAATAGAACGTTTTAATAATAAAAATTCCACTAACAGGCAAATTAAAGATAATGCATTGATGCTTTTTCACAAATTTCTTTGTCATGCTATGTATGGGAGGGTAGAGAGTACCACGGTGCAAACTAAGGATTTGTTTATTTTAGACTTATTGCAATCCCATAAAACCCCTGACTCCATTGATTTCATTTTAGATGGTCTTTATCATGCCTCTATTGCTCGTAGTAAATCAGTGGGGATGTGCCATATGGTGACGGGTATTATTTTAGGGTGTATGGGTGATTTGAATAATTTTGCCTTGGATGAAAATAAATCAATTCCTTTACTGGATGTTGTCTATTTGCGGAGAGCTAATATTTTAACCAAGGGAGCTTGGCCCCCAAGGTTTGTTGATCGTTTTGCAGGTGGACCTAGTAGGGCTGAACCAAGTATGGCTGGACCGAGTGTGCCACATGAAAGGGCACGTGAATCAGCCTCAGCAGCTGATGCTCATGACTCCTCGGGTGAGGACGAGGCGGCTGCTGGTGTTGATGCTGATGAGAGGAGGACTGATAGTGGCGCTGCTGTTGATTTGGAGCCGGTTTTGCAAAGATTGGATGGTATTGAGGCCGCAAATCAAAGTATGGCAGCGCGAATGGATGTGCTTGAATCTGATGTGCGGACTGTGCTTAAAAATCAGAAGAGTTTGGGTCGCAAACTCCTCAGTTTTTTCACAAGCAAAATGTGGATCTTTCTCCAACTCCACCAAGCTCCCCTAGTGGGAGTTTTTGAGTTTGTCTCCTTTACTTTTCTTAGTTTTGTTTGTTTTTGTTTTCCTTTGTGTTTTTATGTTAGTTTGTTATTTTAGTTTATTCCTTTTTACACAATGGGGACATTGTGTCCTTCAAGTGTGGGGGGGAGTTCTGTGTTTGATTTTGTTTCACATATATGTATGTATGGTTATATTTGTTTATAAATGAATAGTATAGCTTGTGTTTTGCATGAATTGCTAGATTTAGGTATGTATTGTTTTAGATTGTTTTAGGTTGTTTTACAATAACATTCTATTTTGGAGCTTTATATTTGATAATTATTTGAGAATTAGAGCATGTACAGGTTTTATATTTTTGACATTAGCCTAGATAGTAACTTTTTGACCATTTTCATTATTTGTTTTACTTTAGCATTCTGTTGTACATAGTGAAGGGTATGACTTAGCAAAACACTTTGGTGTAGGTTCTTTTTAAGTTAGGTATCTTTTTATATGTAAATAAAGATTGTTTTGCCAATTTATTGCCTATGATAGTTTGACCTACAGCCATGTGAGCTTTTGAAGCCTTATACACTAATTTTTCTTTGTATGAGAGCCTTATTATGCCATATCCTCTAGAACTTGTTTTTGGTAAATTTTGAGACTGCATTTTAGTATGGGATGTACACGGGATATGATAAGGGCACTTAGAATGAACTATTTTTGGCTTACTTTTTAATTCCTTACCTTTTGACTTTAGGTAGCCAACTTTGAGCCTATATCCTATTTTTCTTGTTTACACATATAAATAACCCAATCTTTTTGCTTAAACAAGGCCTTATTTCTTGTTAAATACCCTATTGTGAAGGGATTAGGATTGATATAGCATGGGAAATATATTTGTTATTAAAAAGCATGAAGTTAGTAAAAATTTGCAATTGAAATTCCCTCCTTTTCAAAGTTAGAGTTACAAATGCTAGTATTAAAATATATATATATATATATATATAAAAGCAAAGAAAATGAAACAAATGGGAATAGCAAGATGTACATCTAAAATTGCTTATGTGTGGGATGGAGCGTAAAACGCACCCATACTAAATTCTCTTGCTATCCTTTAAAAAAAAAAGAAAGAAAAAAAAAAGAAGAAAAAATAGTAAATTAAGAGCTAGCAGAAAATTTGTATTCTTAAGAAGGGAATTAGACTAAAAGTATCATGCTTGTTAATATTCTGATTTGGTTAATTCTCCTATGTTGTATTGATGCTTTTCTCTACACAATACTAGCTACTTAAATCCAAAAGTTTCCTACCCTAACCCAAGCCACATTACAACCCTTTTTAAGACCCTTTGATCCTCTTTACTACTTTATACTAGTAGTGGAGATTTTTACTACTTACAAGCTTATGGTATGTAATGGCATAATCAAGGAATGAGGGAAAACACTAACCTTTATACACTTGAGTGATTGAGTGTTTATCAAAATAAGTGTTGAGTGAAAATTATCTTAGGCAATGCTTTGTGTGAAATAATCTCTACATGTGTTAAGATATTTGATTTCTTGAGATCAAACATCATTGTGTTTTGTTATTTCATGGTTTTCCAAATGTGCATAGAGGTTAAAGTTTAATGAATGATGGGAATGATTAAATGGTTGCATATTTTGGCTAGTGTGTTAGAAGGATAAGTCTATGCATGGTATTTTCAAATAATTGTCAAATGTCTAAGTGAGCTCCAAAATATTGTGTTTATTGTGTATTTTGTTTTTGTAAGTGTTTTGCTTGGGGACAAGCAAATGTTCAAGTGTGGAGGTTTGATATGAGCTTAAATAGCTCATAATTAAACTATATTTTGTGATTATAAGTAATGTTTTGAGTGTTTTTTTTGTTGGAATTAGGTATGTTTTATGTGTTTTGTTAAGTTTTGTATGTAGGAGGCAAATGAAGAAAATATGGAGTAAATGGAGAAAAGAAGAAGAAATGAGCCAAGGCAGAAAAGCCTCTGTCGCGATCGCGATAGGCGGCGCGAGCGCGACAGAGTGCGCTAAGGGAAGAAGAGAAAAAGAAGAGAAGAGAAGCTGTCGCGACCAAGGGAAGGCGTCGCGAGGTCTCGACAGGGCGCGGAGAAGGCACACGCGAGGAAAGGCGAGCGAAAATGAAGGCGTGCTCTGTCGCGATCGCGACAGAGGGATCCGTTAGACACTAAAGTTCAAATTTGAACTTGAAAAGTTGTACCTTTCCACCAACTATTACAACCTTTGTAGAAGGGCATCTGAAGGGGCATGAGCTGATATTATAAATACTATTTCTAACTGAAATTTACATATAGAAAAAAGAGAATTGAACATTTGAATATTTTTCTGTAAGTTAGAATAGTTTTCTTAAGTTTTACTTAAGTTAAGTTTATGTGTTGAAGAGAAGATAACATACAAGGAAGAGGACTACAATTGGTGACTTGAAAAGGGTTGAGAAATCTCCTTCTTCAATTCTTATCTTTTGATTCTTCTTTGTACTTTTGTGATGTAAATTCTGAACTTGAATGTTAATATCAAGTATTTTATTGTTCATATTAATTTAAGTGTTCTTACTTGTAGAATTCCTCATTAGTACATTACTTATGATCATTATAAGTTTGAGTTTAATTGAGAAATAAATTCATTCTTACATCTAATTGGAAATTCGTCATCAAGATATTGTTTGAGAAATCATAATATTTAAATGGTTGTTATAGGTTGTGCTCTATTCCTAAGATTTGCATGTATAATAATCTAGTTCTTAAATGAAAGTTTGGAATTAGACTTATAAGTGTATGTTTTAGGCATTCCTATTTATATTGAGAAAGTAAGTAGGAAATTTATTCAACTTGGCTTGCAAGATAAGAATGTTAAAATCATTAAGAACAATTAATTCAAATTCCATCTTTATATTTAGCATCATTAATCTTTTCTATCTTCTTGGATTCTCATAAATTCGGTTTAATTAGTTTACATGTTAGATTAGTTTAAAATAACTTTTCCATCACTTTATCATTGTAAACAAGATTAAAATCAATTAGTAATAGTGTGTAAAAACGTTCCTCGTGGGATCGACATCTTAAGTACTATTGCGGTACACCGTATACTTGCGGTCAATAAGCATATATAAAAAAATGCTCAACAGGTTTTAAACAGCAGAGTCCGAAATGGTAGGCTGTCTTATATCTAGGATTTGGTAACCCGTGCTTATGCTAATCAATATGTTGAGTCCGAAATGGTAGGCTTGTTGATTATAATTACTGACTCTGGAATGGTAGGATTAGGTTTAGATGGGTTGTCCAGTATTTTATGTTTATATTGTTTTACCTATATCCAATTGTAATTTATGAGGATAGAATTTCCTAAGAGATTCAATTCATCCTTGATTGATTTCTTGATGAATACTTTTACATTTAATTGTTAGTTTGTATTTTTAATTCTTGCTTCGTTTAGACTCTTTCCATCAAACTTGGGTATATCTTAGATTAATTCCACTCAACCATAGATATTTAGCTTAACAATCCCTTTTCCCTTGGATTCAGTATTCGCAGGTCTTTAATTATGCTCACTATATTACTTGTCAATTCAGTACACTTGCTGAACACCGATCAAGTTTTTATTACCGTTGCCGGAGATCAGCGGTGTTGTTGGTTAAATATCTTTAGTTGAGTTAGTATGAATTTTTTATTTTTCTTTGTTTTTGATTTGGTGTTTATCTTTGCAGGGAGATTTTAAGTCATTTTTAAAAGGATGTGGGATAATGTCCAAGATTATGAATTGGCCCCTTTTATGAGTAGAAATGAATGATGTGATGAGGGCATTGCAAGAATTAAAACAAGTGCATACACATTCAGCAGTTTCTTCATCATAATTTACACAATCATTTGAAGATCCTTATTCTTTATGGATATCAAAAGAATCTGACTCTTTCAAAATCAAAGTCCTTCTAAACTACAAAGAGAGTCGAAAGAAGCAATTTCAAGCGGAGAAGGAAAAGTGGAAGTCTATAATTAACTATCAAGAGGAGAAGATCAAAAATTAAGAGAATTTATTAAGAAGTCAAGAATTGGTGATCCAAAATTTGGAATCAAGGCTTGATGTTTTGATTGTCTCTAAGGATAATCAAAGTGATGGTGGGGAATTGAATCATGCACCTGAGAAGATTACAGAATATTTAGACAATTTCGAGGACTGGTTGCATGAACAAAAAGAGCAGCCAATCATTTTTGTAGACAAACCTTGCGTTTGTTTGGAATCGGAGTTCAATTTTTCTGTGCAGGATATTACACCAAAGGAGCAAGAGTTGTGCAATTCTCGAATGGAAGCACAAAATTCAGTACATTTGAAGGATTTATTTAGGCTAGAAGAGCTGGTGGATTACATTTATGGTAAACCCAAGGTGGAGTCATACTTTTTCGAAGACATGGAATTTCCTACCTTGGTGGTCTTTGATATGCTTCTTTTGCTGATGGGGGAAAACGAGGAGCAAAAATTGGAAAGCTAATTTACTTCATTTCTAACTATTAAGTGCAAAATTACCATTTTACCCCTAAACTTTCCGTTTCTTTCAATTTAGTCCCATTTTTACTTATTTTCTTATTTATAACCATTTTAATCAATTTTAATGCATTTTACCGTAATGTCCCTAAACTTTTATCAAATTACGATATTACCCTTCTTTTTACTTTTATTTACAATTAAGCCATTAATTAATTATGCTTCCACATTTGATCACTTCTTTAACTTATAACTTATCAATTAACCCACTAACCAATCATTTTCATGATAAATTACATTTTAGTCCTTAATCTTTTATCTTCTTTCAATTTAATCCTTTCTTTACACTTTTTCACCATATTTTTCTAATAAATCTGTTTTTAATCAATTTCTTTAAATTTGCTCCGAGTAACACCCAGTAATTATCACCAGACTGAATATGCGGGACTGGAGTTTATAACCCTAATCTACCGAAGTGGCCACTAGGGGCTCAAATTACACTTTGGTAGTGTCGGAGTGACCACTAGGGGGTTAAATTACACTCCGACGACACTACATTTACACTTTGCACTACACTTACACTTAAAAATAGACCGTTATTGGTCTATAATTGCAAGTCGCTATGACTCGCTACCGCGGCATACACTTACATCCCTTGGCTAGCCATCTATATCCTGAACTAGATTTACTACCAGAGCACTAAGGGCAAGGCACTTCATCATTCATTTCATTATTCACTTTATATACAAAATCTCTTTATACATGTTCAAATATACACTTTTAACTTCAAGTAAATTCACACATTCTTATTTTCTATTCTATACTCATTTTATACTATTATACTTAATAAATAATCAAGTTACACATTATTTATTCCAAGTTTACCAATGGGCCAAAGCACTCATTACACTTTATCTTTATTTTTCTTTCAATTTAATCACTCAATTAATTAAATCTCATGTCATATATCACAAGTATATCATGTATATACATTAACTATTAAAGTTTAATATGGTTTACCGTAATAATACCATTCGGCTTATGACACACTTTCACTTTAAGTTTATTTTTCTTTCCTTAAATCATTTGATTTACTAAATATCATATTAAACATTACCTAAATAACATTTACATGCCATAATAAACAAGTATACCTTTATTTTTCCTATGTATACCATTCGGCCCAATCTTAGTTTCTTCACCAAATTATTATCTTCTCATATTAAGCATTCAAATCATCATTATTTACCTTCCTAAAGATGACTATAAAGTTAGATTTCATTATACATGCATATTCCACATACTTAACACTTAGACATAACCTAAAATAATGTTTTTTCAATGGAAATAAATGGATTTTGTAACCACAAACCTCAAATCCTTGCTTAGCACTTCTCAAATGTTCCTTTTGATGCCTTAGCCTTAGGAGAAATCTTCCTCTCCTTGTAAACCTAACCGTGGCTAAATTTATTCAATAAGATCCCATCAATTTCATGCTTCCTTTTTGCAATAAAACTTCATAAACATGTTCTACATATCATAAAGTATCTATTGGAACCTTTAAACAAAATTAAAAACACATATTTCACTTACCTCAAAATCACATCTAAACTTAAAAGTCTTGGTTTTCCCCACTTAAATCACTCCAAATGGACTCCAAACACCATCACTATGTTGTAGAGGAGTTAAACTTTGCTTAGAGGGCTAAGATTTGAGGTGAGATGAGGAGAAGATGGAAGAAAACTAGAGGAAAATGTAGAAACTTCAATTCGGCCAAGAAGGAAGGAGAGAGAGGCAGTGGCTGCTAGATTTCTCTAGAGAAATCTGGCCTTACGCATCCTTATATTGGCTGAAATTGAACCAAATCGGTCCAACCATAGTGGTCCAACCGATTTGAACAAAAATTTTGATTTTTTGGTCAATTTCCATTGTTTAAATTCATCTATCTGTTTTCCAACTTATTTTCACTCCCAACCAATTTCGTCATTCCTAAAACATAGAAAATAGCCTCCTTGCAAAATTTCAACTCAATCAGAGTACATTTAGGGCCTGGTTCACTTAAACTGGTCCGATTCAACACTATTTGGTTCTCCCGTAAATCACTAATCTAATATTGTCAAAAATTATTAAAAAATATTTTAGGCCTTTACACTCCCCACATTACACCATTTTATGCTCATTAACTATTTTTAAAAATTAAGTCAAAGTTTGGTCAAACCCTGGTTCATTGAACCGAACCAGACGCAAATTTCAACTTGACTTTCGGGGACACATCTGACCTCATTTTCACTCCAAATTATACCACTAGACTTATAACAGCCCACAGATCGATTTTATCAAATAATTCTTTTTTAGTATTTGCTGTCAATTTCGACAGTATAGCTACTTTGAGGTCACCCATCCCGGGATCGCTATACCCTAAGCACACTCAACTTTTTAATTCTACTGTAATAAAAGGTACTCATCCCATTACTTTAAACTGGAACCACACTACAGACTCTATAATATTCACTGAATATTCCTGACTCGGTATTGAGGCCATTACAATTCTCCCCCACTAAAATAAAATTTCATCCTCGAAATTTATCTATTGCATGCATCAATAATGAAATTTCACTAACATATAAACTTAGCATATAAAATTCTTACCACTAGGAGTCTCTGAAGTATTCTGATCTTCCCTAGCTTTTACAGCATACACTCGAGCATTTAACTGTTCCTGTGTTCCCTTATTGTATCTTCCTCGAGAAGTAGTACTTGACTTCTGAGTAGCTATGGTCGCTGCTGATTGAGTTTTAGGACAATCTCTCCAAAAATGTTCCATAGATCAACATCTAATACAATCTCCTGTTATTCTCGAATATTCACCAAAATGCCTTCTACCACAGTGCTCACAAGTAGGTATAACATCTCTATTATAATCCTTTTGCACACTAGCCGTTGAAGGGCCGGAACATTTCTACTAGATGGATTTTGCTGACTATGGCCAAAAGTGACTGGAGCATGATTCGGTGAAGAAGAAGCTCCTTTTGATTTCTTACTCTGTCCACTAATACCACTGGATTGACCCAGTTTCCTTTTCTGTTGGAACCGAGTCTGTCTATTAGCTTCATCCATCTATGCTGCCTCAACCTTGGTAGCAGCTGCAACCAACAATCTCAAATTTGGGTGTCTCTGACCACCAACTATCTATCTAATGCGGTTATGTAAACCCCGCTCAAACCTCTCCATCAATCTGTTGTCAGTCCTCAGAACATCATCCAAATAAGCACTTAGTCGCTCAAAATCTCTCTCATATTCTGCAACTGTCTTGTTACCCTATTTGAGCCTCCAAAAAACATCTTACATCGAGGTTTTACACTCTGATCCTATGTATTTCTTCTCAAACTGGTCTAAGAAATAATCCCAAGTCAGTTGGTCTGCTGGAGTATGTTTCCTCACTGAATCCCACCAGAAATACCTGGAGCAAAGCAACGGTCCCCTCGTACATCTCCTCAAATAGGCTATGTGTGATCTCAAACAACCTCTTAATTTTAAATAGCCACTCTTCTACTTGTTATGGCATCATTGGGTCACACCCAAAGAAATCCTCCGCTCCCATTTTCTTTAACTGCTCCAATATCGGCTTCCTTTGAGGTGGAGCAAGAGGTTGCACTGGCACTTGAGGTGGCTGTGCCTGTCCAGCTCGCAGGCATTGTTGAATATAGTTTGCCATTATATTAAAAAAATTAGGCTAAGGCAGAGGAGGAGGAGCCTATGGAGGAGTAACCTGCTGTTGTGGAGCCTCGGCTGGACCAACATTGGCCAAAGCCCCACTCTCACCATCATTAACACTATAGCTTTGATCGGTCACCATTAAACACTATAAATAAAGGAGAAGCATACATCAGTACCATAATATACCATTCACCTTTTTATTTGCGTTTATATACACTTAGACAAATCTTAAGCCCCACTCTGATCTTAAAATCGCCTAAATCTTTGCTTTAATACTAAAATAAATTTAACACCCTAATACGATACATACACTCCCTACTATACTGTACGATTTCCATGACTAAAAATACAGTCTTACAATCTTAATGCAAAGCTCGGGTAAATTTTTTTTCCCACACTTATCATTACACTAATTTAACCATTTATATCTTATTAACTTATCTTACCGACTGACCCATAACTGCCTAATGTTACTATTCATTTGGTCAAATTTTCGGCAGTATAACGGCTTGTATTTTTACTTACCCAAATCGGCAAATCAAACATTTGCAGCCCTGGGAAGAGCACAACAATAATATCACACTTAATCACAATCACTGTCATGCTCAATCCATAATAACCATTGTCACAGAGTTATATACCAGTCATACATGTCCATACATAATTGAACCAAGCTTATACATATACATGCCAATATCAATACATACAAAATAAACTTCCAATAATCCTTCTCTGCTTTGCTCCCAAAAACTCTTGAGGTATGCTGCTCCACTCCTAACTCAAATTTACACGCAGTCAATAAAAAACTACGTACTGAGTATTAAATATGCCCATTGATGATTACAAATCCAAGGATTTCCACTATTATAGTTAAGTTCGCACACACCTGGCTATAATATATAGCCAATTATTCATTTCAATTTACTATCCATATTTATACATTAATCCTTTATACTTATTACTAAATCAATTCACAACTGTCATTAATCATTAATTTTGTTACGATCCTTTAATTAAGTATTTTATAGTCAAACTTTACAATTTTGTTCCTTTTTTATAACCAAATTATGATTCTACCCTTAACTTTCTCATAATTACATTTATACCCTTATCTAACTTTATTTTCTTCATTTAATTCATTTTTCAATTATTTTACATTTACACTCACTCAATAATTACAATTAAACACTAATTTTAACATTAAAATCACTTATTCATTTATATAGTCAAATTACTAACTAATTACACTTTAATCCTTCAATTAACCTTATAATTTCAAAATTTACATTTAGGTCCTCATCTTTTTCAATAATTCTAATTTTGTCCCTTATTTTCTCTAAATTACCAAAATACCCTTATTTACACTTAATTACTTATTTACCCTTCTTTACACTTAATTTTTCATCATTACCCTTTTATAACTTACCAAATTACATTTTAGTCCTTATTTTATCACTTTTACACCAAATTATCATTTAGTCCTTATATTTTCACTTCTTTACACTATTATTATTTTAATTACAGTTTTTACCTAATTTACTTCATTTCTAACTATTAAGAGCAAAATTACCATTTTACCCCTAAACTTTCTATTTCTTTCAATTTAGTCCCATTTTTACTTATTTTCTTATTTATCATCATTTTAATCAATTTTAATGCATTTTACCATAATGTCCCTAAACTTTTATCAAATTACCATATTACCCTTCTTCTTACTTTTATTTACAATCATGCCATCAATTAACTATACTTCCACTAGGGGGCCAAACTACACTTTAGTGGTGTCGGAGTGACCACTACGGGGTTAAATTATACTTCGACGATACTACATTTACACTTTACACTACACTTACACTTATAAATAGACCGTCATTGGTTTATGATTGTAAGTCACCATGACTCGCTACCGCAGCATATACTGACATCCATATGGCTAGCCATCTATATCCTGAACTAGATTTACTACTAAAGCACTAAGGGCAAGGCACTTCATTATTCATTTCATTATTCACTTTATATACAAGATCTCTTTATACATGTGCAAATATACACTTTTAACTTCAAGTAAATTCACACATTTTTTATTTTCTATTCTTTATTCATTTTATACTATTATACTTAACAAATAATCAAGTTACACATTATTTATTCCAAGTTTACCAATGGGCCAAAGCACTCATTACATTTTATCTTTATTTTTCTTTCAATTTAATCACTCAATTAATTAAATCTCATGTCATATGTCACAAGTATATCATGTATATACATTAAATATTAAAGTTTAATATGGTTTACCGTAATAATACCATTCGGCTTATGATACACTTTCACTTTAACTTTATTTTTCTTTCCTTAAATCATTCCATTTACTAAATATCATATTAAATATTACCTAAATAACATTTACATGCCATAATAACCAAGTATACCTTTATTTTTCCTATGTATACCATTTGGCCCAATCTTAGTTTCTTCACCAAATTATTATCTTCTCATATTAAGCATTCAAATCATCATTATTTACCTTCCTAAACATGACTACAAAGTTAGATTTCATTATACATGCATGTTCCACATACTTAACACTTAGACATAACCTAAAATCATGCTTTTTCAATGGAAATAAATGGATTTTGCAACCACAAACCTCAAATCCTTGCTTAGGACTTCTCAAATGTCCCTTTTGATGCCTTAGCCTTAGGGGAAATCTTCCTCTCCTTGTAAACCTAACCGTGGCCGAATTTATTCAACAAGATCTCATCAATTTCATGCTTCCATTTTGCAATAAAACTTTATAAACATGTTCTACATATCATAAGGTATTTATCAAAACCTTTAAACCAAACTAAAAACACCTATTTCACTTACCTCAAAATCACACCTAAACTTAAAAGTCTTGGTTTTTCCCACTTCAATCACTCCAAATGGACTCTAAACACCATCATTATGTTGTAGAGGAGTTAAAATTTGCTTAGGGGGCTAAGATTTGAGGTGAGATGAGGAGGAGATGGAAGAAAAATGGAGGAAATTATAGAAACTTTAATTTCGCCAAAAAGGAAGGAGAGAAAGGCGGTGGCTGCTGGATTTCTCTAGAGAAATTTGGCCTTATGCATCCTTATAAAGGCTGAAATTGAATAGAACCAGTCCAACCACAGTGGTCCAACCAGTTTGAACTAAATTTTCATTTTTTCGATCAATTTCCACTGTTTAAAGGCATCTATGTGTTCCCCAAATTATTTTCACTGCCAACCAATTCCATCATTCCTAAAACATATAAAATAGCCTTCTTACAAAATTTTAGCTCACTTGGAGTCCATTTGTAGCCCGGTTCACTTAAATCAGTCCGGTTCAACATTGTTCGGTTCTGCCGTAAATCACTAATCTAATACTGTCAAAAATTCCTAAAAATTATTTTTAGCCTTTACACTCTCCACATTACACCATTTTAAGCTCATTTACTATTTTTAAAATTTAAGTCAAAGTTTGGTCAAACCCTGGTTCAATTGAAGAGAACTAGAGGCAAACTTTAACTTGACTTTCGGGGACCCATTTGACCTCATTTTCACTCCAAATTATACTACTAGACTCGTAACAATCCACAGGTCAATTTTATCAAATAAAATTTTTTCAGTATTCGCTATCAATTTCGACTGTATAGCTACCCCGAGGTCATCCATCCCGGGATCGCTATACCCCGAGCACACTCAACTTTTTAATTCTATTGTAATAAAATGTACTCATTCTATTACTCTAAACTGCAATCACACTACAAACTCTATAAAATTCACTGAATACTCCTGACCCGGTATTGAGGCCATTACAACATTTATATCAACTCAACACAAATATTCCATGTATACTTCAATACAAGAAGTTAAACATAAAAAATGCAATATTACACAAATTTCCCAAACCTCAATTTCCTTAGCTCTAATGTGCTTAATTGGCACCTTAATAATCAACCCTCTTCTTTCCCTTTTCTTGATAGCCCAATAATTCAATACAAACTCAGGAATTACTTAACCAATTCAGCAGAAATATAAGGGATCCACCAGAGGAAGTAAACGAAAGAAGAATAAGAAGATCAAGGGAGAATAGAGAGATAGCCGAAGAAGACACATGCAGTAAACTGAATTTCTCTCTCCTCATATACCTTATATTGCATGCAAGGGCTATGGTGGCAATAGCAGAAATTGACACTTGGAAAACCACTCACAACATGTGCATGTAATTGATGAGGTGGCAGTATCTCCTCATGCCACCCGGCCATCACCTACTCCCACTTATCCCTTCTTAACTCAAATAATTCCCTATTATTACTTAATTAATCCACCTCTAATTTATCATACACATCTGCCAAATGGCCACTTAAACTTTTTTATTTATGCAATTAGGCCCTCAATTCCAATTACACTTAGGCCTAATATTAGAATTCCAACTCCAACTCTTCCAATTACCCTATTTAAGCCAAAATACTACTAGGGTATAATTCACGACTTTACAATCCCTTTCGTGGAGGCTCATCTTCGGGGAAGAAATCAAGGAATTCTCAAGTAACTCCATCGGATGAGTTTACCAATAGCTCTGCTATGAGAGGTAGGAGGCAAGGATCGACTTATGTGTCTAGTGCTGGTAGAGGTGGTTCGGGTGGTCGAGATGATATTGAGCCGAAATGCTCTCACTGTAATAAGCGCCATCAGGGCAAATGCCATTGGTTGATGGGAGGTTGCTTCAGATGTGGTAGTACAGATCATTTCTTGGCTAGTTGCCCAAGGTTGTCAAAGAGTACCTAAGAGCAGTAAGAGGCTAGCCGAGCGGGATCTAATACCCCTCAAGCTAGCTGTGGTAGAGGAAGGGGTCGAGGGCATAGTGGATGGCCTAGAGATGGAGCTTCTTCTGAGTTGGTGGATTGCCCTCCAGTGGCTCCAGCTAGAGTGTATACGATGAGAGCTCGGGATGAGCAAGATGCTCCTGAGGTGATTGCTGGTAAGTTTCTACTCTTTAACACTGAGTTGCATGCTCTAATAGACCCTGGTTCCACACACTCATATTTAGTTTCTGAAAAGTTATGTGCTAGTTCGCCTAATGCTAATCAGCTAGATTATGAGATATGTGTAACCAGTCCCTTAGGGCATAGTGTCAATGTAAGTAGAGTATTTAAGGATTGTCCTTTAGTTATGCAAGGAAAAGAGTTTGATTTGCCTTTTCATGAGTTTGATTTGATTTTTGGTATGGATTGCCTGTGTAAGCACCAGGTCATGGTTGATTGTCATAGGAAAACGGTAGTGCTTAAAGATTGTGATCAGTCTTCAGTGGTGATGAGAGATTTGGGTTCTGATTCTTTGCATAATGTGATTTTGGCTATGAAAGCGAGGCGGTTTATGAGAAAGGGATGTGAGTCTTATTTAGCTTTAGTTTTGGATTCCAAGCATAGTCAAGTTAAGATTCAGGATATTCCAGTAGTGAATGAATTTGTGAATGTGTTTTCGGAGGAGTTGTCGGGTTTACCACTAGAAAGAGAAGTGGAGCTATCCATAGAGATTCTGCAGGGTACTACCCCGATTTCTAAAGCTCCTTATCGAATGGCTCCTATAGAATTGAATGTAATGGCCCTAACATTGGCATTAAGTTTAGATTGACCTTTAAGCGAGCATGGTAATCGCATGGTATATTTTAGGTCGACAGTATACGTATAGAGTATAAGGGTGTTACATTGAAAGAGTTGAAAACTCAATTGCTGGAGCTATTGGATAAAGGCTTTATTAGACCCAGCGTTTCTCCATGCGGTGCTCCGATATTATTTGTTAAGAAGAAAGACGTTATGTTGGGGATGTGTATCGACTATCGGCAGATTAATAAGGTTACCGTGAAGAATAAGTATCCATTATCTAGAATAAAAGATTTGTTTAATTAGTTGAGGGGAGCCAGAGTCTTTTCTAAGATTGACTTAAGGTCGGGTTATTATCAGCTCCGGGTGAAGGATGCGGATGTTGTTAAAACTGCCTTTAGGATGAGGTATGGCCACTACGAGTTTTTAGTGATGCCGTTTGGATTGACGAATGCACCAGTAACTTTTATGGATTTGATGAACAAAGTGTTTAGGCCATATCTTGACCGATTTGTTGTTGTGTTTATCAACAACATTTTGGTATATTCGAAAGATGAGCATGAGCATGAAGAACATTTGCGGGTTGTGCTTCAAGTTTTGAGGGATCATCAGTTATTTGCAAAGCTCAGCAAGTGTGACTTTTGGCTGAATAGGGTGTCCTTTCTAGGACATATTGTTTCCTCGGAAGGTGTCCGAGTGGATCCGTCTAAGGTGGAGTAATAGTGAATTGGAAGCCACCTCAGAATGTTCCAGAAGTAAGAAGCTTTATGGGTTTAGCTGGGTACTGCAGACGGTTTGTGAAGGGGTTTTCGGTCATTGCTTCACCTTTGACTAAGTTGCTTCGAAAGGAAGTAAAGTTTGAATGGACTAGTAGGTGTCAAGCTAATTTTGATCAGTTAAAGAGAATGTTAGTCGAGGCTCTTGTACTTACTCAACCCATCTCGGGTAAACAGTATAATATGTACAGTGATGCATTGGGTATTGGACTTGGTTATGTTCTAATGTAGGATGGGAAGGTGATAGCATACGCGTCGAGGCAGTTGAAGCCTCATGAGCAGAATTACCTGACGCACGACTTGGAATTAGCTGCAGTGGTGTTTGCTCTTAAGATATGGCATCATTACTTGTATGGGGAGACTTGTAGGATCTTCACTGACCATAAGAGTTTGAAGTATCTGCTTACGTAGAAGGAATTGAATTTGAGACAATGGTGATGGTTAGAGTTGTTCAAGGACTATGATTATACAGTGGACTACCATCCGGGTGAGGTGAATGTGGTTGCTGATGCTTTGAGTATGAAGTCAGTTTCGGTTTTATCATTGCAACGTGGTAGATGGAGATACATTCTGATGGAGCTTTGATTGCCCAGCTGAAAGTTAGGCCATGTAACACCCCCCTACCTATACGTAAGGGAGCTTACCCACATGAGAGGATGAGACCCTGCATAGATAAGTGTGTCACCAAACAAACTGAAACATGCATATAATAACAAAATACACAGAATAAACTAAAATATATAACATCTGAAAGAACAAGGCTCAAACTGCCAATAAAAAAATCTCATTCATAGATATAACTGTATATTCATTAAAAAAGATATAGGAGTACAATATCAGTCTATACAACTTTACAAATACACAGCCGGAGGATTACATCAACAAAAAGGAACTACAAGATTATATAAAAGATACAATAATCAAAACATAAATCACTTCAAAAAGCTCCCCTACTGTATTGGCCTAGACTGCTGCTGACCTCCCAAAACTCCATAGCTTCTGCACCTACATGGATAGAACACCCCGTGCTAAGCGATAATGCTTAGTGGGGAAAACAAAAAATGAACGACCATTCACAATGACCGTTAAGACAAAACACATGCGTATGTCACAAACATATCAAAATATCCATAAAAGCATAATAACTTTACATCACACACTGCATTCACCAGATTTCTATAACATATATTCATTAGCATAGCAATATCACATTCACAATAAAATCACACATGCGCCTACAAACTCATAGTAGTGGATAGCGAGTGAATGCATTAGTACCTGTGGGTACAGTCAAAAGCAATTTCTTTATTTTCATCTAAAAATATTTTCACATTGAGGATCTTAAATAAGATCCATACACATTAAGGATCGTGAGGATCCAAACGGGGACCTGATCAGGGTCCAGAACACATTAGGGCTACAACTAATAGAACTCTTTAGGCATGCCTAATTATCCACTAACTTGACTCTTGCAGGCTATGCATAATACATTTCTTATAAAGCATCCATTGGAGTACATAATAGTTAATACACAAACGTATTTACATCCTAAGAAGAATCATTCATGTCAATTATTGTTAAAGAAAATAGAAAAGCAATTAGGGCAGCTATTGTGTTCGCGATAGAGGTAAAACTCGCCTACTGTTGTGCTCGCGACAGCCCTCACGCTCGTGTGAGGAGGGCCAGATAGGTCTCCATCATGCTCGCGACCAGAGTCGCGCTTGCGATAGAGGATGGGGGAGTTTACTATCACACTCACACTCCAAGGCGTGCTCGCGACAGCAAATAGCTCGACAGAACTGAACTCTCTGTCACGCTCATGATGGATGTCTCGCCCATGACAAAGGCCATTCTCTACAGGAGCTCAGATAACCAGGCTCTATCGCACTCGCAAAGGGTGTTGCGCTTGCGACAGAGTCGATTCCCAGCTCACCCCAGCCAAAAATCTGCAGAAACTCATGCCAAAAATCACTCCAAACATGCAATTGATTCCTCAAACTTCAACACAATCCAAATCAAGCATTCAATACATGTTATACAACATAAAACCCATGTTTGATAACAGTTATCACAATTAAAACATCCAAATTAAGCAATCAAAATCAAGGGTTCATCAAACCCAGAATTTTGCTCCATAACTCATACAAATTAAAATTTTGATTCAATACACCACAACCATGGCATCTCTATTCAAATTACTCAAAAACCCACAACATTTATATAGGCATAAACAAGTTTAACCTAAAAAATTTCAAGAAAATCATAACAAAATAAAAAATCAAAATATGCACAAATTCACAAATTCCCAAACCTTGAATATCCTAAGCTCCTCAAGCTCAATCCACAGCACTACCTCTAACCTTTTCTTTACCCTTGGTTTCCTTAGATGAAATCTCTGTCAAACAAACCCCAAAACACCCAAACAACACAATTAACCTAAAATCACAACATACATGCACAAGCCCAAATGGGAGCAAAAAGAAAAGAAGAAGAAGAAGAAGAAGAAGAAGAAGAAGAAGAAGAAGAAGAAGAAGAAGAAGAACTTACCCAAATCTGGAAATTTGCCAAAACTAACTCAAAATTTACAAGGTTACATAGAGAATCAAAGAATAAGAAAACAGAAGAAGAGGAGAAGATGGAGGAGACGGGGAGGAAGAGAGGCAGAAACGTGAGAGGGTAGTGGCTGTCCCTTACGTGTTCTCTCTCTTTATCCTTATCTACTCTTCCTTTTTCTCTTTCTTCTAAATGTCAAATTCTTATGGTGGTATGGGCAAATATCCATTCTAACCCTTCTTCCTTCCTTCACTACATAATCAAAATATCTAATTAACTAATATCATGCAATAAACTTCTATACCAATAAATAAAGCAATTAATCATACAATTAACTCCTAACACACACAAGCACATGCTCAAACTACTAGGGTGGAAAACGGGGTGTTACAATACTCTCCTCCTTAAAAGAATTTCGTCCTCGAAATTCTCACCTAAACTAAATAACTGCGGATACTAAGACCTCATTATTGACTCTGGTTCCCAAGTTGCTTCTTCCACTCCATGATATTGCCATAAAACATTAACTAGAGGAACTTTCTTTTTCTGTAGCTGTCTTACTTCCCAAGCCAAAATAGCTTTCGGTTCCTCATCATATGAGTAATTTGGTTGAACTTGCACTTCTTGAACTGATAGCACATGAGATGCATCTGACCGATACCGGCAAAGCATCGACACATGAAATACATCATGCAACTTCGATAACTCCATCGGCAAAGTTAATCTATAGGCAACTGGACCAATTTTATCCAAAATGTCAAATGGTCTAATAAACCTAACTTTCCTTTTTTATCAAAATGAAGAATCTTATGCCATGGCGACACTTTCAAAAACACCTTGTCTCCGACCTCAAACTGAATGTCTTTTTGCTTCAAATTTGCATAAGTTCCCTGTCTATCCTTGGCTGCTTTTAAATTCTGCTGAACCACTCGAATCTTCTCTTCGGTATTTCTAACCAATTCTTGACCCATAAAAGAGCATTCAGTCAATTTTGTCCAACAAACTGGAGTTCTACACTTTCTTTCGGACAAAGCCTCATACGGTGACATTCTAATGCTTATCTGATGACTGTTATTATACGCAAACTCCATCAATGACATATATCTGTCCCAATTGCCTGAAAAGTCCAAAGCACAACCCCAAAGCATATCCTCTAGAATCTGAATAACCCTCTCAGACATTCCGTCTGTCTGAGGATGGAAAGCAGTACTAAAATTTAGTCGAATACCCAAGGCTATTTGCAATTCTTTCCAAAACTTCAATATAAACCTCAGATCTTGATATGATACAATCGATAATGGAATTCCATGTAGTCTGACCACCTCATTAACATATTGAAAGCACCATGTCCCGAGGCAATCTAGATCAGAGATTACCCGATGAAGAAACCAATGCCTGGTTCCAAATAGATGGATGGAATTCGGAGATGTCGGTCCTTTGGGTTCACGAAATTAAAGGTTTTTTATTTGTGGTAGAGAGAAGCGGAAATTCAGGGGAATTTAGACTTAAAATTTTGAGTTTTCTTCCATAAACGATCAGACCTTCGGTCGCGGGGGCATCCGTCGGTCATAACGGCGGCCCGTCTCACTCGTCACGAGGGATGGGCCGTCTGTGAGTGTACCGACGGCCACGTGTCCGAACTAGCGAACACATGCCCGTTAGCATGTGCCCATCGGTAGGTCAGGCACCCGTCGGTCGTATTTTTCTACAAATAGGAAAATTTTACACTTTTGAGGGGTTGGAAAAATTTTCATTTTACCCATTATAGAAGAATACGATTTTCAACTCCAAAAAGGTTCAAAAAGTATCTCTCTTTGGTTCTGTTTTCTTCTCGTGAAACGCGTAGGACCTAATCCAATCGAATTTTCATCCAAAAAGGTAAAATCTGAGGGTAAATATTCTGGACATGTGTTCTGTTTAATTTATTTAGTTATTCTTTCATTTTTTTTAAACCTTGCTTGATTTTATTATTTATTATTCTCATAATTTTATGTTGATTTTTGGTTAGTTTTGGGCCCTCCTCTCACTAACATATTTATTATTTTATGAAATGTCAATTCCTTGTTTTTTCTTTGGCGAGTTGAACATTGAGACAACGGTCGCTGTCCATACCCTGGGAGAATCCCTTTTGGTTTAATTCTGTAACTTTATCCTTTTATTTTGTTTTTTTATTTATTTATCCATAGTTTTCATTGTGTATAAATTATTTTATCTCCTACGAATAAAAATAAACAAACATTTTATAGTAATTAATTGGGATTTTTTTATCAAAGTCAAGGACCAATGTCCTATTTTTATCCAATGAATTCATCACTAAAAATTATTTTCATAATAAATCAAAGTCAAGGACCAATGTCCTCATAATTAATTCCCCGGGTTTATGTATGGCTTGCACTTCTAAAATGGGAGTTGTATTTCGCTCATAGTGTTATTGTATTTCATTTTAAATGTTATTCTTTATTCTATTTATTTATCGCTTTCAGAAATGGATAATTGCGCCTTAATTAAATTGCATTGTGTGGAGAGAAAGTGAATTAATAAACTCAAAATTTAATTGTAAAATTAATCAAGGTAGATTTAGATGAGAAGTCCCGAACCCATCTCTGGTATTTGGGCTCAATGAGGCGAGAGGTCTATCCGATCACTCATTGGAATAAGACCTGCAAGACCCCTCTTGCGTCCTGCCAAATAACTCAATAAATCCTAGGATCCAAGGGAGAGAGGTTCATCCTCCAAGACCCTTTTTTGGTTGGCCCAAAATGGATACATGCGCTGTCTTAGGCTCTCCGAGGCGAGAGAAACTTTCCCAATATTTTATTGGCTGGCGACTCCATGAAATCTCTTTGTTGCCCAAAATAGATGCACTTGCAATTCGTCGCAAGTTGTAAACGAACCTCACTTGCCCGATCGCCCTCAAGCAGGCGATCAAGGGGCGCCCACGGGGTTCGGCGCACGTCACAGTGGCGACTCCACTGGGGATATATTCGAGACTTCGATTTGAAAATACCTTGATTAAAATTTATAATCAAGTTTTAGTTTATAAATTAGCTTTCTCTCAAATTTGCATTGCATCTCATTAGAGCCTTAGATTATGTTAGTTTGATCCCTCTATCAGCCCCGGTGCATTCCCGAAGCACGACTCTATGTTCACTCAATGTAGGGAAGTGTTAATGATAACCACCAGTCCAAGCCTCGTACCGTATGGTATATTAAATGGTGACCTGATCGGTCGTTATGCTCGTGATGAGCTAGACCCGTTGGCAGCGACCATGCTTGGGTAGCCCTAAAGTATCATCACCCTTGACTGAAGCTCATGTAATGGCCATAAATACTTCCTTTAGGTGATATGAACCGTAATACCGTGCCTGCTGTATGGATCCTTATGTATGGGATGAGCCCAAATATCTTGTTTGGTTACCTAACCAAAGGCTCTCATGCCCTGGTAGGGCCATGTCAATGTATTTGGATTGCCTAAATATGTAAAGATCATTTTTCATGTGCTTGTGCATTAGCATAGGAGAGTTATGCTGCCGATTTTTTGCCGCGCACCATACGCGTCCATTGGGTTCCCTGTTGACCCGTGGGCTAATCCCACCTAGGAAAGAGACCGCATGACCGCGTGTGTGGGGGCAATAAGGTTGGAAGGATCGATGTGCCTGCATGTGATTTGTGGGTGTTGCATATCACGATCATGCATTTCATTGCATTCATGCATCATTCTAACCCTTTTTATTTCCAGCCATTATAGATCTGCCTAAGTGGGCAAGAGGTCCTGGGGGACGGTTGATTCGGAATACTGTGCTTGAGCAGCCAGAAAGGGGAAGCCTTTCAAAGATTCATTCAGAAAGCAGTAGAACTACTTCAGAGATATCAAATTCACCCAAGGGGAATGATGCCACACGCGCAATGATTGCGGAAGAAGTGGGATGCCGGTTTGAGGATTTTGAGAATCGTATGATGAATATGATGGCTGCTATGGCCCAGCGGATGGCCCCGCAGAATCCACCACCTCCTCTGGTAAGAAGCGATGAGACGGAAGAGGTCAAAGTAAATCCAATAGAAGAAAGCCACCCTCCACCAGTTCGCATTAGAGCTATAACTTCGGGGGTTCAAAGAGGAAAGTAGGTTCTGGGTTTGGATGAGGATTCAGATGAAGATCGTGAAGAGCGCATGTCTCAGAAAGGAAGAGCCCCCCAAGCCGAGGAGCCTATATGGAAAAAGATGGAAGAGAGATTTGAGGCAATGGCTAGGACTCTGACGAAGGGTCAAGGGATGAGCCCGGAAGATAAAGAGTTGGATGGAGATGACCCTATCCCGATGAACTTCAAGATGCCAGATGTTCCGAAGTTCGGTGGTGCTTCTGATCCCGCAGCACATATTAAGCAGTACTCGTTAGTAATGAAGGGTACCACTCTGACAAGGAGACAGAAGGTCGAGTATTTTTGTTTGAGCTTGACTAGTCCAGCGATGGATTGGTACCATGGTTTAGATCGCTGGACTAAAGAGGATTGGGACTTATTGACAGAAGAATTTCTGAGGCAGTATGATTGCAGTACGAGGATGGAAGTGACCCTAAAGGACTTAGAGTTGCTGCAACAGAAGGCGGGTGAGTCCTTTCATGAATATTTGACCCGTTGGAGGAACCGAGTAATGGAGATGAAGAGGAAGCCCAACACTCAGGACCAGATTCGTCTATTCATTAAAAACACGAGCCTAAATCTGAGAGACGGATTGAAGATGAAAGGGATGAGAGATTGGGAGTCCTTGAAGGATATAGCCATCGAGGCAGAAGGAGAGTATCTGGCTCGAAAGGTGACTGGCGAGAATTATGCTAAGAAAGGGAGCCACCCTCAGGGGGCAAGTAGGCCGGCAGGTTCCAGTGGTAGCGTGAGGAACGCAGTTGAGGTGTCAGCCGCTAATGCAACCACAAAGCGTTTTTCGAATTTGGGGAAATCCTTATCATGGGTATTGAGGAGGTTGATGAAAGAAGGGAAATTACAGCTGTTACCGCCTAGACCTGCCAGGACTCAGGGGATGCCGGGTCACAAAGATAATGAATATTGTGATTACCATCAGCACACGAGGCATTTGACTGATAATTACAAAGCTTTGAGGCATGCCATTCAAGATTTAATCGATTCAAAGCAAATTACAGACCCTGAGAAGAGGGAGGGCTAGAAAAAAGCCGGGTATAATAATGTACCCCCGCCAGTGTTCATGATAGGGTCTAGCCTGCCGAAAGGGTTTGTTTTGAAAGAGTTATACGGAAGCAATGCAAACACTGTTATCACAAACCTCCGTGAGGGGAGTGAAAAAGTGATACCTATTACAGCAACGATTGCTGGTCCACTAGTGAGAGTGAAAGTGATGATGAAAAGGGCGTTGAGTTTCCTGACCTGTGGGGTTCAGATGAGGAAGGATCAGAAAAGAAAAAAAGGCAAGAAGAAAGTGGGAGCTGTAACTCGTAGTGGAAGGGTAGTGCCGGAAGTAGCCAAGCCTCAGGAGTCATTGGAAGGCCAAGAAGAAAGAGAGAAGGAGCCAGTGGGGGATTAGATAATGAAACAACTGCAGAAGACGCCAGCATAAATTTCTATTTGGGATCTCTTGAGGCAGTCCCTATCCCATAGGCAGAGATTGGTAGAGGCCTTATGCCACACAACTGTGGCTACAATAATCTCGCCCACCGAGCTGCTGGAGGTAGTGAAAGGAGGGTCCGAAGAAGATGTGGTGTTTACAAACACGGATCTGCCAGTAGAGGGTCGCAACCACAATCGTCCTTTGTATATTCGGGCTCAGGTCAACCAGAAACACACATCTTGCATGATGGTGGATGATGGCTCATTAATCAATGTTTGCCCGCAGGTGGCAATGGCAGCTTTTGGCATAATGGAAGATATATTAGCTAAGTCTGATTTGACCATCACAGCATATGACAATTCTCGCAGGCATGCTTCGGGAACTTTCAAAGCGATGGTCAGAACGGGGCCAATAGAAATTGAGGTGGAGTTTGTTGTTTTGCCTATCCCCGCTAATTTTTCAGTTTTGCTGGGAAGGCCGTGGTTTCATAAACTGGGAGGTGTTCCTTCTACGCTTCGCCAAGTGGTGACCATCAAGGATGCGAGGGAGAATCAAGTGTCTATACTTGAGATAGCAAGACAGCCTTTTAATGGGTTCCATGTGGCTGTGGTCAATGAGGAGGAGTCGATAGATGGCAGCCCTCAGGTGTTAGCCATGATGAAGAAAATGCCCTTCCCTCCAGGGGCTGGGTTAGGCAGGAATTCCCAAGGATTGCCGGGAGTCATTGCTACTAAGGGTCAGAAAGATAGAAGAGGGCTAGGATATGAAGGTGAAATAAAGAGAGGGGCGAAGCCAACGAAGAAGATTCCTTATATTTGGGAAAGTTTTGTGCCTGCCGCAGCAGTCTGTGCGTACACCGGAGAAGCCGAACCTCAGTGGGTCAATGGAAAGTTTGTGCCAGGTTTTGAAGTATTTAACGACGTCGATAATTGGGATGTTGGGATGATCAGGTCAGTTGAGGACTTTTGGGATGAGGATGTCTTGACCAGCAAAGCTATCTGGGACAGAGAGGAGCCCGAGGAGGTTGTGACTGAGGCCATGGTAGCCGCTCACTTCAAGGGAAAAGCGAAGATAGAAGAAACAGTTAAAGAGGTGGACAAAGAATCTTCGTTCTACTCGACTGATGCAGGATCGTCGGCAAAAGCAGATCCGGTGAGAGAAGAGGAGGAAGCTGGTTTAGATTGTCTGTTCATTCTCGAACTTTTTGATGATGTAAATGACAGTTTTAATTTTATCAATAAAATGAATGATTTTGCTTACTTATGTGATATTTCTGATAATTTGGACATGCATAATCATGATAATATTCCATCTATATTTGATATTGATTCTACTGATGCAAATCCATTTAATCTTGGAACCTCGGAAAACCCGAAGGAAATTTTAATAGCATCAAATGTGACTCCTGAGGAAAGAGAAAAATTTGAGAGAATGTTAAAAAAATATGAAAAAGTCTTTGCCTGGACCTACGAAGACATGCCAGGGATCGATCGAAACATCGCAGAACATGCCATTCTGACATACCCAAATCATAAACCTGTGAAACAAAAGCTAAGAAGGCTCAAACTAGAATGGGCAGATAAAGTAAAAGAGGAGATTCGACAATAGATCGAAGCCAGGTTTCTGGCTAAGATGGTGTAGAGTTATAAAGACTGGGCGGTGAAATTGCCTTTCGTGCTTTGGGGTTATAGGACGGCAGTCAGAACGTCTATGAGAGCTACGCCGTATTCCTTGGTGTATGTGACGGAAGTGATCCTGCAAATTGAAATAGAGCTTAAATCGTTAAGGGTAGTTATGGAAGCTCAAATACCGGAAGCTGAGTGGATACAGCATCGGTTGTTGCATTTGAACACGCTGGATGAAGGTAGACTAAGAGCCTATTACCATAACCAGGTCTACCAGAAAAGACTTGCCAGGACGTTTGGGAAGAAGGTGAGGAAGCACCCACTAAATGAGGGAGATTTGGTATTCAAACAAATGAGACCTGGTGCACTAGACATCCAAGGGAAGTTCAGACCGACATGGGAAGGACCTTTTATCCTTAAGAAGTTGTTGTCGAAAGGAGCAGCGATTTTGGCAGATGACGATGGCAATGAGTTCAAAGAGCCAGTCAACATTGACAGGCTGAAAAGGTTCCATGGCTAAGACCAAAAATCAAAAGAAGAGAAATAAATGCCTCGCGAGTCGAAAATCGAAAAAGGCGGCCTTGCTAAAATTGGGCGCCTCGACAGGGTGAAAACCGAAAAATGGTATCCTGTGCATAAATTAGAGGCATGAGAGAAAATATCCAATCGAGAAAACCCGAGAGGGCCGATTGGGATCAGGAGCCTGATGCTATTTAATATTTAGTTTCATGAATTAATATGGTATACGCAGTTGAATTAGTAACAAATAGCGATCATGTATGCCGAAATTGCATGGAAATGTACACAATTTTGTGAAAAAATATAGAATTATTATTTTCATTCTCATCGTTTTCCAGTTCTGCTTTGAAAAGATACATATTGCTTGGACAACATACAGATTTAAGCTAAACTACGCCCTACTGCTACTCTCGCCAGCCAAATGCTTGAGTTGTCGTGTTCTGTTGTCAGACTCTGGACTAAGTATCCATCTCTTATACTCACTGGTAGAAATCACAGAATGAGTCCCAAAAGAAGACATGACAGTTTTCACCGGCAGGTGGCCCCATAACTCGTGGTAGTGAGAAACAAAAGCAACAGAAAGATTCCCTCCTTGGAAGGATAAGGGGACTTTCACCACATCTTGAGTTACCCCGAGTTGACGAGCACACCGGGCAGCAACATAAAAAGTAGCTCAACGAATCCCGCATAGGGGAATGCATCTTGAAGGTCCGTCGATGACTGTGTGAGGTAAGGGAAGCCGAGCATGAGTGAAACTGATGCCCTCATCTGCTATTTCACTGAGTCTAGCAATGCCGTCGTCAGGAGTGGCAAATGAATATAGTCGTTGACGTGGGAGGAAATGCCCTGGCGAGTATTGAGGGATGACTCGAGGAGGAGGTTCTGACAGCAAGTTCAGCTTCTCTTGTAGCCAAATCTAAAAAAAAAAGCCGCTGGAGTAAGTTGGGTTTACTTCAGGCAAAAGTTAGGCACAGGGTTGTGTGAAAATCCAAAAGGATACGCCTCCCGTTAAGAAAAGCTAGTGTGAAAATCCATAAGGGACGCACTACCTTTTAAAATAATAACGTACCTGGAGTAATAAAGGGCTCCCAGTAGGTAAAGCAGCGGATCCAGAGCAGACAGAGTCCAAGCCCAGAATGGTCTCAGCTAAGATGAGGGGAAAAGGGTTCAGTCCACGATGAAAACCATCCAAACCCTTGAATAGGAGAAGATCACCAACCAAATCCTTTGAGGTTACGGACAAGAATTTCATCATGCAGAATAAAAATACAATGCTTGCTCGATATGTGGGGACGTCAGAGAATCTGTCCAAAGCCTCAATCAGCGGTTCCAAGGAAAATGTAGAGTGTAGTGGGACTAGCCGAGCAGCTTCGGGGGGAGTTATGCCAAGAGAGAGAGCAATATCCTGGGTTAGAATCAGACCACAGCTAGGAGTGCAGGGTAGAGCATTGGGAGGATACCATGCTCCAGTGATGACAGCAAATTCTTCAGGCAAGGGGCAGAGTTCCTGATAAGTAAATTTAAAGACGTGAAAGTGGGGGTTCCAGAAATGATCTGCAGATGAGAGGAGGTTGTGGTCTATCTTGACCCTGCGTAGGAATTTCAGCCCGTACAGTGGGGTGAGAGCGCTATATTCCCAAGTGCGTGTATCGTCCAGAACGCGATACATCCTTTGAAAAGAGGGAGGAGTCATTTTTCAAAGTTAAAAATTGGAAAAGGCAAGCAAGAAATGATGAAGTCGAAAGGCTCAAGAAAATGGTGGAATTAGAAGGAAAGCTCCACAGACGGCCTGCCCGTTCCTCATCACAGACGGCACGCCCATCCCTCGGTAACCCCTGGCAGAATGCATGCATCATCATTACATTTGTCACCAGCATTTATTGCGAATTTAATGCGGGAATCTGGAGCGACAGACGGGCAGCCCGTTGCTTGCTCCTAGAGATGGCTAGCCCGTCGGTCACAAAAACTATATAAGGGGCTATAACCGACGGGGTAGCGTCTCTTCTTAACCGACGGTTTTTGCAGTTTTTTGGCGTTTTCTCTCTTATTTCTTCACTTTTTTGCATTTTTATTTGCATTTTTGTGATCCTCGTATTGCCGTGCATCTACTGGGGTTTTTCTTTTTATCCAGTTTTCGTTTTCAGCATACTACAGGTTAGTAGATAACTTCTTTATTTATTTCTACTTCTAGTTTCTCCTTTTAGTTCTTTATAAAAACAACAAATAAGTTATAATGCCTAAATGCTGCTTGTTCTTTATTTAATTGTTCTTATTATTATTATTTTCATATATATATACATTGCTTTAATAGTCATTTTTAATATGATTATTAGCCAGTTTTGCATGAATGTTAGATTGCACTGTTGACTAGATTAGGTGCACTCTTGACTAGATTAAGATTAATCAAATTTGAATCTTTTGGACAATACATGATGCTCAAATGAATTAGATATGACTTGCGGTTAGTGAGCATATGCCTAAAATAGGATTTTTTGCATGCTTAGCTCTAAAACATTTGAAGATAAATGTTTGTGCTCTTGTTGGAGCCTGAGGCCTGTGCTTTTTTTTTTTTGTGCAGGAGGTTGGGAACACCCTTGCCGGGGTGTTGTCCAAATTTTAATTCTTTTTATTTTATTTTATCGATTTAATTTGACTTTTTTCATTTTTTATGCCCGAAGGGACTTGAAATCTATCCCACGCTAATTTTCTCGCTTCCTTATACAAGGATCTGGGACATCTCCCTGTCGGGATACAATTTGTTTTATAACTAATTACATTTTTTTATTATTATTTATTATTATTTCAGGATGCCTCCTCGTCGACGTGTTTCGCAGGGTCAGCCTGAGCTGCAGGCTCCTGAGTGGATGAGCCCTAAGGCTCAAGAGAGATACAGAGCATTGGCTCAAGTGGAGTTCTGAGCCAGCCGATTCATCTCAAGGCCGTTCCTGGAAGCCTTAGGGATGGTAGATGAGGTTGATGCATTGATAGCCAGCTCTAGATGGACGGAGTTTCTGTTAGATGCCTTCTCGACTTACCTTGAGGCAGTGCGGCAGGTTTTGGCTACACCGCATTATGGAGGGTTCCAGAGATCAGACACAGAGCCTGTGGTGGTACAGTTTTGGTTCGACGGATATCACTTCAGCATCACCCGCCAGCATTTCGCAGAGGCTATGGGCCTTCCATTAGGCGATGGGATGATAGTTCCCCAGCGAGCGGTCCGACGTGACCATTGGGCTACCATAGCCCTACCAGGAGTGTTGTATGACCACGATACAGCGAAGAGTACTATGCTGATCTCATAGGCGCTCCGATATCTACACAGGGTGTTATCCAGCTCATACCTTGGGCGGGCTAGTAACCCAGGGTCGCTCAATGCCACAGAGATATGGAGCCTATGGGCTATGGTGGCGGGTCAGCGCCTTAACGTTAGCCGTGAGATACTGGCTAACATGATGAGGGTTTCCAGAGGGACTACGCCGGTGCTGATCATTGGAGGAGTCATCACCAAACTGCTGCTGAGACTAGGAGTTGCTCCAAACAGGCTTAGGGATGCCTTAGACGAGAGTATTTATGTAGACGCTCCGGCAGCTATTCAGATGGGCATGATATCGCCGCTGCAGGGATAGGCCGAGGCATATAGGCTTCGCACTTTACATGAGACTAGATGCACCTTTGGCCTCCCCTCTTTAGAGCCTGAGCAGGATCAGCCCGGGAATGATGTGCCTCCTCAGCACCAGTTTCAGGAGGGTCAGCCTCCTCAGCACCAGTTTCAAGAGGGTCAGCCTCCTCAGCACCTGCACCAGGAGGGTCAGCCTCCCCAGTAAAAGTATCAGGAGGATTTACCGCCGTAGCCATAGCCAAAGCAGGAGGAGCTCAGGACGCCGTCTGATTTTGAGATGGAGTTTACTATGGACGAGTTGCTAGCGACTCCTCCGGCACCGAGGGCACAGACTCCCCCTCCATCTTCGAGAGTACAGCGGACTACTCCCCGACTTTCAGAGAGGTTTTATCCCAATGTCAGAGGAGACCCGGGGGCATCTACTTCTACAACTCCCCCACCAGAGCCGATGCCTGAGTCAGTTCCTCCTCCAGCAGCATCATAGCCGAACATATCAGAGATCATTACCTCCATGCTTGCGTCTTTCGAGCGTAGGCAAGAGGAGAGGGATAGGGCCCTCCTTGCTCAGGTTGGAGAGCGAGATAGAGCTATGATGGAGAGGCTTGAGCAGCAGTAGGGTGTGATCCAGGAGCAGGCCAGGGTCATAGATCGGTTGAGGCAGGAGCATACATGGCTCCTTGAGCAGATAGCACAGCAGTAGGAGAGGCTGATGGATCAGTTGATATGGGAGGTGAGGACCTCTCAGGATGACGCAGCCCAGGGGATAGATACAACGCTCCAGATGATACAGGAGTCATTGGATGCCCTCAGATCTACGGTACAGGGAGTAGATGGAGCCGACCATCCTATGACCCAGTACATCAGGGAGTTTTATCAGCAGACGGAGCAGAGGTTGAACCGTATGGGGCCTGCCTCTAGTGATCAGACTCATCAGGTGAGCAGAGCTTTTAGAGAGTTGGGAGAGGTTGTCAGAGATAGCCTGCGGTTCATGACCACGTGTGCGTAGCCCTTCTTAGATGGGCATGCTTGGGTGCAGTTCCAGTCACAGGTCAGAGCTCGAGCATCTCAGCCGCCTGGACCGACAGATCTAGCTAGTCAGCCATCCACCTCAGAGGCCGGGCCTTCGGCACCTCCAGCGCAGCCCCAGGCGATCCATATATCAGATGATGAGGATCCAGAAGAAGAGCCCTCAGACTATCCGCCTCTTTAGTTTTTAGGGAGCTTGACTGTCATCTCTCTTGTATTCATTTTTGTTATTATCATATTTGCATATACATTGTACAAAAGTTATTTTCCTTTAGTAGAGAAACACTTATTATCAGATTTATGTGTTATTTTTCCATATCTGTCATCTTTGCTTCATTTCTTGTTAAAGCCAAATGACTGCATAATGAAATGAAAAACAAAATAACAAAGGAATGAAAAATAAGGAAGTAATAGAAAGTAATAAATGACATCATAAAGACATTCACAAATTTGTTAAGCAAGTCAAATTGACATATAAGTTAACTAAAGAGATTCTTTGCACACAGGAACACTGTTTAACGATAATTCAAGAACAGACACCAACTACAATGAAGGGTAAGCGAATCGGATGCTACAACCTTCAAGATCAGAAACAGACCAGCCACCATGCAGACCGAGAAGAGGTTAGCAGGGCACCAGCGATAGAACAGATCGCAACAGAGGTTGGAGTTTGAGACACATCACCTCACACCTCGCAGGCCGAGAAGAGGCTAGCGGGATAGACCAGCCACCGTGCAGACCGAGATGAGGTTAGCGGGGCGCCAGCGATAGAACAGATTGCAAATAGAGGATGGAGTTAGAGACACTTCACCTCGCTCCGTACAGGTCGAGACGAGACCGGTAAGAGCACCTACATTCGTTCATCAATGAGCAGATCGAGTCCAGACCTACCAGATGAACACCCCGAAGGTAAGGATTGCTCCAGGTATGCTTTTTTTCCCGTCTTTCTCTGAATTTTGGCTCACCTAGGCACTTGTGCATTAGCCTCCCAAAAATTGGGGGCAATTGTAAGCACCGTGTCCCGAGGCAGTCCAGATCAGAGATTACCCGATGAAGAAACCAATGCCTGGTTCCGAATAGATGGATGGAATTCAGAGATATCGGTCCTTTGGGTTCACGAGAATTAAGGGTTTTTTATTTGCGGTAGAGAGAAGCGGAAATTCGGGGGAATTTAGACTTAAAATTTTGAGTTTTCTTCCATAAACGGTCAGACCGACGGTCGCGGGGGCATCCGTCGGTCATAGCGGCGGCCCGTCTCACTCGTCACGAGGGACGGGCCGTCTGTGAGTGTACCGATGGCCACGTGTCCGAACTAGCGAACACGTGCCCATCGGTAGGTCAGGCGCCCGTCGGTTAAATCCTGTTTCCTGGTGGAAATAGGATTTAACCGACGCCCGTCGGTTAACCTCCGACGCCCGTCGGTCGTATTTTTCTACAAATAGGAAAATTTTACACTTTTGAGATGTTGGAAAAATTTTCATTTTACCCATTATAGAAGAATACGATTTTCAACTCCAAAAAGGTTCAAAAAGTCTCTCTCTTTGGTTCTGTTTTCTTCTCGTGAAACGTGTAGGATAAAATCCAATAGAATTTTCATCCAAAAAGGTAAAATCTGAGGGTAAATATTCTGGACATGTGTTCTGTTTAATTTATTTAGTTATTCTTTCATTTTTTTAAACCTTGCTTGATTTTATTATTTATTATCTCATTTTTGGTTAGTTTTGGACCCTCCTCTCACTAACATATTTATTATTTTGTGAAATGTCAATTCCTTGTTTTTTCTATGGCGAGTTGAACATTGAGACAACGGTCGCTGTCCACACCCTGGGAGAATCCCTTTTAGTTTAATTCTATAACTTTATCCTTTCATTTTGTTTATTTATTTATTTATCCATAGTTTTCATTATATATAGATTATTTTATCTCCTACGAATAAAAATAAACAAACGTTTTATAGTAATTGATTGGGATTTTTTATCAAAGTCAAGGACCAATGTCCTATTTTTATCCAATGAATTCATCACTAAAAAATATTTTCATAATAAATCAAAGTCAAGGACCAATGTCCTCATAATTAATTCCCCGGGTTTATATATGGCTTGCACTTCTAAAATGGGAGTTGTATTCCGCTCCTAGTGTTATTGTATTTCATTTTAAATGTTATTCTTTATTCTATTTATTTATCGCTTTCAGAAATGGATAATTGCGCCTTAATTAAATTGCATTGTGTGGAGAGAAAGCGAACTAATAAACTCAAAATTTAATTGTAAAATTAATCAAGGTAGAAATAGATGAGAAGTCCCGAACCCATCTCTGGTATTTGGGCTCAACGAGGCGAGAGGTCTATCCGATCACTCATTGGAATAAGACCTCCAAGACCCCTCTTGCGTCCTGCCAAATGACTCAATAAATCCTAGGCTCCAAGGGAGAGAGGTTCATCCTCCAAGACTCCTTTTTGGTTGGCCCAAAATGGATACATGCGCTGTCTTAGGGTCTCCGAGGCGAAAGGAACTTTCCCAATGTTTTATTGGGTGGCGACTCCATGAAACCTCCTTGTTGCCCAAAATAGATGCACTTGCAATTCGTCGCAAGTTGTAAACGAACCTCACTTGCCCGATCGGCCTCAAGCCGGCGATCAAAGGGCGCCCACGAGGTTCGGAGCGTTACACATATATCTCTGCCAACCTATCCATTGAATAATCAAGCTGAACAGGTAGAAAATTAGAAGAGTCGGTGAGTTGATCAATAATAACCCAAACCGAATCATGCCTCCTTTGAGTCATCGGTAATCCCGTTATAAAATCCATTGTGATATCATCCCGCTTCCACTGCAGAATAGGTAAAGGGTTGAGCAACCCAGATAGAACTTGATGTTCAGCCTTTACCTGCTGACAGATCAGGCACCTGAATACAAAATCCACTATATCCCTCTTCATTCCGGGCCACTAATAGAATGGCTTCAGATCATTATACATCTTTTCACTTCTGGGATGTATAGTGAAAACCATAGTGTGCGCATCAAACAAAAGCTTTCTCTTCAACTCATCATTATCAGGCACACATAAACAATCTCTAAAACTTAGCACCCCATCCTTAATAGAAAAGTCAGTCTGACTCTCACTCAGAGCTGCTTGTATCCTTTGCTGCAGTTTCAGATCATCTCTTTGAGCATCAACAATCAATTGCTTCAGAGAAGGCCTAGCTCTGAACTGGGCTATCAAAGCTCCTTCCGAATCAAATCTCCACTTACAAAGTTGCAATGCCAAAGTCGAAATCGACTTTTGACTTAACGCGTCAGCAACTACATTTGCTTTTCTCGGGTGATTATCTAAAATACAATTGTAATCCTTGGTTAACTCCAACCACCGACGTTGCCTCAAATTCAACTCTTTCTGCATGAGGAGATACTTCAAACTCTTGTGGTCCGTGAAAATCCTACACATCTCCCCATACAGATAATGACGCCAAATCTTAAGAACAAAAACCACAATAACTAATACCAAGTCATGTGTCGAATATTTCTGCTCATGAGGCTTCAGTTGTCGGGATGCATAGGCTACCACTTTACCCTCTTGCATCAGAACACAGCCAAGTCCCACACCAGAAGCATCACTATACATAACATACTCTTTACTCAAAATGGGTTGAGTAAGTATAGGAGCTTCAACCAATAAACTCTTCAGTTGATCAAAACTTGTTTGACATTGGTCGGACCAAACAAATATAACCCCTTTCCAAAGAAGTCTTGTCATTGGTGCAGCAATAACTGAAACCCCTTTCACAAATCGCCTATAATATCCAGCTAAACCTAGAAAGCTCCTTACCTCTGGCAGATTCCTCGGCAGTTTCTATTTCACACTAGCCTCTACTTTTGACGGATCCACCCGAATACCTTCAGAAGACACAATGTGGCCTCAAAAGGACACCTCATTGAGCCAAAAATCACACTTACTTAACTTTGCAAACAAATGGTGATCCCTCAAAACTTGAAGCACAATCCGAAGATGCTCTTCGTGCTCATGCTTATTCTTCGAGTATACCAAGATGTCATTAATGAACACAACAACAACACGGTAAAGATATGGCCTAAACACCCGGTTCATCAAATCTATAAAGGCCGCTGGTGCGTTCGTCAATCCAAATGTCAATACTAAAAACTCATAATGGCCATATCGAGTCCGAAAAGCAGTCTTAACCACATCTAAATCCTTAACCCGAAGCTGATAATAACCAGACCTCAAGTTAATCTTAGAAAAAAACTCCTGTACCTCTTAATTGATAAAAAAGGTCCTCAATCTTAGGCAATGGATACTTGTTCTTCACGGTAACCTTATTAATCTAGCGATAATCAATGCACATCCTTAATGTCCCATCCTTCTTCTTGACAAATAAAACTAGAGCCCCCCATGGAGATACACTGGGTCTGATAAAGCCTTTATCAAATAGCTCCTGTAATTGAGCCTTAAGTTCTCTCAATTCCACAAGAGCCATTCGATAAGGTGCTTTAGAAAGAGGAGCAGTACCCAGTATAATCTCTATGGATAGCTCTACCTCTCTTTTTGGAGGTAAACCAAGCAATTCTTCTGTTAACACATCTTCAAACTCTCTAACCACAGGAATATCCTGACTTCTTACTTGACTATGCCTAGAATCTAATACTACAGCCAAAAATACCTCACATGCCTTGCTCATAAAACGCTTAGCTTGCATAGCTGAAATAACATTACCCAAGGAACCATAACCAAACCTCTCACAACAACAGAAGATTGATCTTTATTTTGAAGTACCATTGTCTTCCTATGGCAATCCGTAATAGCCCGATGCTTACACAGCCAATCCATTCCCAAAATAAGATCAAACTCACAGAAAGGCAAATCAATCAGATCAACTGGGAATTCTAAACTTTGAACCAAAAGGGGATAACTCCTATACACCTTACTCATGTTGATACTATGCCCTAAAGCACTGGTCACACAAATCTCATAATTTAACTGATCAACTTCAGGCAACTTAGCATACAAACTATCCGAACACAAATATGAGTGTGTGGACCCAGGGTCAATTAGAGAATATAACTCAGTGTCACAGAGTAGAAACTTACCAGCTATCACCTCGGGCGCATCTTGCTGTTCCTGAGCTCTCATGGCATAGGCCCTCACGGGTACCACTTGGGGATGGTCCACTAACTTAGATGGAGCTCCCTCTCTAGGCCGACCACCATGACCTCTTCCTCTACCTCTACCCCGACTAACTTGTGGGGCATTGGATCCAGCTCTACTGGCCTATTGCTGATCTTGGGTGTTTTCACTCAACTTGGGACAATTGGCCAGAAAATGGTCCGTGCTTTCGCATTAAAAACAACCTCCAGTCAGCCAATGGCACTTGCCCTTATGGCATTTACTACAGTGAGAACACTCGGGCACCACTTCACTCCTGGCACCCGAACCACCTTTACCAGCACCTGACATATTCGAAGATCCTTGCCTTCTACCCCTCGTAGTAGGACTAGTGTAGGACTCATCCAGGGAATTTACATTAGGATTCCTTGATCTCTTAACCGAGGATGAACCTGCACGAGGGGGATTTCTTCTCTGAGCTCTCTCTCTCAAAACGGTCTCGGAGCATTTCGCTCGCAAAGCTGCCTGCACAATCTGATAATAACTGACTGCAGGGGCAGTCATCAGAGATATCAACATGGCTTTTAAAGACTCATTCAAACCGGCCTCAAAGTGCTGACAACGAAAATCTTCGGTGAGGATACCCGGTAGAGCATACTTACTGAGTCTATTAAATTCCTTTTCATACTCAGCCACAGACAATGTTCTTTGCTTTAAACTTAGAAATTATGCCCATTGCGCCTCCTTATACGCTTTAGTCATATACTTACTATTAAATTCACGCTTAAAGAATTCCCACGTGACTGGGTTGGGCAACAGAGGATGCCTGCGGACTAACTTCCACTCGTTATAGGCAAAACCATGTAGGAGTGATACCACACATTTCACTTGCCTATCCGGTGGACAACGGATCTCTTCCAACACTCTCTCAACCTTCTCAATCCATTTCTTTGCCAGCTTAGACTCATCTAGACTTGTACCATAGAAATCTTCCACCCCAGCTTTCCTTATACTCTCTATTGGGGCTCTCGGCGCGGTCACCCTCTCCAAGACCCTAGCCACATCCTGAGATATCGTTAGCATAGCTTTAAAGGGCATGGCAGGAGCCTCGGGTTGGACCCTAGCTAGTTAAGCAGGACCAGACACAGATGGATCTTGCTCTTGGGGATTAGCACTCTCTGTTGACCCCTCGAGGGATCCACATGCGGACTCCATCTACTACAAAACAATAAGACACCGACATTAGGCCAATATAGTCCAAAACTTATATTTATATCCTATAGTCATCTAGAAATGCCTAAACCTAGGCTCTGATACCAAAAATTGTAACAGCCCCTACCTATATGTAAGGGAGCTCACCCACGTGAGAGGATGAGACCCCGCATAGATAAGGGTGTCACCAAAACAAACTGAAACATGCATATATTAATGAAATAAATAGAATAAACTAAAATATATAACATTTGAAAGAACAAGGCTCAAACTGGCAACAAAAAAATCTCATTCATAAATATAACTGAATATTCATTATAAAAGATATAGGAGTACAATATCAGCCTATACAACTTTACAAATACATAGCTAGAGGATTACATCAACAAAAAGGAAGTACAAAATTATACAAAAGATACAATAATAAAAACATAAATCGCTTCAGAAAGCTCCCCTACTGTGTTAGCCTAGACTGCTGCTGACTTCCCAAAACTCCACAGCTTCCGCACCTGCACGGATATAACACCCGTGCTAAGCGATAATGCTTAGTGGGAAAAATAAAAATGAACGACCATTCACAATGGCCATTAAGACAAAACACATGCGTATGTCACAAACATATTAAAATATCCATAAAAGCATAATAAATTTACATCACACACTGCATTCACCAGAGTTCTATAACATATATTCATTAGCATAGCAATATCACAGTCACAATAAAATCACACATGCGCCTGCAAACTCATAGTAGCGGATAGCGAGTGAGCGAATTAGTACCCATGGGACGGTCAAAAGCAATTTCTTTATTTTCATCTAAAAACATTTTCACATTGAGGATCTTAAACAAGATCCATACACATTAAGGTTCGCGAGGACCCAAATGGGGACTTGATCAGGGTCCAGAACACATTGGAGCTGCAGCTAACAGAACTCTTTAGGCATGCCTAATTATCCACTAACTTGACTCTTGCAGGTTATGCATAATACATTTTATATAAAGCATCCATTGGAGTACATAATAGTTCATACACAAAAGTATTTACGTCCTAAGAAGAATCATTCATGTCAATTATTGTAAAAGAAAATAAAAAAGCAACCAGGGCAGCTGTCGCGCTCGTGACAGAGGCAAAACTCGCCTACTGTTGTGCTTGTGACAGCCCTCGCACTCCCGCAAGGAGGGCCAGATAGGCCAGAGTTGTGCTCGCGATAGAGGACTGGGGAGTTTACTATCGTGCTCGCACACCAAGGCGTACTCGCGACAGCAAATAGCCCGGCAGAACTGAACTTTCTATCGCTCTCGCGACGGATGTTGCACCCGCGATAGAGGCCTTTCTCTGCAGGAGCTCAGATAATCGGGCTTTATCGCACTCACGACGGGTGTCGTGCTTGGGAAAGAGTCGATTTCCAACTCACCCCAGCAGAAAATCTGCAGGAACTCATGCCAAAAATCACCCCAAACATGCAATTGATTGCTCAAACTTCAACATAATCCAAATCAAGCATTCAATACATGTTATACAACATAAAACCCATGTTTGATATCAGTTATCACAATTAAAACATCCAAATTAAGCAATCAAAATCAAGGGTTCATCAAACCCAGAATTTTGCTCCATAACTCATACAAATTAAAATTTTGATTCAATACACCACAACCATGGCATCTCTATTCAAATTACTCAAAAACCCACAACATTTATATAGGCATAAACAAGTTTAACCTCAAAAATTTCCAGAAAATCATAACAAAATACAAAATCCAAATATGCACAAATTCACAAATTTCCAAACCTTAAATATCCTAAACTCCACAAGCTCAATCCACAGCACTACCTCCAACCTTTTCTTTATCCTTTATTTCTTTAGATGAAATCTCTGTCAAACAAACCCCAAAATACCCAAACAACACAATTAACCCAAAATCACAACATACATGCACAATCCCAAATGGGAGCAAAAAGAAAAGAAGAAGAAGAAGAAGAAGAACTTACCCAAATCTAGAAATTTGCCAAAACCAACTCAAGATTCACAAGGTTACATAGAGAATCGAAGAATAAGAAAAGAGGAAAAGAGGAGAAGATGGAGGAAATGGGAAGGAAGAGAGGCAGAAATGTGAGAGGGGAGTGGTTGTCCCTCACGTGTTCTCTCTCTTCATCCTTATCTACTCTTCCTTTTTCTCTTTCTTCCACATTTCAAATTCTTATAATGGTATGGGCAAATTTCCATTCTAACCCTTCTTCCTTCCTTCACTACACAATCAAAACATCTAATTAACTAATATCATGCAATAGACTTCTATACCAATAAATAAAGCAATTAATCATTCAATTAACTCCTAACACACACACGCACATGCTCAAACTACTAGGGGGGTGTTGTAGGCCAATCTAAAGCAGTTGATTGTTAATGCATAGATGTCTCATCCTAAGTTGCAGAAAGCTTTTTAGGTAGTCTAAAGTGGGATCCAACTGATTATTCTTTGAATGATGGGGTGATAAGTTACAGAAATTATTTGTGCGTGCCTAATAATGGTGAGGTGAAGAAAAAGCTTTTGCAAGAGGCACACACTACGATTTTTACTGTGCATCTTGGAAGCGATAAGACGTACCATGATTTAAAGCAGTTTTATTGGTGGCCAGGTATGAAAAGAGATATTGTGGACTTTGTTTCCAAGTGCCTAACTTGTCAGCAGGCAAAGGCTGAGCACCAAGTTTCGTCAGGGTTGCTCAATCATTTACCTATTCTTCAATGGAAGTGGGACAATGTCACTATAGATTTTGTATCCAGTTTGCCTTTCACTCATAGGAAGTATGATTCTGTATGGGTAATAGTTGATTGGCTCACCAAGTTAGCTCATTTCTTGCCGGTTTGACTTAATTACCCTATGGATCGGTTGGCGAAGATTTATGTGAATGAGATAGTCCGATTGCATGGAGTGCCTTTATTGATTGTGTCTGATAGAGATCCTAAATTTATATCAAAGTTTTGGAAAGAGTTGCAATCTACTTTGGGTACCCGCCTGAACTTCAGTACAGCTTTTCATCCTCAGACTGATGGGTTATCAGAAAGAGTTATTTAGATTTTGGAAGATATGTTTCGGGGTTATTCACTGGACTATTCTAGAAGTTGGGACAGATATGTGTCTTTGGTGGAATTCGTATGTAATAACAATCATCAAATGATTTTTGGGATGGCACCATATATGACTCTCTACGGACGAAAGTGTCAGACTCCAGTTTGTTGGACGAAATTGAGCGAATGTTCATTAGTGGGTTTGGATTTGGTTAAAGACACCAAAGAAAAGATTAGACTGTTTCAGCAAAATTTGAGGGTAGCAAGAGACCGACAGAGATCTTATGCTAAACTGAAGCGGAAGGATATTTAGTATGAGGTCAGGGGTAAGGTCTTTTTGAAAGTGTTGCCTTGGAGGAAGGTTCTTCATTTTGGTAAAAAGGGAAAGTTAAGTTCAAGGTTTATCGGGCCGTTTGAGGTTTTGGAAAGGGCTGGTCCAATTGCTTACCGATTGGCTTTGCCATTAGAGTTAGCCAGGCTACACGATGTGTTTCATGTGTCAATGCTTCACCGTTACCTGTCGGATGAATCCCATGTGTTGTCTATTCAAGATGTGCACGTTCAGCTAAATTTTTCTTATGATGAAGAGCCTAAGACTATTTTGGCTAGGGAAATAAGGCAACTTCAGAACAAGTAGATCCTTTTGGTTAAAGTATTGTGGCAAAATCATAGGGTGGAAGAAGCGACTTAGGAATCGGAATCGATCATGAAATCTCAGTTGTTTGGCTCAGGTGAGGATTTCGAGGGCAAAATTCCTTTAAGGAGGGAAGAGTTGTAACACCCCGATTGGTACATTGGTGGTTTTGAGCATTTTGAGTTGAGTCTAGCTTTTATGTATCTCGGATTGTATGTGTTTGTGTTATAGTATTATTATTATTATTATGGAGTTAATTGCATGATGGTATTTAAATGATGCAGTTTGATTGTGGTTTTCGAAGAAGAGAAGGATTAGAAGTGAGATTTGTCAAATCTATCTTAACCTATTGACAAGTGGATGGTGGATGAGAGGAAAGAGAAAAAGGAGATTGGAAGGGCTTTAAGAGATAGGAGAGAGAAAACCTGAGAGAGAATGCAGTCTACCATTCTCTCCCATTTTCCCTCACCACGTCTTCTTCTTCTTATTTTCTTCCTCTTCGCCCTACTTCATCTCTCAAGTTGCTATTTGCAGAGTTAGTTTGGCAAATTCCATAACTATTCAGGTAAGTGAATAGTGTCTTCTTCTTCTTCTTTCTCTTTTTGTTTATTGGTGGCTATGTATGTGGGTTTTAAACCATAGGTGTGATTTGGTTGTATTGTTCAGCGATTCTAGCTAGGGAACCTAAAGCGAAGGAGAAAGTAGGTGGGAGTGCTACCAATTGAGTTTGAAGGAGCTTAGGAGATAAGGTTTGGGAATTGTGTGGATTTTGAATGTTTTAATTTTGAATTTTGTTTTGATTTCTGAAAATTGTGGAATTAAGCATGTTTATATGTATGATTAATATGGGTTTTGTCAATTTAGAGTAGAAATTTGGATTGAAGTTGTTTATAGAATGTAGGATTAGAATTGTGTGGAATTTGGGAAAATTCTGGGTTTTTGAATGTTGTTGTTCAATTCGCTCATTTTGTCTTTTAATCACTTCTTTAAGTGTGAAACTTAGATAATTTTTATGGATAATGTGTTTTGAATGCTTGTTGGTGCTTGGATTGAAGTGATTTGGGTCGATGGTATGTTTTTGGAGGGTTTTGACTGGAGGATGAGAGTGTAGATCGGCACCAGGGGCGAGAAACCTGACTCTATCGCGAGCACGACAAAGCTAGGTTATTTGAACTCCTGCCAAAGCACCCTCTGTCACGAGCTCGTCCTCAGTTGCGATCGCAATAGAGAGCTCGATAGCTGAGCTTCTGCAGGGTAGCCTCTATCGCAAGTGTACTTGTGCGCGCGAGTGCGATAGGAGCCTACCGGCCCTCTATCGCAAGCATGACTATTGTTGCGGGTGCGACAAAGGGCTGCCAGCTCTCCCTCATGCACGAGTAGGCTATCGAGAGCACAGTATTGGGCGAGATATGCCTCTGTCGTGAGAGTGATAGGTCGTCGCGAGCGCGACCCTCCCATATCCTTCAATGTTGTTTATTTTGTGTCACTTTGCATTTTTTCTCACTAGTGATTTAGTAATGTACCAATGTATAAATTATTATAATTTGTTTCAATATTGACTAATGATTGAATTAATATGTTAGCCTACAAGAGTCATGTAGTGGATAGATAGGCATGCATATAGAGCTCTGTTAGCTATATCCTATTTGTTTTGGGCCCTGATCAGGTCGCCATTTGGATCCTCGTGATCCCTATGAGTTTGGATCTTATTTTAAGATCCCTATGTGAAAATGTTTTGAAATAAAAAGAAAATAAATTGTTTTTGTACCTACGAGTACCTATGTGTTCACTCGTTATCCACCACTCTGAATTTGCAAGCTTACCTATGTGTTTGCATAATGTGATATGAATTATTCTGATTCATTATATTGACATTATGTGACATGTTTGAATGAAGTTATTGGTTATGATGTATGCAACTTATGGAAGATTTATGATGTTTTATTGATATGTACGTGCCACGTGCATGCGAATTGCATTCGACGTCCATTGTGAGTGGACGTTCATTTCTTGTTTTCCCCACTAAACTTTATCACTTAGCATGGGTGTTTCATCTATACAGGTGTGGAAGCAGTCAAAGTTTTTAGGAGGACCGATCCGCAACAATCAGGGCCAACACAATAGAAAGGGTTTTTGTAGCCTAGGATTTTGCATTTTGTATTCTATTGTAAAGCCTTTTGTTTTGTATCTAATTTTGTAATATTTTCAATTATGTATATTGTAGTTGTGTAAATAATCAAATTGTACTTCAGCTTTATAATGAATATTTTGGCACAACAATGAATGAGATTTGAGAATTTCAGTTGGCAATCTTTTGAATGTATTGTATTATGGAAAAGTTTTAGTTAACTCCGTCTTTGTTATTATGTTTAACTTATTATGCCAATGTTATGCATCCTTTGTTCTATCTGTGTGACAACATTTGTCTATCGGGGCACTCACTTCTCCTTGAGGGGTGAACTCCCCTACATATAGGTAAGGGGTGTTACACTGGCCATATCCCGTGTAACACCCCTTACCCGTACTTAGGCGATCCCATCCGATAAGGAGTGAGATGCCGTAAGAGTAAAGGTGCCACCACGCAGATACAGAATATACATACATTCATACATAAACATACATACCAAAATACAGGGTAAATTAAAACTTTACAATACCATTCAAAGAAGCTGATCATGCATTAATATAATAGAAGCATTACATTACTGTTCTGATCAACTTAGAGATACAAAAGATAATTACATATCCCAAAATTTCAATTACAAAAGCGGAAGCTAATACAAAATCATATGAGAGTTCTATACAAAAAGAATCATAGAACTACAAAAATAAGCCCTACACTAAGACCCTGCTGTGTTGGCTTTGATGGCGACGACTCTCCCAAAATCAACTCCTTCCGCACCTGCACGGGTAAACACACCGTGCTAAGCGATAAACGCTTAGTGGGGAAAACACACAAAGCATAAAGACAACCATTCACAACGGTCGTCAGGGCAATTCACATGCGTAAGTACATAAAGCCATTCACCATAAAGATTCATATCAATAATCGTATTCTCATTACAGATTGTACTTTTCATCATTGAATCCATAAGGATAAAACATGTATTTGTTCATATAACAATTCATACAAGTACTTTAAGCATTGAAACACCTGCTGACTCAAGATAGTGGATAACGAGTGAACAGAAAGTACTTTACGAGTACCAATCGAATACGAAAAACCATTTTAACTTTTCATTCACAAACATTTCCAGAAGGACCTTAAACAAGATCCAAACACATTACAGAAGTTCGCGAGGAACGAACGGGACCTGATCGGGGTCCAAACAGAAATAACAGAAGCTGCAGCAAAGACTCTATTAGGCATGCCTAACTATCCACTGACTAGACTCTAGCAGGTCATACATAAACCGTTCAATCCATTTCGTGATTCCAAATTAATCATCATCAAATAAGCATAGTCATATCATAATTACACTTGCATATCATTTATAGGATATCAAGCATAAATCTCATAACTGCTAAAGTAAACTGAAGTTCAAGGCACACGCGAAGGAAGAAAACTCATTCAGCATACAAGGGACTGTCGCGCTCGCGACGTCTGTCGCGCTCGCGACAGAGACCAAAGTCTCTTCGCTGCGCGCGCGCGACAGATCTCGCGACCGCAGGGAGGACGGAAGGGCCAGGCTCTGTCGCGCTCGCGACGGATGTCGCGATCGCGACAGAAGGCAAAGGGTGCTGTCGCGATCTCGCGACGGATCGTGTGGTCGCGATAACACCTGGCAACAATACTCTCTGTCGCGATCGCGACAGTTGTCGCGCTCGCGACAGAAGGTATACAACACTTCGGCTGTCGCGGCTCGCGGCGGATGTCGCGTGCTCGCGATAGCGAAGCTCCCACTACCGTTCTCTGTCGCGACCTCGCGACAGTCGTCGCGATCGCGACAGAGTCGGGATTTTGAAAATCTGCAAAAATTCTGCAGATTTTCCTCTTCCATTTCCTCTTCCAACCACTCAAATCTCAATCAAAGGTGACTTACCTCAAATCCAGCCATCCAAAAGCATAAACAACCATAATACAACATTTATTAACAATAAACTTCATCCAATCCATCAATTTGAACATTTAATTTCAATAATCATTCACAAACTCCATTTATGCATCAAATTACTTCAAATCCGAATTCATCATGATTAATTCATAATCTTGCAAGTTCCACATTCTAAAACAAAGACCCATAGCATAAACATCAAAATAAAGGACATCTAACAACCTAATTCCAAGAAAACATCAAGAACACACTCATGAACATTTTCACATAAAAAGGAAGAAATTCCCAAACCTCAAAATCCTTAGCTCCTAGTGTTTAGTTCCACTTGATCCAGCAACTTCCTTGCCTTTAGGATCCCGGGGAGGCTCAACTAGGAACCCAACCAAAAACAAGCAACAAAACAAGAATCCAAACTTCAAACCCATTTCGAAAATAAGAAAATAGAAGAAGATGGAGAACTTAAACAAAGGCAAAATGGATGCATAATACTTACCAAAGACTACTAAGAGATTATCAAATCCCACTAGCAAACCTTGAATCTCAACCAAAGTCCAAGAGAAGAAGACAAGAAGGAGGAAAGAAGAGGGGCGGCGTGAGGAACGGGAAACACAAGTGAGGAAAAATCTGATTTTCCCCTTTCCTTTCTTTTCCTTTTCTCTTCTTAACCTAGACACATGTCAAGATCCTAGTGGAGGGATTTGGTCACTTACACCCTACATGCCTATATCACACATACACAAGATCCTCTCAACTAAAGCATACCCTATACTTGTATGCACAACACACACAATGAAACTCTCATAAACACACACACTACAATGGTGCATTTACACACACCCAAAACCAACCCAACTAATACACACCATAGTACCATACATGCACCCACATGCAAGAAAAACTCTTATAACATGCAAAATTACCAAAATGCCCTTATAACCCAAAACTCATGCAATTGCATACACATACAAATATGGCTCATTCAACTAGGGGGCAAACGGGGTGTGACAACTCTCCCCTACTAACAAGAATTTCGTCCTCGAAATTCTCACCTGAACAGAACAATTGCGGATACTGCAATCTCATCGATTCCTCCGGTTCCCAAGTTGCTTCCTCAACCCCATGATGATTCCACAAAACCTTGACCAAAGGAATCTGCTTATTCCTTAGCTGACGTACTTCCCGCTCTAGGATAGCTCTAGGCTCCTCGTCATAGGAAAAATCTGACTGCACTTGAACATCTTGAATTGACAAAACATGGGAAGGATCCGATCTATACCGACGGAGCATAGAAACGTGAAATACATCATGAAGCTTCGACAATTCCATCGGCAAAGCTAGTCTGTAAGCCACTGGACCAACTCTTGCTAATACCTCATACGGACCAATAAAGCGAGGACTAAGCTTCCCTTTCTTTCCAAATCGAAGCACTTTTCTCCAAGGTGACACTTTAAGAAAAACCTTGTCCCCAACTTCAAACTGTACATCCTTTCTCTTCAGGTTGGCATAAGACTTCTGTCGATCCTTGGCCACTTTCAGATTCCGCTGCACAACTCTGATCTTTTCCTCTGTGTCTCTAACCAGATCCGGCCCAATCACTGACCTCTCAGACAACTCTGTCCAACAAACAGGAGTCCTACACTGACGTCCATACAGAGCCTCATAAGGTGACATACCAATGCTTGACTGAAAACTATTGTTGTAGGCAAACTCCATCAATGATACATACTTGTCCCAACTACCCGGAAAGTCCAAAACACAAGCCCTCATCATATCCTCTAAGATTTGAATCACACGCTCGGACTGACCATCTGTCTGCGGATGAAATGCTGTACTGAACTTCAGCTTGGTACCCAAAGCTCGCTGCAACTCTTTCCAGAACTTAGATGTGAACCTTGGGTCCCTATCAGAAACTATGGACAGAGGTACCCTGTGCAATCGCACTATCTCATCAACATACAAACTGGCCAATCTACTCATCGAATAATCCATCCTAACCGGTAAAAAGTGAGCAGACTTCGTGAGTCGATCGACAACAACCCAAACAGAATCATGCTTTCTCTGAGACAAAGGTAAACCGGAGACAAAATCCATGGCGATGTCATCCCACTTCCATTCGGGAATAGACAAAGGCGTGAGCAAACCAGAAGGAACCTGGTGCTCAGCCTTGACTTGCTGACAAGTCAGGCACTTGGATACAAAGTCCACTATGTCCCTCTTCATACCAGACCACCAAAAGAACTGCTTCAAAACCCGGTACATCTTCACACTGCCAGGGTGCATGGTGAAAATTGAGCTATGCGCCTCATCCAAAATCTGTCTTCTCAACTCAGCACTATCCGGCACACACAAACGGTTTCCAAACAGAAGAACCCCATCCTGAACCGAAAACTCTGACTGCTTACCTGAACCGACTTCTTGAACAATCCGCTGAAGTTTCTCATCAACCTTCTGAGCATCTACTATCTGCTGTCTCAAAGTAGGCTTGACCCTCAACTGAGCTATCAAAGCTCCATCGGAACCAAACCTCCATCTGAAGCGTCTCAAAAACAAGGCAGAAACTGACTTCCTACTCAATGCATCCGCAACTACATTGGCCTTACCCGGATGGTAATCCACAATGCAATCGTAGTCCTTAAACAGCTCAAGCCAACGACGTTGCCTCATATTCAATTCCTTCTGAGTCAGAAAATACTTCAAACTTTTGTGATACGAAAAGATCATACACTTCTCCCCGTAGAGATAATGACGCCAAATCTTCAAAGCGAAGACAACTGCAGCTAATTCAAGATCATGCGTCGGATAATTCCTTTCGTGCGGCTTCAACTGTCGAGAAGCATAAGCCACCACCTTACCTTCCTGCATCAGAACACATCCCAAACCAACACCTGAAGTGTCACTATATATAACAAACTCCTTACCCGAGGTGGGTTGAGTTAATATAGGAGCTTCAACTAACAACTGTTTCAACCTCTCGAAACAAGCTCGACATTTATCCGACCATTCAAACTTAACTCCTTTCCTCAACAACCTGGTCATCGGAGCAGCAATCACTGAAAAACCCTTAACGAACCGACGGTAATAACCCGCCAGACCAAGGAAACTCCTCACTTCCTGGACATTCCTAGGCGCTTTCCAATCCACTATCGCCTCAATCTTAGCTGGATCCACTTGAATACCCTTCGCTGAAACTATGTGACCCAAAAATGACACTTCCTTAAGCCAAAAATCACTCTTACTCAACTTAGCAAACAACCTATGCTCTCTCAAAATCTGCAAAACTAACCGAAGATGCTCTTCATGCTCGGTTTCATCCTTGGAAAATACCAAAATATCATCTATAAAAACTACTACAAACCGGTCTAAGTATGGCCTGAACACCCTATTCATCAAATCCATAAATGCTGCTGGAGCATTAGTCAATCCAAATGGCATAACAAGGAACTCATAGTGGCCATACCGAGTCCGAAATGCAGTCTTAACCACATCCTGATCTTTAACACGAAGCTGATAATACCCAGACCGAAGGTCAATCTTAGAAAACACACCCGCACCTCGCAGCTGATCAAACAAATCTTCAACTCTGGGCAACGGATACTTATTCTTTACTGTGACCTTATTAATCTGCCTGTAGTCTATACACATCCTCAAGGATCCATCCTTCTTCTTAACAAACAGTACCGGAGCTCCCCAAGGAGATATGCTGGGTCGAATGTATCCCTTATCCAACAGCTCTTGCAGTTGAGTTTTAAGTTCTCTCAACTCTACAGGAGCCATCCGATAAGGTGCCTTCGACACCGGTGTGGTACCCGGCATAATCTCTATGGCTAGCTCAACTTCCCTCTCTGGAGGCAAACCAGGCAAGTCACTCGGAAAAACATCACTGAACTCTCGAACAATAGGGATGTTCTCAATCCTAACTTGATCCCTCCTGGAATCCAAAACCACAGCCAGAAAAGCCTCACAACCTTTTCTCAAAAACCTCTTAGCTTGAATAGCAGAAATCACATTGTGCACGGAACTCGCACCCAAACCTCTAACAAACACTGGAGCTCGATTCCTATCTCGAAGCACGAAAGTCTTCCTATGACAATCAACCACGGCTCTATGCTTACTCAACCAGTCCATACCCAAAATCAAATCATACTCTCTGAAGGGCAACTCTATCAAATCCACAGGAAACTCAACATCCTCAACCATCAACGGACAATTCCTATAAACTCTACTCACACTGACACTATGCCCTAATGGATTGGTCACACATATCTCATAGTCTAACTGTTCTACCACATGCAACTTATCAATAAACTTATGTGTGCACAAATATGAGTGTGTGGAACCAGGATCTATTAGAGCATATAATTCAGTGTCATGGAGTAGGAACTTACCAGCAATCACATCAGGCGCATCCTGCTCATCTCTGGCTCTAACTGCATAAGCTCTAACGGCACCCTGAGGAGGACGCTCAACTGTCTCAGAACCAACTACATCTCTGGGTCGACCGCCTCGACCTCTTCCTCTACCTCTACCTCTAGTGGCCTGCGGGGCATTCGATCCCACTCTGCTAGCTCCTCCCGGAGGACCCGAGTCTTCACTCATCTGAGGACAATTAGCCACACGGTGTTCAGTGCTCCCACACCTGAAACACCCACCAGTAAGCCACCTACACTCACCCCAGTGAGCCTTACTGCAGTTCGAACAAACGGGAGCAGCATCAGACCGGCCACCCCTACCAGAACCAGACACTGCAGCTGAACCTTGCCTTCTCCCCCTTGAAGCCGAACCAGCCGCAGGATCATCTTGCGGGTTCCTAGACCTCTTACCCGAAGATGAGGAAACACCACCTCTAGCAGAACTCCGGCGCTGAGCTCTCTCTCTAATCAAAGTTTCCGCTTTCTCAGCCCTCAACGCAGCCTCAGCAATCTGATAATATTGTACCCCCGGCATACACATCAAAGAAACTAAAGCAATCTTCAAAGAATCATTCAACCCGGCCTCGAAGTGCTTGCATCTGAAATCATCCGTCATGACCCCACGCGGAGCATAACGGGACAACCGGTTAAACTCCTTCTCATAATCTGCCACAGACAAGGCCCTTTGTCTCAAACTCAGAAACTGCGCCCATCTTGCGTCCTTATACGCCTGAGTCACAAACTTCTTAGAAAATTGCTCATCAAAGAAATCCCATGTCAAAGGGTCAGGCATTTGAGGCTGCCTACACACCAACTCCCACCATTCATAAGCTGAACCCTGAAGCAAGGCTACAGCACACTCGGCTTGTTGATCAGGAGGGCACCTGATTTCCCTCAAAGCTCTCTTAACTTTATCCAGCCACTTCTCGGCTAACTCAGACTCATCAAGCCCAGTTCCATAGAAATCCTCGACACCCGCTCTTCTCAGACTCACTATCGGAGCTTTCGGGGCAGTCACTCTTTCCAAAACTCGAGCCATGTCTTGATGCAATCTAAGCATCGCCTCAAAAGGCATGGCAGCGGCCTCAGGTTGGACCCTAGCATGTTGAGCCGACACCGAAACAGAGACAGACGGATCTACCGCTGGAGGGTTCACACTTTCAGCGGACTCCTCGAGCGCACCGTGAGCAGAATCAGAATTCATCTAACAAACAAGAGGACAACCACATCAGCCAACACAGCCCTAAACATAGACATATACACACATAGCATCATATAAACAATCGCCCAGAAACGCCTAAACCGTGCTCTGATACCACAACTTGTAACACCCCTTACCCGTACTTAGGCGATCCCATCCGATAAGGAGTGAGATGCCGTAAGAGTAAAGGTGCCACCACGCAGATACAGAATATACATACATTCATACATAAACATACATACCAAAATACAGGGTAAATTAAAACTTTACAATACCATTCAAAGAAGCTGATCATGCATTAATATAATAGAAGCATTACATTACTGTTCTGATCAACTTAGAGATACAAAAGATAATTACATATCCCAAAATTTCAATTACAAAAGCGGAAGCTAATACAAAATCATATGAGAGTTCTATACAAAAAGAATCATAGAACTACAAAAATAAGCCCTACACTAAGACCCTGCTGTGTTGGCTTTGATGGCGACGACTCTCCCAAAATCAACTCCTTCCGCACCTGCACGGGTAAACACACCGTGCTAAGCGATAAACGCTTAGTGGGGAAAACACACAAAGCATAAAGACAACCATTCACAACGGTCGTCAGGGCAATTCACATGCGTAAGTACATAAAGCCATTCACCATAAAGATTCATATCAATAATCGTATTCTCATTACAGATTGTACTTTTCATCATTGAATCCATAAGGATAAAACATGTATTTGTTCATATAACAATTCATACAAGTACTTTAAGCATTGAAACACCTGCTGACTCAAGATAGTGGATAACGAGTGAACAGAAAGTACTTTACGAGTACCAATCGAATACGAAAAACCATTTTAACTTTTCATTCACAAACATTTCCAGAAGGACCTTAAACAAGATCCAAACACATTACAGAAGTTCGCGAGGAACGAACGGGACCTGATCGGGGTCCAAACAGAAATAACAGAAGCTGCAGCAAAGACTCTATTAGGCATGCCTAACTATCCACTGACTAGACTCTAGCAGGTCATACATAAACCGTTCAATCCATTTCGTGATTCCAAATTAATCATCATCAAATAAGCATAGTCATATCATAATTACACTTGCATATCATTTATAGGATATCAAGCATAAATCTCATAACTGCTAAAGTAAACTGAAGTTCAAGGCACACGCGAAGGAAGAAAACTCATTCAGCATACAAGGGACTGTCGCGCTCGCGACAGAGACCAAAGTCTCTTCGCTGCGCGCGCGCGACAGATCTCGCGACCGCAGGGAGGACGGAAGGGCCAGGCTCTGTCGCGCTCGCGACGGATGTCGCGATCGCGACAGAAGGCAAAGGGTGCTGTCGCGATCTCGCGACGGATCGTGTGGTCGCGATAACACCTGGCAACAATACTCTCTATCGCGATCGCGACAGTTGTCGCGCTCGCGACAGAAGGTATACAACACTTCGGCTGTCGCGGCTCGCGGCGGATGTCGCGTGCTCGCGACAGCGAAGCTCCCACTACCGTTCTCTGTCGCGACCTCGCGACAGTCGTCGCGATCGCGACAGAGTCGGGATTTTGAAAATCTGCAGAAATTCTGCAGATTTTCCTCTTCCATTTCCTCTTCCAACCACTCAAATCTCAATCAAAGGTGACTTACCTCAAATCCAGCCATCCAAAAGCATAAACAACCATAATACAACATTTATTAACAATAAACTTCATCCAATCCATCAATTTGAACATTTAATTTCAATAATCATTCACAAACTCCATTTATGCATCAAATTACTTCAAATCCGAATTCATCATGATTAATTCATAATCTTGCAAGTTCCACATTCTAAAACAAAGACCCATAGCATAAACATCAAAATAAAGGACATCTAACAACCTAATTCCAAGAAAACATCAAGAACACACTCATGAACATTTTCACATAAAAAGGAAGAAATTCCCAAACCTCAAAATCCTTAGCTCCTAGTGTTTAGTTCCACTTGATCCAGCAACTTCCTTGCCTTTAGGATCCCGGGGAGGCTCAACTAGGAACCCAACCAAAAACAAGCAACAAAGCAAGAATCCAAACTTCAAACCCATTTCGAAAATAAGAAAATAGAAGAAGATGGAGAACTTAAACAAAGGCAAAATGGATGCATAATACTTACCAAAGACTACTAAGAGATGATCAAATCCCACTAGCAAACCTTGAATCTCAACCAAAGTCCAAGAGAAGAAGACAAGAAGGAGGAAAGAAGAGGGGCGGCGTGAGGAACGGGAAACACAAGTGAGGAAAAATCTGATTTTCCCCTTTCCTTTCTTTTCCTTTTCTCTTCTTAACCTAGACACATGTCAAGATCCTAGTGGAGGGATTTGGTCACTTACACCCTACATGCCTATATCACACATACACAAGATCCTCTCAACTAAAGCATACCCTATACTTGTATGCACAACACACACAATGAAACTCTCATAAACACACACACTACAATGGTGCATTTACACACACCCAAAACCAACCCAACTAATACACACCATAGTACCATACATGCACCCACATGCAAGAAAAACTCTTATAACATGCAAAATTACCAAAATGCCCTTATAACCCAAAACTCATGCAATTGCATACACATACAAATATGGCTCATTCAACTAGGGGGCAAACGGGGTGTGACATCCCGGGCATCGACCTTCTTGAAGGACTCAACTTCCACCCACTTAGTAAAGTAGTCAATAGCGACTATGATGAACTATGTCCATTGGAGGCTGTAGGGTGTACTTCTCTTATAATATCTATCCCCCAAGCTACAAATGGCCAAGGTGATGTCAAACTGTCCAATTTCAAAACTAGTAAATGCCTCAAGTTTGCATATTATTGGCACGATTGACACTGCTTCAAGTATTTAGAGCAATCTGTATCCATTTTAAGCCAATTGAACCATTGTCTCATAATCTTCTTGGCCAGCATCAAGCCATTTATATGGGCTCCACAAACCCCGGCATGGGTTTCCTCTATTACCTTCTCAGCTTGTTTCTCGTCCACACATCTTAGTTTAATGCCATTGAATTGCCATTTGTATAACACACCATCTATACAAATAAATCGAGTAGACAGCTTGTGAATCAATCTTTGGTCCTTTTTAGTAGTTTCTTCTAGGAACACTGTCTTTTCTAAATAATTCTTAATGTCATTGTACCATGGCTTCTCGTCAATAGCTTCGATTTCCATGATTGGACTAGACTCAAAACTAGGCTTCTCGGAACTTGAGATTAAGATGGGCTTCATGGCTACCCCTTCCGAATTATCCCATGTCGACACCAAAGTTACGAGCGCATCAACTAACTAAATGTCATCCCTCGGAAAAAAATGAAAGGTGCACACTTCGAACCGATTGCTCAACATCTTCAAGTGTTTAACGTATGGCATCAACCGTTCCTCCTTTATAGCCCATTCACCCCGAATCTAGTGGATTACTAATGAGGAATCCCCAAAAACCTCTACGTACTTTGCTCCTAGAGCTATTAAGGCTTCTAATCCAAACGTGAAAGCTTCGTACTCGGCTTTATTTTTGGTAGCCTTATACCTTAGCTTCTTGGCTAGTGGAAGCTTTTCACCATTTGGGGTTGTGAGAATGATTCCTACTCTTGCCCCCTTGCTATTAACTGCTCCATCGAAATATAGCTGCTAGCCTTGTACTACAATGGCTGTAACATCCTCGTCTGGAGAGTTAAACTCAAACAAATCTCCTTCGTTGGGGTGCTCTGCCAAGAATTTTGCTACTGGATGCCCCTTGATAGTTTTTCGGGTGATGTATTCAATATCAAACTCTTGTAGGAGTAGCAGCCATCTTCCCATTTTTCCTAACAATGAGGGAACTTCCTACATATACCTGAGAGGATTCTGCTTAGCAACAGCTTGTACCTTGTAAGAATCGAAGTAGTGCCTTAACTTCTTGGAAGCCCAAATTGCCGCTAGACAGATCTTTTCGACTTTAGTGTACTAAAGGTAATAAACTGTGAACTCTATCGGTTGGATTTAACAGATATTCTCTAATGGTGTCAAAAGCCTTCTAACAATCGTCATTCCATATTACCGGCTGGTCTTTCCTAAGCAGCTTGAAGATCGGTTCACAAATCGCAGTGAGCTTGGCCATGAACCTACTGACATACTACAATTTCCCCAAGAAACTTCTAACATCCTTCTCTTTTTGAGGCACCGGCATCTCCCTAATAGCTTTGACCTTGTCAGGGTCGATCTCAATTCCTCTCTGGCTCACTACTTGCCCTAAAAGTTTTCTTGAGGTAACACTAAAGATACACTTCTTAGGGTTCAACCGCAAGTTGTACTTATCGATTCTTCGAAAGAACTTCTCTAAGGCCTTGAAATGACCCTTTTTAGTAGACGACTTGATCATCATGTAGTCGACATACACTTCCACCTCTTTATGGATCAGGTTATCGAGGATTTTAGTAGCCATCCTCTGATAGGTCGCGGCCACATTCTTTAAACCAAACGACATTACCCTATAGGTGAACATGCCCCTTTCAATTATGAAGGCTATCTTAATCCAATCAGCTATCTTATTGAGGATCTGGTTGTACCTGGTGTATCCATCCACAAAACTGTATATCATGCAAGCCACTGCACTATCCGCCAAAACATTGATGTGGGGTAGAGGAAAGTCATCTTTCGGACAAGCTTTGTTCAAATTTCGATAGTCTACACACATGCGCACTTTGTCATTCTTCTTAGCCACCGAGACGACATCGGCTAACCAAGTTGGGTATTAGACTTTAATAAGAAACTTGGCCTTAATCTGTTTATGGACTTCTTCCTTGACCTTTTTTGCCCATTCTGGCCTGAGTCTTCTGAGCTTCCGTTTGACTGCGTATTTGGTGATTTCAAGATCAACTCCTGGCATGTCTTTATAGGTCCAGGCAAAGAATTTTTCATACTTTTTTTAATATTCTTTTAAATTTTGTTCTCTCTTCAGGAGTTACATTAGATGCTATCAAGATTTACTTTAGATTTTCCAAAGTTTCGAGATTAAATAGAATGGCATCTGCTGAATCAATATCAAATATGAATGAGTCATGATCATGATTATGCATAGTAAAATCATCAAAAACATCGCACAAGTAAGCAAAATCGTTCATATTATTAATTGAATTTGAAACATTATCAACATTATGAAAATGTTTCGAAATAAAAAGAAAATCTAAATTGCTATGATCTTCTTCCTCTGCCGACGCCGATGTTATTGCAGCCAACAGTCGAGTATCATCTTGGCATTTTGGAGGCCCTACAGTAACTCCCTGTGAAACCTCACCCTACTTCTCCGCAGCTTCATCTCTCACCTTCTCTTTACCCTTCACCCGAGTGGCCATCAACCTTACTGTGATAATCCCCTTGGTCATGATTTCTTTGTCCTAAAAACCCCTTGGTCATGATTTTTTCATCCTAAAAATCCTCTATTAGCTTCATCAATCTAATGTCCCAATCGAAGACGTCACTGAAAAACTCAAAACCCGGCACGACTCTTCCATCTACCCACTGAAGTTCGACTTCTCCCGCATAGGCACATACTGAGGTGGCTGGTATAAAGTTCTCCTCAATGTGAGGGACCTCACGAGTTGCTTTCTTGCTCATCATAGTTGTGCCTTTATACCTGAGTCCCCTTCGGTCCTTCTAAAGCATTTTTGTTGATATATTTGCCCTTATGTTCAATTTTGGAATTTTTTATTGTTTAATTTATCAATTTATTATATTTTATGCTGTTTAGATCATTTCCTAAATTAACTAAATAGACATTTTTAGTCATATATGTGTTATATTGGCCTGGAAAATCACTTTGATGCTTGAAACATTGTTGTGATTTGCCATACTTCGTTGTTGCAATAGCATTGCACTAAATGGTTTGCTCTAGCTTTTCTTCACTGTTTTATCTCTTTGATATTTATCAAAGTGCAGTTGTTATGAAATATTAATGGGATTTTATTTGTTTCCATTGGAAAATAATTGTTTTTATTTTACATGAAATTGAATAAAGGTTCCCTCAACATACACATTAATTTGCAGATTATTATTATGTTGTGGATGCCAGTTATCCCAATATACTAGGATTTTTGGCTCCATATCATGGTGAAAGATATCATTTAAATGACTTTCATGGACTAGGATGAATTATAAGAAAATATGAGTTATTTAACCAGAGGTATTCATCATTACGTAATGTGATGGAAAGGGCATTCGAAATGTTAAAGGCTAGATTTCCAATTTTGAAATCAATACCAAACTATCCTTCATGTCGACAAAAGCTTATTGCACAATTGCACAATTTTATCAAAGTGAAAGATAGAGCCAATTGACTGTTTATATTAAGGTAGAGAAGATTTAACAATGCCTGAAGAAGTCACTACTAGAGTACAGCAGGAGGGTATTAATATTGATTTATCCCAACAAATGCAAATGGGAATAGTTAGAGAGGCAATTGCTGATCAATTGTGGAACGATTATAATAATAATAGAAATTAGAAATTGGTTGCATTTTATTTTTTTTTATTATTGTCATTTTTTAAAATAATTTTCATCAATTTATAAAAATTTAGTTTAAGTGATATCATATTAATACACATATAATTTAATCATATATATGTATTGTTTCAATTTTAAACATTAGAGTATAAATCTTTTCTCTTAATAATGTATAATTTATTTTTTTAATTTAGAAAACATTTTCCATTTTTAATAAATGAACATGTTTTCTCAATTTTCCATTTTTCGATGCTAGAAAAATAGTTTTCCATTTGTTGATAAATGAACGCATTTTCTAATTTTTTTTATAGAAAATAAAGACTCTAATTTTTTAAGACAATTGAATACAAAAAATAGAAAAATATTTTCTGTAAGTAAACGCATCCTTAGTGTCTGCCTTTAGAATTTCAATAAAGAAATTTGAAAATAAGTGAGTTTTTCACTTTCTCTCCCTAACTTTTCTCTTTAAAATTCCTTTAAAACAATGAAAATATAAGAGAATAATAAAGAAAAGAGAATTAATTTATCTTTCCCAATAAACCTCTTAATTTTATAAATCAAAATTTAAAAACCAAGTTTCACATAAAACTTTTTTCCTTTTCCATAATTTCTTTCCCCCGAAAACTCTTCCTTTTTTTCCTTATCTTCCCTTCTCTATTTATAATCCCAAAACCCTTGATTTTCTAGGTTTGGACTTATTTTTAAGAACAAAATCAAATCTTTTATTTTTTAAACCTAAAAATAATCCAGAAAATTAGGTTTTTGATTTAACAAAGATTCCCCAAATTTCACGTTGAAGGAAATCTGAAGATCTGGGTTCAGATCACGATGAACGGGCATCTCTTGTGCGAGGGACCACCCGTAATGGCCAAAATACCAGGTTAGTCATGAACAGTATTTCCCAACGGTGAATAGTGTACCCATGACATATATTACACCTGAGGGTAAAAAATATTTTATTTAACCATCGGAAAATACTAGTCACGACGAATCTGACGGTAAAATTTGGAGTGAACATGAGGTCAAATACATCCCCAAAAGTCGAAAATGAGAAATAACCATGGCTTGGTTGAAATAGTAACTAGATTTGACTAAAGTTTGACTAGACTTCTATAAATAAAAAATGACATCCAAAAATAAATTTAAGGAAATGGATAGACTTAGAATAATATTTAGAAATTTTTGACAGTGAAAAAGAAATTTTACGGTAACATTGAAAAATTATTTAATCGGACCGGTTTGAGTGAACCAAATTAGAAATGGACTCCGATTGAGCAAAAATTTTTTGTAGAGGCTTAATTATATATTTTAAGAATTTTGGAATTTATTTTGGGAGAAATTAAGGTTGAAAAGTGGGAGAAATAGTTTAGAGTGGCTTAATGGGCCATAATGTTAAAAATGGGCTTGAAATGGTTGGACCAAGCCTAGCCCAACTAGACCCCTATATATGCCAGAAAAATCAAATTTTTTTAAAGAAATCTGCACAAAACTAGCAGCTTCTCCTCTCTTCTCCTTGGCCGAATCCTTCTCTTCCATTTTTCCACCAAATTCCTTCTTCTCTCTTTGAATTTCTCCTTTAATCCAAGCCTCCTAAGTAAATTTTAACTCCTCTACAATCTAATAATAGCCTCTAGAGTCCAATTGAAGTGTTTGAAGTGGGAAAAATTCAAGGATTCTAAGTGAGGGCTCACATTTAAGGTAAGAGAAATTGAAGTTTTTAATTTGATTTAAGGATTCAAATAGGTAAATTATAATATGTAGAGTATGTTTATGTATTTATATTGCAAAAAGGAAGCAAGATTTTATGGAATCCTAATGTGTATATTCGGCCAACCTTAGGGAACCAAGGTGAGGAATGTTCTTCAAGGGGTAAAGGTAAAGAAAAGGAAGCTTGAGGAGCTTAGAGCAAGAATTTGAGGTCAGTGGTTACAAAATCCATCTATTTCCATTAATTTAGTTTGGTTTTAGGTTACGTTTGAATGGCATATATGTGATAAATGCATGTAAAACTGAAATAAACCTTATAAAAATGTTTAGGGATATTAGATAAGATGATTTGAATGCTTAAAACAAGAAGAAATAAAATATTTAGTATAGACATAATAGTGGCCGAATTGAATATTATAATATACTAGGGTATATTTTATGATTTAATGCAAAATAATGGTACTTACATGGTAATTAAGGTGTAAATTAGTTAAATGTAGAAAAATTGAGTGAAAACTAAAATGGAGTAAGAAGAAGTAACCTTGGCTGAATGGTGTTCTTGGATGTACTATGATGTACTTTGAGACTTTGCTAAGTATAATGACCTAAAATGGATATATAATAGAAATTGAGTGTATAGTAATTTATTTGAGATTAATTGAATATATTTGAATATTTTAGAGTATAATAATATAATATGTTTATATTAAAAATTGTGAGTTATATGGTATTTTAATGACATAATGGCATGAATGATGTTAAAATTAATTAATTAGTGGAATGAAGATGTTTTAGTAAGAAAAGAATGAACTATATGTGGATTTGTTATGTTGGTTGAATTGTATGTTATTTTTAATTAATAATATAATTTAATTTAAGTTGAGAATTTAATGGAAATTGAAATAATGGAATATTATATTTGCCCTTAGTAGTAGTCTAGTGGGTAAATCTAGCTCAAGTTATAGTTGGCTAGCCATAGGGACACCTATACTGCGGTGTGAGTCATGACGACTCACTTAATGTAGGCCAATGATTGTCTACTAAATGAATGAATATTGAAATGTTAAAATGTAAATGAAATAAAATGTAAATGTATGGGTGGTCCTTCGGGTTCACTCTAAAATATTGTTTATCTTTGGGGTTCAAATCCCGTGTATCCGGTTTGAAGATTTTTATCCGATTGATACTAGTGAAAAATGGTAAAAATAAACAAGATTGAGTAAATAAGAGTTGTTATAAGAAAAAGAATAAAAAAGGACTAAATCGTGATAATGTGAAAAGATTTAGGGACAAAATGGGAAAAATGTAAATGAGATAGTTAATAAGATTAAATAAAAGGAAATATAAGTAAATTGGTAAAATGAATGATATAATAATTATTTACGGACTAAAATGTAATTTAACGCGAAAATAGTAGTTGGAGGATTAGTTGGTAATTTGTAAATCAAATAATGAATTAAATGAAAAAATTAAGTTAACTAGTGGCATTTCTATAATTAAGAGTAAAAAGAAGGGAAAAATCGTAATTTGATAAAATTTAGGGACTAAATTGTAATTTGATCTTAATAAGGTTAAATTGAGGGTTGAAGTGTAATTAAGTGGTAATGTAGGAATTAATTGAGTAATTAAGTCATAAAAAGGTAATTAGTTGAATAATAATAATAATAATAATAATAATAATAATAATAATAATAATAATAATAATAAGAGAAATAGTAACAAAAATAATAACATTAAACTTGAATAATTAGTAGATTAGATTATAAAATAAGAAATTAAAATGTGCATGAAATGGAAAAGGACAAATAAAAAGAATTAATGATTTTAATGAAAGAAATATGCATGTGCGTGTGAAACATTAGGATAGTAGAAATCTTTGAATTTGTAACCACCACTCGGCATATTTAATGCTCAAAATATAGTTTTTGATGACTACGAGTAGGTACGCATTAGGACGCCGGAGCAAGTATACCTCATTTTGGATGCAAGTTGGACAAGAATTGGATAAGGAGTATTTTATATGTTTAAGGTTATTAGTATGTATATGTATATGTATGGATGGCATGGAATTATAGATATGTAATTTTAGCATGTATATGGACATTATTAATATTGTGGATGCTATGAGATAGTCTTTGATGGATGGATTGTTATGTTGTGGCTTCTATTATTATTGTACTCCTGTGTGGGTTGTGGTTTGCTTGATTTGCAGGAAGGGTATGCTAAGATTATAGCTATTATACTGCCAAAATTTATACCAAATGAATAGTAAAATTGGACAGGTATAGGTCAATTGACAAAAATTCCACTTTTCACATTCTTCAGTTACCAGTCATTCTTTTCATGGAATTTCATCATTCTATTCCATTCTTTTTCATACAATTCAATCATTATCCATGTGATTATCATCATCATATCATCACATGTCATAAAAGCTCATTATTCCATCATGATGCGCATGTATACATACATGCACACACTTAGGCCAACATACTAACTTTTAACCATTAATTCTTTTTATCAACTTTAACATTTATTTATGTCATTTACATGCTAAATAACATAGCCATGTCATTGTTTCACATTAAAACACATCAAAATCATACCTTTACATACATAAGTCATTCGGCCTCACATGTACATCGTACATCATGCAACTTTTCATGTTATAACACATGCCAATGGTTAGTTTTCATACCAAATACCATGTTTATACCATAAACATGCCTTAAACATCATCATACATCATGAAAAACCCATGTATACCATTCGGCCTACATACTAATCTTTTACTTTCAATTCTTTTCATCAACTTTAATATATATTTAAGCCAATTACATGTTGTATAACATCACTATACTATTTATTTCCATTAAATCACATCAAAATCTCATCTTTTCATGCATATACCATTCGGCCACATACTAACCACATACATAATGTGTCTTTCACATGGTCTAACACATACCATTCATTAATTCTCATGCCAAATACCATAAAACCATCATAAACATGCATTAATCATCACTAAAACACATGAAAGTTCCATATATACCATTCGGCCAAAGAAGTAACTTTCTACACATAATTTATTTCTTTACTTTAATCATTCATTCCATCATTTATAACATCCTTAAGCATAAATATCAAGTTATTTTCAATTAAACATGCATATTTCTCATACTTTATGTTTAAACATAACCTAAAATCACACTTTTAACATGGAAAAAGAAGGATATTATATCTACTAACCTTAGATTCTTGTTCTCCACACCATAAACATGCTTCCCATACCATAACTCCTTAAAACTCCGTAATTCCCTTTAATTGCCTCAAATTTAGGGCATAACCTTGAATACTTAGTTTTCTTCACTTTCAATGCTCCAAATGGACTTCAGTTGCGGTGTTTATGTTATAGAGGGACTTAGATTCGTATGGGAGGCTAAGATTTGGAGAAACATTGAAGAAAGAATGAAGAAAAATGGAGGAAAGTATGAAAAATAACATACGGTTTTGAAAGAAGAAGAAGGAGGTCAGTTTTGGATGGATTTTTCTAGAGAAATATGGCCTCTCCTTCATTTATATAGTCCATAAATGAACCAAACCGGTCCAACCAAGGTGGTCCAACCGATTTAAACCAAAATTTTGGTTTTTCGGTTCAATTGCACTTTTCCAAAGTATCTATATGTTTCTCTCATTATTTTCACTTATAACCAATTCCATTGATCTTAAAACATCAAAAATAGGCTCTCTACAAATTTTCAATTCAATTGGAGTCCATTTGGGCCTCGGTTCACTTAAACCGGTCCGATTCGATTAATTTTTCTTATGCCGTAAAATACAACTCTAAAGCTGTAAAAATTCACAGATAACACTTCTACTATATTATTCTACACACTCAACATCCATTGGGCCTTATTTACTATATATAACCCCTTAGTCAAACCCAGGTTCATATTGAACCGAACCGGAGGCCAACTTCAGAATGACTTTCGGTCAATTTAACTCCGTTTTCAATTCCGATTTCACCACTAGACTCTTTACGGCCCAATTTCGAGTGCCGGATAGCCGAGTTCGTTGTATAGCCACCACGGTGTCACCTGACCCGAAATCACTATAATTTTAACACACTTAACACTAAACTTTGACACTGGCAAACTCATTCCCTACACTGTTCAACGCTGCGATTATCATGATAACACTGAAATTATTTACTGACACTTTTACACCGGTATTTGGGCCATTACAAGTCTCCCCTCATAAAAAATTCGTCCTCGAAATTTCCTTCATGCATCATTTTCACATATTGATAGCACTATATTGTGAGGTCATTCAGTTTAGACCACTCATTCACTTACATCAGCTATTATACCTTACACTCTTTTACGATTCTGTAAGCTTATATTATTCTTATATCTCATTCGATACCTTTACTCACTTATACTATCAATACTCATTCATGGCATGTATAGGTATCATGTCATCCTTATTACACTAACTCCGATCTTAGGACCGCCTAAACCGGAGCTTTGATACCAAAATAAATGTAACATCCTATACCCGCAAATGATACGGATATCGAATGTCACCACATTGAACTGTATTGCACTCCTCAGAATCAGAGAATTTTTTTTTTTCAACAATAACAAACAATTACACTAACACACTACTAATATACTTAACCTGTATAACCTCGAGTTAGTCCATTGCAGTTGTATACATGCCAACCTTAATATCCTTGCTGTCCCGTAAATTCTTTAGACCATCAGTAACATCGGCCACCAATACATCTTTTCTTTCTATAACCTGCACGCAGTAATCACACTACGCGCTGAGCATTGAAATGCCCAGTGGTGGATTCATATCCTAAATTTTCCACACTAAAACAACATGAATGCACACACAAACATTTGCTTTTAATCTCGTTATGTGAACATTACTTTTGGAATCTTTTAAATAGTCATAACATACTTTTACTGTAATCATTTATCTATTACCTTTCTCTTTACTTCAATAACCATGCATTAACGTTACTTTTACTGTCGTCAGAGCCATTATTATTTGCACTGTTAACTTTAACATTAATACTATCATTTTTATCTATTTTTCTTTAGTTGTTTATAACTTTATTACATCAGTTACAGTCTAAATTGAGTGCAGATTTAGTTACTGATACATCTATGAAATAGCCATTATCCCGGTAATTATCGTTCACTATTAACTTTCAACATTTAATGACGGTTCTAGTTTCTTTCGTGTCTTTAGTTTCGTTTCTAGCATTCTTAGGCAACCCCATTACTGAATTCTACACATGCAACACTATAAGAACATTAATTATGATAGCCAATACTTAAATAATTAATCCAATCTATAATACTTATATCGGTTCTATGACAATGTCTTTTCATATTACATTACACACTTTTAGTTAATTGCGTCTTGATCAAGAAATTCACAGTACTCAGTTGAATTCATTTCACATATTAATATTTATCCTAACCACATTGTGACGCGCGCCGAACCTGAAAACCCAGCAAGGGCCCTCTCTTTGAATCCGCTTTAGGATTCAAGGTATGAAGGTTCGCGTCTTTTGATCATGGGCGCCATGAGACATCATCGGTGTGTTCCTCCCAATAGAACATTGGGGAGAACAACCTAGCCTATTGACGCCTAAAGGCACCTTTGAGGTTTTTTGGAGTCGCCACCCAATTTGCGTGAAATTGGGAAAAGGTTTCTCACCTCTATCGGTCTAAACCAGAGATATGGTGTCCGGGACTTCCCTCTTATTTATACTTTGGTTACTCATAAATGGGTTTTTAACTTCTTAAAATTATATCTCTCATCTCACACGAGCGATGCATTTAATTAAATAGCGCATTAAAAGCACGTAAAGAAAGTAAATAAAAGCGATAAAGCAATAGATAGAGAAATCGATAAATGAAAGCGGTAAACACGCAAGCACGCAATTACAATAGAAATAGGGGCGGAATACAACCCCATTGAAAGGAAATCAAAGATGTGAATGGGGACGGAATACAATCCCCTAAAATAAATAAAGTTGCCCCAAAATTAATTACAAGGGCCCAAAAAAGAAATGAACTTGAATTTAAAACACTCACTCAAGATTAAAATAAAAGAACATACATAAATCGGGACATTATTTGAGGAACTTTGGTTCCTTCGCACTTGTTCAAAACTTAGGAACATTGGTTCCTTCGTGTTAATTTAAAGAGGATTCGAAGAGTCGTTTTGATTGTTTGAAAGAAAATCGGGATGAGTGATCCCATTTTATTGAAAATTGACTCTTCGTTTTGATTGTGATAATTTTATTGTTGGGCTAAAACAAGGGACATTAGTCCCAATTTTATTAATAGAAGATTTCGATTTAATTGTATAAATATTTTTGTGACTTTTTATCTCACGCGTGCATAAATAAAATAAATATTTACAAATAAACACGTAACACATCAAGGGGAGTTGAAAGGATCTCACCAAAACGGAGTGTCCGTCCACGCGTCGCGACACATCCGGGGAGTCGCGGGGCGCTCACATAGCCCGACTCAAATTAAAACTCATACAAAAATCAACACCAAAAAGAATATTAGTAACAACTCCAAAAATTAATCAAATGAAGACAATATAATAACAATACTAAAATCGTAACAAATAATCATGATATGGCGACAACAACAAAATAATAATAATAATAATAATAATAATGGACAATGATAATAAATAATAGTGAATATAATATAAATAAATATGATAATAATAATAAATATAATGATAATGATAATAACAATAACATTAATAAATAGTAACATAAAAAACATAAAAAAATGAATGAGAATAAAATATGGTAATAATAATAATCATAATAACATAATATCAATAAATACAAAATGAATATATAATAATAATAATAATAATAATAATAATAATAATAATAATAATAATAATAGACATGGCAACAATTTAACAATAATAATAATGACAGTATAACAATAATAGTGAGCATAAAAAGGACAACGGGAGCAAAATAAATACAATAATAATAATAATAATAGGGAAGAAGAAGAAGCTGGCGGCTAATAATAATAATAATAATAATAATAGGATAATGCAACCCACACATTGACAACGATGAATAACAAGAAATAATAATAATAATAATAATAATAATAATAATAATAATAATAATAACAAATGTAAACACAAAGGTTACAGCAATAATCATAATAATGAACAACAATGAGCATGAAATAGATAAACACAAAACCATGATAAATAACATGGTAATGATGAGGATAAATACTAAACAAATACCAACCAAAAAGCAATAATGATAATAGGAATATGGTTAAGGACCAACGGCAAAAACAAATAGGGAATACAAATACCAAAAGCCAAACTAGAGCAGCTGTTAATAAATTAGGCCAAAAGAACTAAATTTAGGACATCAACAGTAGCCGACAATGTCAACTTTGCTAGGAAACGAACATGGCAACATGGCAAAAAAAATGCCAAAATTAACAATCGTGAATAAATGATAAATAAAAAAAAATAAATAAGGTTGGTTCCAAAGTATTTACCCTCAGAATTTTTTAGATCGGGAATAGGATGTCTCGATTTGTTTCCCTTGTCGAGTTTGTGGTGATAACCACCCAAAAAAATAAAAATTTATGTTTTTAATTAAATTAGTTCAAGAAAATATTTTTGGCGGGATGAATAAGCAAAGAAAATTAATTTTTCTAGCTCAAATCAAATCCAAGATGAAATGTTATTAGAGAATAAAAGATTAAAACTTGAAAATAAAACTCAAGAATTTTTTTGAAGAATTTTTGAAGAAAAAAACCAGTTTTTTGAGATAAAAAACTAGAGAGAAAAGCCAAAAAATCCCCTTTGTAAAAATCTGTCGTCCTTCAAAATGAGGGTGAAAAACCCCCTTAATTCTCAGTCTTGGCCAAAAGTAGGAAGGGACAGGAATAGCTTTAATTTTGTAAATCGAAAATAACACAAAACTGTGAAAAACGGAAAAAACGGATTGAAAAACAGTCAAAAAATCAACGAAAAAGAGCAGGTGGTCGCGTGGTGGCCAAGTGGCCACCGCGCGGCCACCTTGCAAAAAACACAAAAGGGTCGCGTGATGGCAATTGCCATCACGCGACCATAAAATTGGGAAAGTGGCTTTAAAAGCCACTTTCCCACGGTTTTACATTTATATTTTTTTTTTTTTTTACAAAAACCTTTTAAATCTTTTTTTTTTTTCATCTTTTATATTTTTATTTATTTTTCCTAATTAGATTAATTAACTAACCCAATAAAATTAATTAACTAATTTAATTCAATCAAATTAATTATCCAACTTAATTTTCTTATTTTTTCAATTAAATCAATTAATTAATTTAATTAAATTAATTAGTTAATTCAATTTCTCTTTTTTTCAAATTAAATCAGTTAATTTAATTTAATTCAATGAAATTAATTAACTAATTTAATTTCCACATTTTTTTTTTCAAATATAAAAAATAACACTTTCTAATAATATTATTAAATTTTTTTTATGATAAAAAAAAGATTTCGACAAGAGAAACATCATTTTTGACACCTCTGCCTATAAACCGGTGTCATTCTCGTCATCGGGTAATTCTGATCTTGGACCGCCTCGGGACCCGGTGTCTACAGTTGCCCCCAATTTTGGGGAACTTAGAACCTAGGTGCCTAAGTGAGCCAAAATTCAGAAAAGAAGGGAAGAGACACGTACCTGAGGCGGTCGCTTTCCCAGACTTGATGGGTTGTTGAAGTGGCTGTCGCCATGTTGTCGGTGTGTTGTCTATTGTTGTAGCGGTAATGCCATGATCGTGCAAACCCTTCATAGAGTGGTTGTACCGTTGTCGTGCAAACATTCTGTAGAATCTTAGTACCGACAGCGTGCAAACCCTCCTGAGATTTAAAGCAGTAGTACCGAGATCGTGCAAACTCTCCGTGGAGCAGTAGTACCGTCCTCGTGCAAACTGTTCTAAAGTGGTAGTACCGTTGTCGTGCAAACCTTCCGTAAAATGGTAGTACCGGCAGCGTGCAAACCTTTTGAAGCAGTAGTACCGAGATCGTGCAAACCCTCCGTGGAGCAGTAGTACCGTCCTCGTGCAAACTGTTTTTGAAGTGGTAGTACCGTTGTCGTGCAAACCTTCCGTAGAATGGTAGTACAGGCAGCGTGCAAACCCTTTGAAGCAGTAGTACCGAGATCGTGCAAACCCTCCGTGGAGCAGTAGTACCGTCCTCGTGCAAACTATTTTTGGAGTGGTAGTACCGTTGTCGTGCAAACCTTCCGTAGAATGGTAGTACCGGCAGCGTGCAAACCCTTTGAAGCAGTAGTACTGAGATCGTGCAAACCCTCCTTGGAGTAGTAGTACCGTCCTCGTGTAAACTGTTTTTGGAGTGGTAGTACCGTTGTCGTGCAAACCTTCCGTAGAATGGTAGTACCGGCAGCGTGCAAACCCTTTGAAGCAGTAGTACTGAGATCGTGCAAACCCTCCTTGGAGTAGTAGTACCTTCCTCGTGCAAACTGTTTTGAAGTGGTAGTACCGTTGTCGTGCAAACCTTCCGTAGAATGGTAGTACCGGCAGCGTGCAAACCCTTTGAAGCAGTAGTACCGAGATCGTGCAAACCCTCCGTGGAGCGGTAGTACCTTCCTCGTGCAAACTGTTCTAAAGTGGTAGTACCGTTGTCGTGCAAACCTTCCGTAGAATGGTAGTACCGGCAGCGTGCAAACCCTTTGAAGCAGTAGTACCGAGATCGTGCAAACCCTCCGTGGAGCGGTAGTACCTTCCTCGTGCAAACTGTTCTGAAGTGGTAGTACCGTTGTCGTGCAAACCTTCCGTAGAATAGTAGTACCGGCATCGTGCAAACCCTTCCGAGATTTGAAGTAGTAGTACCGAGATCGTGCAAACTCTCCGTGGAGCAGTAGTACCGTCCTCGTACAAACTGTTCTGAGATTCGAAGCAATGCCCCTTGGGAGGCCTTTGGCTGATTGATTGTTTTGATTAATGGTTGAGCTGATGTTGATTTGATGATTGGACTGATGTTGGATTGATGTCATCGCTTGCCCTTTGTCGGTGCTATCATCGAGTTTCTTTTTCTGTAAAATTTAGAAGACAAATATGCAGGTATAAATAGTGAGCATGCACGTGAGATGTACGTGTCATGCAACAATGCAGGAATAGAGTTCATCCGAGTGGAATCGGGGGCGTCAGCTGGTTTGGTTATCCGTCGCGGTTGGCTTGATGCCCTCTGAAATTGCTTTTGAATTTTGTGCCTCTAAGGGATTATGAGGTTCTCCTCTAGTACCTGTAGTCATTATTTGAAGGTAGTGCGTCCCTCGTGGATTTTCACACTAGCTTTTCTTAGCGGGAGATGCGTCCTTGTCGGATTTTCACATAACCCTGTGCCTTATTTTTTTGCCTGGAATGGACCCAACCCAATCCAGCGGCTTTTATTTATTTCATTTTTTGTAGGGCAGACTGCCTGTCGCCAGGTTTTCACCCTGCCCTTTGGCCTAACTTTTGCTTAGAGCGCCAGTCACGGTTTTCATCTCTAACGGCCTTTTTTTTTTGGAGAGAGAAGTTGGAGTTGTTGCGAAAGATCTTTCGGGTATGATTGGCATGTGCTTATGTCTCAGATATTGGTTGTATGAGCTTGGTTCTTTATCGGGAAGGTGCTGTAGGCTTGGCTTCACAGTGGGTAGCAAGATGAGTTAACTGAAGTGCTTGAGTAGCGAGAATGGTAAGGGGTAGATGGTAGCAATGTGTTGGTTTTGTGCCGGACTCAGACAACTTTGAGTGTGCAAGATGCACTGCCCTGGTTACACTCATACATATTTGCATAAATGCATATATTTCAATCTGATTTCATAACACATGATCACTATTTGGCATTAACTCGAAAAATATGGGACATCATCTAATCTCGGGATAGATCTTGAGAGCATCAAACTCCTGTTATCAATCAGCCCTCGCGGGTTTTCTTGATTGAATATTTTCCCTCTCTCTTTTTTTTTATTTAGCCTTTGCCATGGACCCTCTTTCCGTTCGTCAGTGTAGATTGAATTTGCTTTCATCTTCGTCAGCCGGGGAGACCGCCGCTTCTGAGAGTGGTTCTTCTTGGTATCAAAGTCTCGGTCTTAGCCCTTACGCAGACTGGTTAAGGTGATGGGTTCCTTATTTGGGGCTTGAATATGAAGTTTAACGCTTGGTTTTTATTGGCTTTGGCGATTTGAGCCCTGGAATGGCTGTTCAATGGTTGGGATAGGGTGACAGGTTGGGCTTGGATGATCTGGGATACTTTTATCGGTTTTGGTGGTTTAAACCCTGGAATGGCCTTTCAACGGCCGGGCTAGGGTAACAGGTTGGGCTTGGATGATTTGGGGTACTTTTATTGGCCTTGGTAGTTCAAGCTTTCGAAATGGTTTTCGTCGGCTGGGATTGGATGGATGGCTCGGGGGTTAGCCCTTTTGGTCCTCTTCAGTAGCTAAGAAGAATGGCAATGTGCAGGCATGTGTAGATCAACGGGATTTGAACAAAACTTGCCCCCAAATAGCATTCCCTTGCCCCCTGATCAATTCTCTCTTTTCTTCTCTCTTTTCTTTACACCCTAATTTTTTTTTTTTTTTTACAACACAATATATTTTTTTTTTTTACAACCCAATTTTTTTTTTCACCCCAATTTTTTTTTCTTTTTTTTTACAACCCAAAATTTGTTTTTTTTTTTTTTTACAACCCTATTTTTTTTTTTTACAACCCAATTTTTTTTCTTTCTGACAAGCTTTGCTCAAGTCCTAAAGTTTACATATACGTGCACTTTTCATCTTAATGGGACCATTATTGTTCAATTTGGTCGGATATTAAATTTTGGTAAGAAATTTGGCAATGAGGGTTTCGGATGGTTAAGGGTCAGTCATAATTGGTTTTGAGGGTGCACATTTCAAGTAGTCATGAAGAAGAGGGTCATACGGTTTGGTTCTGATGGGTCATATATTTCTCATGGTGGTTTTGAGTTTTATTTGTCTAACTCCTGGTGTAGCTCTTGAAGTTTGATTTTATTCAGCGGCACCATATGCAACTTGGATGTTGTGGATGCGAAGAAGTGGCTTTCAAAATTCGGTTCGTCATCATGCTGGCAGGCGAAAGTAGTACTGATCTCAAGAACTTCCTTATCAATTTTCAGCATGTCACACCAGATCCGGGCAAAGGCTTCTTTTTTTTTATTATCTCTCAAGCTTTTATCTCACTTCAGGAGTCATAACAGATGCTATCAAGATTTTATTTGGATTCCCCAAAGTTTCGAGACTAGATGGAGTCGTATTAATTGGGTTAATGTCAAAATGAATGGATGCATCGTGATCATGAGAAATAAAATCAAAGAAATATCACATAAACAAACAAAAATTGTTCAACATATTACAATAACCAAATTGTCTTGAAAGAGTTCTGAAATTGAAAAGCAATAAAACGTATAAAACATAATCTTCTTCTTATGGCTTTGGAGGAGCATAGCGCTTAAGTGGATTGACATGATCACATCTCTGATGGGGGGACAACGTTATAGCCCGTCTTCTTCTCCTTCTTTCATTCTTTTGGGTCAGAGATCTGCTCGCTATCAATGAGGTCTTGGATCTTGCCCCTCAAGATTCGGCAACGGTCTGTCAGATGCCCGGTGTGTTGATGGTAGGCGCAGTATTGATCACTTTTATGCCCCAGCTGTCCTTGACTTAAGGCTGGCTTAGGAGGCAATGGTTGCAACTTGCCCTCCTTCATTAGTTTCTCGAAAACCCATGACAAAGGTTCGCCCAGATCAGAATGGTGCCTTTGAGCTATTTTAGCCATTGGTGTTTTCCCTGTCCTTCTTGTATCGCCGCTACCAACTCCCTGACTTGTGAGGTTAGTGATAGTCCTATTGAGGGGTGCTCGGGGAGTTACCGTGAGTTGAGCTTGAAGAGCTAGTGCCATGGCATCCATCCTTTCCTTAATTGTGGCCAACAACCTCCTTTCAAGCTCCTCAAACCTTCTATCCATTATGAAATCCTCATCAGGGTTTGGGATCCTTGCTCTTCTTGGCTCAACTGGCACAGAATCAGCTTTAGGCTCATTTACGGATTGATGGGCAACGACTCCAACGAGGGGAACCTTCCCACCAGCAGGTGGTTCGGCTTGCCCTCGAGGAGGGGCTACCGGTGGAGCTACTGGTGCATGGGGAGCAGGGGGCTGAGCAAGTCTTTCTGTCATGACACCCCTCATGTCCAACACCCGCTGTTCAAATTCCTCCAATCTTCTAGCGAGGTCTTGAGTGGTCAAGTTTCCAGTTTCTTCTGCCATTGAGGATGATTCGCTACTTGTTAAGAATGACTCAGAATCCCAAAAAGGCACCAATTCTAGCAATTCGAAGGGTGAGTCTGTTCTCACTAGCCGGCCGTCAGAACTTCTAGTCCACTTGGATGAATCTATGATGGCTGAAAAGCTCAAATGGTTAGCATGATGCATGGATGACAGTTATAATGCATGATCGTGAGTTATGCAGCATTTCGCAACCACATACAAGCATATAAATCCTTCCAACCTTATCACTCCCACACGCGAGGTCGTACGGTCTCTTTCCTAGGTGGGCTTCGTCCGAGGGTTAACAGGGAACCCATCGGACACGTATGGTGCTCGGTGGAAAACCGACAGCATAACAGTCTTAATCTAATACGCATTCGTATGGGTTTTGGCTATTACGTATTTGGGCAATTCAATTAAACCAAAGTGGGCCCAACGGGGCATGAAAGCCTTTGATGAAGACCATTTGATTTGGTTGATTTTGCTTAATACGTGATGGCCCATGTCACAAGTATCGTATTAAGGAGCATGCCCCCTAGGGAAAGTTTCTATTTGCCATTACATGGGCTTTGGTCAAGGTGATGAATTCTTGGTTACTGTAGACACCGGGTTCTGAGTCAGCCTAGATCGAAGTTACCCAATGATGATAATTGCCTTCACAGGCTTAAAAGGTTAAAGGTGATGATTTTCTCGTCAAATTTGCATTTTAGAGTGAAAAATTAGAAAATAATAAAAAAATATTTAAAAAAATTAATTTTGAAAAATGGGGGCTTAAAATTATGGTTTTTTTAGTCAATTTAAAATTTAAAAAAATAGAAAAAAAAATAAAAAATAAAAAAAAAATTTCGGACCGCGAGTGTCGGGAGCGGCAGCACGCAGGCGCGCTGGCGCCCAGCTCGCAGGCGCCCATCGCGCAGCGAGCGCAAAAGGCGACGCTCAGCGTCGCCGATGCTGCGCGTCGCTAAAGGCGCGCGCAGCATCGCGCACGCTGAGCGCCGCACGGAGCGCTCGTGCGCGAGCGCCAGCGCGCGGATCGCGCGCGAATCCCGCCTGGTCGCCGCGTGAGTGCCCGTCGCTCTATAGCGACGGGCGGCGTCCCTCTAGCGACGCCTCCAGGGCCGTCGGTATAGGGTCTGTTATCCTATTTTCCATTTTTTCAGCCTTTTTCCGATTTTTTCACCCAAAAATCCGTTTTTATCCCAAAATTAAGGGTTTTTGACTTCAAATAAAATTCCAAAATATTTTTTATAGATTATTAATTAATAAAACTTGATTTTATCCCCAAAAATAAAGGAATTTGAATAAAATTAGGTTTGTTTTCCTTAATTAAATTAGGGCAACATTTTCTAGGTTTTAAATACTTTATGATGAAAAATCAAAAAAGGAGCCTCCACATTTTTGAGATCTAATTTTCCAGAATTCCTCTCTTCTATTTTCTCTTCAAAATTTCAGATTTTCTCTTTTTAATTAATAAGGTTTAATTGAAATTGAAAGATTAATTTTCAATTGTTAATTATTCCAATTAATTTCTTTGTTTTTGCTCCATAAACACAAGAAATTAATCATCATTTTGACATCAATTTCTTTTTAATCTTAAGCATACAAATCAATTCCTTTGTTTTTCTCCATAAACAAAGAGAATTAATTTTATTGATTATTCTTTCAAGCAATTTTCCGGAAAATCATCACTTTTCCTTCATCAAACCCGATATTCTGAGGGTAAATATTCTTGGCTCCATTCCTATTTTATTTTATTTTTATTTAATTTATTCATATATATTTTATTGTTTTTATTGATTTATTTATTGTTTTCATCTATTCATTTGTTTTATTGATTTTATATTTGTTCCATTTAATTGTTTATATATGATTTGATTTTTATTCATGTGAATATTGTTTTTTAATTCCTAACATGTAAATAATTTATTTTGATTCCTCATTATTTTTAACATGTAAATAATTAATTAATTTAAATTAATCTTTTTGCCATGTAAATAATTTGTATTAATTCTAAACACATCAATTACCCTTGTTATATATCATTATTATTTTCATCATTCCTTTGTTTACTAATTTTTATCATTGTTACATGATGTTATTATCATTTGTTTATTTATTCATTCATTATTTTTCACTTATCATCATTATTTTCATCATGTGTATATTTTCATGTACTAATTAATTAACATGTTTTATTTTATTTTCATCACATCATTCAATCATTTGTCACATATAATCCATGTTTCTCATCTTATTTTGGTTTGTTAATATTTTTGATTCTATTATCATTCTTTTCATATCATCTTATTTTATTTTAACTTGTTATTCATTATTTTGTATGTTTAATTAATTTAATTGATTTAATCACTAACATTATTTTATTTGTATTTTGTTTTTATGTCTAAACTCATTTTTCGCTTGGGCATTTTTGCGAGCACATCGGGATGTCCAAAAAGGCTCATTAGGTTCATATATTTATTTTCTTTATTTGTAATATTTTTATTTAATTTTTTCATATAATTTTCTTGTAAAATTATTTATTTAGGCACGCTAAAAAGAAAATCACAAAAACATTTTATTAATTAACTTGACATTTTTTCTAAATAAAAATGGGACCAATGTCCTAGTTTTTCATACCCAAATAAATCATCACATCAAAATTGTTTCATAATAAATATGCATGCGAGGACCAATGTTCTCACTATTAATGAATAACCCGTTTTATGTATGCTTCGCACATTTACAAGAGGGAGTTGTATTCTGCTCCTTGTATTATTGTAATTTATCGCTTTTGATATTTATTTTGCTCATTTACCGCTTTCAAAATGTGAATAAATGCGCCTTTCAATTAATTGAATCGTGTGGAGAGAGAGTGAATCAATGATATTTAAAATTTGATCATAAAACAATCGAGGTAGAAATAGATGAGAAATCCCGGACCCAGCTCTGGTCTTTAGGCTCAAGAGGTTAGAGGTTATCCTCCAAAATACTTCTTGGGTCACGAGACTTTAGCGCTAATCCTAGGCCTCATGGCCCAACATGGATAAAATGCGCAAGTCTTAGGCTCTCCGAGGCGAGAGTAACTTTCCCAATGTTCTATTGGGTGGCGACTCCATGATACCTCCTTGTTGCCCAACATAGACGCACTTGCGATTTATCGTAAGCTGTCAACGGACCCGCAAATGCCCCGATCGCCCACGTGCGGGCGGTCCGAAAGGGCGGCGCTCGGGATCCGGCGCGCGTCACAGTGGCGACTCCACTGGGGACGTTTATGGTTCGAGATTTCGATTCGAAAATACCTCTTTTAACATTTATGATTAAAATTTAATTCATAAATTCACCTTCTCTCAAATTTGCATTTGCATATCATTAGAGCCTTAGAATACGCTAGTTTGGTCCCTCTTTTAGCCCCGGTGCGTTCCTGAAGCACCTCCTCATTTTCACTCAATTTGGGGAAGTGTTAAGGATAATCACCAGCCCAAGCCACGTACCTTAATGGTATATCAAAATGGTGACCCGATCGGTCGTTACGCTCGTGATGAGCTAGACCCGTCGGCAGGGATCATGCTTGGGTAGCCTTAAAGTAACATCTCCCTTGTCCAAAGCTCATATAATGGCCATAGCTACTTTCCCCAGGTGATATGAACCCTAATTCCATGCTTGCTGTATGGATCCTCATGTATTGGGTGAGTCCAGATATCTCGCTTGGTAACCTAGCCAAAGGCTTCCGTGCCCCGGTAGGGCCATGTCGAAATTTGTGGAACGTCTAAATACATGACGATCACTATCCATCCGCTTGTACATTAGTATAGGAGTGTTACGATGTCGATTTTTCACCGCACACCATACGCATCCATTGGGTTCCCCGCCAACCCATGGATTGGACCCACCTAGGAAAGAGACCGCATTACCTCGTGTGTGGGAGTAATAAGGTTGGAGGGCTTTACTTGCTTGCATGTGATTGTAAATGTTGCATAGCTCACTATCATGCATTGTATATGTCATTCATGCATCATCCTAACAATCTAATTTTTTTAGCCATTATAGATTCATCTAAGTGGACTAGAGGTTCCGACAGTCGGCTAGTAAGGACAAATTTGCTCTTTGAGTTGCTAGAATTTGTGTCTGACGGGGATTCTGAGCTACTCTCATCCCGTGAGTCCTCTCTAAAATTATCAATGGCAGAATTACCACAAGAGACTGGTGCGTTGACAATACAGGACCTAAATAAGAGGCTCGGCGATTTTGAAAGGAAGATGTTAACCATGATGGAAAATATCGCCTCTCAAGTAGCATCAAATTCCAAGCAACTGCCTACAACCCCTTCTGTTAAACCATTTGAATCACCTGTCAAGGAAGAGACTCCTATAGCATTCACTACAGCACAACAGCCAGATTTTAAGCTCAGAGCAACGACACTTTTTGAGCACAAGAAGACCCTTGATGTGAAGGGTGATATCATGGGAGAGGAAGAGGATGAACCCATAATTCCATGGACTATCATGAATGAAGTACCCAAGGGAGAGGATGGTGCAGTAAAGGAGATAGAACGAGGGGTTAAAAACCGTAAAACTCAGACCATGGCTATTATGGAGAATTTAATTGTGGTGCCACCTACTGGACAACAGTCTGCTGCTTTTACCGAATTGCAAGAAGAGTATGATTCGCCTAAGGAAGTGCACCTACCACCAAATGGACCTGGAGGAGAGTCACCCGTTGCTATGTCACCCGAGCGAAAAGACAAAGGGCATGTTTCAGAGAATGGCCTTCTAGCAGTGACACGGGGCCTAAAGAGAAGGATGGATGTCCTCGAAGAAGAAATTTCAAAGTCTAAACTTGCAATTACCCTGGCCGCCCGGGAGAAAGTCTCTATGGACTTAAAGAATGGGAGTCAACCGGATAGGTGTGACATCTGTGCCGGCACTCAAGGGATAAAGGAAGCATCAACGGTTAGAACAATTCGGAAAGGTCATCTCAGCATAGACGAATCTTTTCCTCAAGTAGGGGAGGGGGACCTGCGCTCATGGTTAGCTAACCCAGCCAGAAATCGAGGGCATAGGAAATGTCGTCGACACGCTAGATATCTGAGGAGTGATGGCCAAACCCCAAAGTTTCATGTACAGAATCTTGGCAAGCAACCGGTCGCCCTTGAAGGAGGGGGCAACGTCATTGAGGGTAATAATCAGGAAAGCTCAAGTCTCGACGATAATAGCGTGGGGGGTGTTGGGACTACTAAGGTTCCAAACATAGGAACTACTCAAGGCTCTTATACCATTTGTGAAAAGCCTTTATCTGAGCTCCTTTCCTATTTCATCGATAAAGGGAAACTACAACCGAAACCTGCAAGACCCGCCAAGAGCCAAGGATTCCCTAGTCACCGATCGAATTTGTATTGTGCCTACCATCAGCATACTGGGCATAAGACTGATAGATGCCGAATTCTAAAAAAGCTTATTCAAGGTCTCATTGATGAGGAAAGGATGGGGCAAGAGAATGGTTCCCGGGGGTGATAGACTGTCGGCTACAGCATCCATGTTGGCGAGAAAGAAAAGATGTAGCTATTTAGATGCTCTATTTATTTTTGAACTATCTAATGATGATGTTTTAACTCTACTTTTATGAAATAAAATGAATGCTTTTGTGTTTTTGTTTATTTGTGTGATGTTTCTTGTGATTTCACTGTGTATAATCATGATTGACATTTATTCAATTAATGCTATTCCATTTAATCCCGAAACTTGGGAGAACCCAAAGAAAATCTTGATAGCATCTGTTATGACTCTTGAAGAGAGATTGAAACTTGAGAGAATTAAAAAAGTCTTTGCCTAGACCAGTGAAGACATGGTAGAAGATGATTATGAAGCCACTAAGAATGCTATGCCAAAATCATGGACAGGTGCCACAGAAGCTCAGAAGACTCAAGCCCAAGTGGGTAGAAATGGTTGAAAGGAGAGATCCGCAAGTAGAAACAAGACCTAATTTCTTTTTGAAACACAACGCCAAACTAGGTTGGCCAATGGCATCCCGAGGGTTAAAAAGAAAAGTGCGTGTATGTGTAAACTTCAGGATTTGAGCAAAGCTTGCTAAAAGAAGGAAAATTTGCGGCCAAGCTTTATCCAAATCTCGCGGGTATACACATACCTGCACCTTGTCACTCTATTTGACTACTGAAAGGAACCAGAAGACTGATTCGCAAGTTATCCACCCAGTTAATTCATGTAAAGGATGTGCAGTACGAGAGGAAAGCCAATGACATGCAGTTGAGATGCTAGATAGGAAAAGGCCAAGAAGATTATGAAGGGGACCCATGCAGGGGCTTGCAATCAAAAAAATCTTTACACGTATTACACTTTATTCCTCGAGGCATGGGGTAAAAGCACTACCTGTCACAGCACTTAAATCTTAAAGGGCAATTATGGGAACGATGCTACAGCGGCTAAACACATCAGACAATACCGGGACAGTCATAGAAACAGTTTTGCAGCAGCTAAGCACATCAGACCAAAATAGGTTATGGGATTACTATTGTAATCATATCGATCAGGAAATAATTTACTTAATCATTCGGGAAGAAAGTCAGAAAGCACCTACTGAAAATAGTGAGATTTGGTATTCAGGAAAATAAGACCAAGTATTCCAGATGAACGAAGTAAATTCAGGCCAGCAAACGAAGACTTGTTTGTTCTTGAAAAGTCATTATCCCAAGGAGCAGCGTTTCGACAAACAGTAAAGGAAGCAAGTTCGATGAAGCAGTCAAACTCAACAAACCCGAGAAGGTCCATGGTAAAGACTAAAAATCAAAAGAAGAGAATAAATGCCTCGCGGGTCGAAAACCGAAAAAAGGCGGCCTTGCTAAAATTGGGCGCCTCGTCAGGGTGAAAACCGAAAAAAGGCACTCTGGTAAAAAATTAGAGGCTCGAGAGAAAATATCCAATCAGGAAAACCCGAGAGGGCTGATTGAAAACAGGAGTCTGATGCTTTCAAGATCCATTCTGAGATTAAACGTAATTTTGCATTTTGAATCTATGTTATATGGTGATCATGTACGGAGAAATCATACCAAATGCACACAATCTTTGCAAATGCATAAAGCAGAAGTAGTTTTAACTAATCATTTCCTAGTTCTTTTATAAAAAGAAAGATGTCATTCATTATTGAGTGTATAAAATCTAACTGGCTATACTTTGCTTCTACTCTCGCCGACCAGGTGCTTAAGCCGTTGAGTTTTATTATCTACCGGAAGGTTATGTATCATTTTTTTTCGCAGGCACTTATGGAAGCAAGGATGTAGTCTCTGACCCACAATATGACAATTTTGGGAAAGCAATTGTGTCCAGGGGTTGTGGTACTCAGGAGTGAAAGCCGAAGACAAGATACTGATGAAGCCTTGACAATAGTTCTAATTTTTCAAGTCGTAAAAAAAAAAAAAAAGCCGTTAGAGTGAAAACCGTAACTGGCGCTCTAAGCAAAAATTAGGCAAAAGGATAGGGTGAAAACCTGAAAACAGGCAGTCTGTCCTTCAAAAAAAAAACAAGAAAGAGAAAAGCCGCTGGATTGGGTTGGGTTCATTCCAGGCAAAAAATAAGGCACAGGGTTATGTGAAAATCCACAAAGGACGCATCTCCCACTAAGAAAAGCTAGTGTGAAAATCCACAAGGGACGCACTACCTTCAAATAATGACTACAGGTACAGGATGAGAATCTCACAATCCCAAAGGGCATGAAATTCAAAAGCAGCTCAAAAGGCATCAATTATATCGCAAATTGCAGCTAGCCCGGCTATCATCTTCAAGTTCACATAGATGAATTTTTATCCTGCATTCCTGCATTACTCATGCATTTCACTTGCATGCTCACCATTCCTGCATATTTTAGTTTCCCTATTTTGCAGAAAAAGAGATTTGATGCGGACACCGGCCAAAGCCGAGTGATGACATCGATCAAAACATATATCCAAGCCTCAATTCAATCATCAATCCAGACATCGATCAAATCATCAATCCACATACCAGCTTAATCATCAATCCAAGCACCATCCAATGACCTCTCAGGGGGCAATCAACAAAGACTTCTCAGGGAGCAGCAAATCAAAGACTTCTCAAAGAACAGCAAATCGAAGACTTCTCAGGGAGCAGCAAATCAAAGAAGGCCGTTAGAGATGAAAACCGTAACTGGCTCTCTAAGCAAAAGTTAGGCCAAAAGGCAGAGTGAAAACCTGGAAATAGGCAGTCTGCCCTACAAAAAAAATATATAAAATAAACAAAAGCCGCTGGATTGGGTTGGGTCCATTCCAGGCAAAAGTTAGGCAAAGGGTTGTGTGAAAATCCCATAAGGGACGCATTTCCCGCAAAGAAAAGCTAGTGTGAAAATCCACAAGGGACGCACTACCTTTAAAACAATGACGTTCAATGCCTGGAGCGATAAGGCGGCGTTACTTCAGATGACCTTCTTTCAATCAGGTAACATACAATACAGAACATGAAACAAAATCCCGGGTAAATGATCATTGACCAAGGGGGGCAAGGATATATACCGGACGTCTCTTTCAGAAAACTTGTCGACGATCCTCAGGTTTCAGGGGGCATTGTAGAGCAGGCAGGCTACAACCTCAGCAAACCATGAACCACCTAGGGCACGGTCTATACATTGTTGCAAGCATTTGCATTCCATATCATGCACACGTGATTTCTTGTATATTCCTATGCATACAATCTTGCAGGAGAAATCGGCGGGGAACACCAACAAAAGCTGAGTGACGACACCAGTCCAAACATCTAAAGGAGCACAGTACCAAAATTCACAGCGGTTAGCACGATGGCAGCACAACCCACAAGAGGTTAGCACGACCACGGCACTACCAATTCACAGCGGTTAGCACGATGGCGGCATAACCCACAAGAGGTTGGCATGACCACGGCACTACCAATTCACAGCGGTTAGCACGATGGCGGCACAACCCACAAGAGGTTGGCAGGACCACGGCACTACCAATTCACAGCGGTTAGCACGATGGCGGCACTACCCACAAGAGGTTAGCACGACCACGGCACTACCAATTCACAGCGGTTAGCACGATGACGGCACTACCCACAAGAGGTTAGCACGACCACGGCACTACCAATTCACAGCGGTTAGCACGATGGCGGCACTACCCACAAGAGGTTAGCACGACCGCGGCACTACCAATTCACAGCGGTTAGCACGATGGCGGCACTACCCACAAGAGGTTAGCACGACCACGGCACTACCAATTCACAGCGATTAGCACGATGGCGGCACTACCCACAAGAGGTTAGCACGACCACGGCACTACCAAAATTCACAGCGGTTAGCACGATGGCGGCACTACCCACAAGAGGTTAGCCCGACCACGGCATTACCTGTTACAACCAAAAGACAGCAACAGCTATCATCATAACTCCATCAAGCAGGAAGACGGCCGACTCAGGTACGCGTCTCTTTCCTTTTCTTCTTTGAGTTTAGGCTCACCTAGACACTAGTGTACTAGATTCCCCTAAACTGGGGGCAACTGTAGACACCGGGTCCTGAGTCAGCCTAGATCGAAGTTACCCAATGATGATAATTGCCTTCACAGGCTTAAAAGGTTAAAGGTGATGATTTTCTCGTCAAATTTGCATTTTAGAGTGAAAAATTAGAAAATAATAAAAAAATATTTAAAAAAATTAATTTTGAAAAATGGGGGCTTAAAATTATGGTTTTTTTAGTCAATTTAAAATTTAAAAAAATAGAAAAAAAATAAAAAATAAAAAAAAATTTCGGACCGCGAGTGTCGGGAGCGGCAGCGCGCCTACGGCAGCGCGCAGGCGCGCTGGCGCCCAGCTCGCAGGCGCCCATCGCGCAGCGAGCGCAAAAGGCGACGCTCAGCGTCGCCGATGCTGCGCGTCGCTAAAGGCGCGCGCAGCATCGCGCACGCTGAGCGCCGCACGGAGCGCTCGTGCGCGAGCGCCAGCGCGCGGATCGCGCGCGAATCCCGCCTGGTCGCCGCGTGAGTGCCCGTCGCTCTATAGCAACGGGCGGCGTCCCTCTAGCGACGCCTCCAGGGCCGTCGGTATAGGGTCTGTTATCCTATTTTCCATTTTTTCAGCCTTTTTCCGATTTTTTCACCCAAAAATCCGTTTTTATCCCAAAATTAAGGGTTTTTGACTTCAAATAAAATTCCAAAATATTTTTTATAGATTATTAATTAATAAAACTTGATTTTATCCCCAAAAATAAAGGAATTTGAATAAAATTAGGTTTGTTTTCCTTAATTAAATTAGGGCAACATTTTCTAGGTTTTAAATACTTTATGATGAAAAATCAAAAAAGGAGCCTCCACATTTTTGAGACCTAATTTTCCAGAATTCCTCTCTTCTATTTTCTCTTCAAAATTTCAGATTTTCTCTTTTTAATTAATAAGGTTTAATTGAAATTGAAAGATTAATTTTCAATTGTTAATTATTCCAATTAATTTCTTTGTTTTTGCTCCATAAACACAAGAAATTAATCATCATTTTGACATCAATTTCTTTTTAATCTTAAGCATACCAATCAATTCCTTTGTTTTTCTCCATAAACAAAGAGAATTAATTTTATTGATTATTCTTTCAAGCAATTTTCCGGAAAATCATCACTTTTCCTTCATCAAACCCGATATTCTGAGGGTAAATATTCTTGGCTCCATTCCTATTTTATTTTATTTTTATTTAATTTATTCATATATATTTTATTGTTTTTATTGATTTATTTATTGTTTTCATCTATTCATTTGTTTTATTGATTTTATATTTGTTCCATTTAATTGTTTATATATGATTTGATTTTTATTCATGTGAATATTGTTTTTTAATTCCTAACATGTAAATAATTTATTTTGATTCCTCATTATTTTTAACATGTAAATAATTAATTAATTTAAATTAATCTTTTTGCCATGTAAATAATTTGTATTAATTCTAAACACATCAATTAACCTTGTTATATATCATTATTATTTTCATCATTCCTTTGTTTACTAATTTTTATCATTGTTACATGATGTTATTATCATTTGTTTATTTATTCATTCATTATTTTTCACTTATCATCATTATTTTCATCATGTGTATATTTTCATGTACTAATTAATTAACATGTTTTATTTTATTTTCATCACATCATTCAATCATTTGTCACATATAATCCATGTTTCTCATCTTATTTTGGTTTGTTAATATTTTTGATTCTATTATCATTCTTTTCATATCATCTTATTTTATTTTAACTTGTTATTCATTATTTTGTATGTTTAATTAATTTAATTGATTTAATCACTAACATTATTTTATTTGTATTTTGTTTTTATGTCTAAACTCATTTTTCGCTTGGGCATTTTTGCGAGCACATCGGGAGGTCCAAAAAGGCTCATTAGGTTCATATATTTATTTTCTTTATTTGTAATATTTTTATTTAATTTTTCCATATAATTTTCTTGTAAAATTATTTATTTAGGCACGCTAAAAAGAAAATCACAAAAACATTTTTATTAATTAACTTGACATTTTTTCTAAATAAAAATGGGACCAATGTCCTAGTTTTTCATACCCAAATAAATCATCACATCAAAATTGTTTCATAATAAATATGCATGCGAGGACCAATGTTCTCACTATTAATGAATAACCCGTTTTATGTATGCTTCGCACATTTACAAGAGGGAGTTGTATTCTGCTCCTTGTATTATTGTAATTTATCGCTTTTGATATTTATTTTGCTCATTTACCGCTTTCAAAATGTGAATAAATGTGCCTTTCAATTAATTGCATCGCGTGGAGAGAGAGTGAATCAATGATATTTAAAATTTGATCATAAAACAATCGAGGTAGAAATAGATGAGAAATCCCGGACCCAGCTCTGGTCTTTGGGCTCAAGAGGTTAGAGGTTATCCTCCAAAATACTTCTTGGGTCACGAGACTTTAGCGCTAATCCTAGGCCTCATGGCCCAACATGGATAAAATGCGCAAGTCTTAGGCTCTCCGAGGCGAGAGTAACTTTCCCAATGTTCTATTGGGTGGCGACTCCATGATACCTCCTTGTTGCCCAACATAGACGCACTTGCGATTTATCGTAAGCTGTCAACGGACCCGCAAATGCCCCGATCGCCCACGTGCGGGCGGTCCGAAAGGGCGGCGCTCGGGATCCGGCGTGCGTCACAGTTACCCAAGCATGATCCCTGCCGACGGGTCTAACTCGTCATGAGTTTAGCGACCGATCGGGTTATCATTTGATATACCAAAAGGTACAAGGCTTGGGCTGGTGATTATCCCTAACACTTCCCTACAATGAGTGAAAGTAGGGTCGTGCTTTGGGAACGCACCGAGGTAAGAAGGGACCAACTAGCGTAATTCTAAGGCTCTAATATGCAATGCAAATTTTTGAAAAGAGATATAATTTTAAGTTTTAAAAATCCAATTATATATTTTAACCAAAGCACTTTCAGAGCAAAGTCTCAAACACAAAGTCCCCAGCGGAGTCGCCACTGTGACGCGCGCCGAACCTGAAAACCCAGCAAGGGCCCTCTCTTTGAATCCGCTTTAGGATTCAAGGTATGAAGGTTCGCGTCTTTTGATCATGGGCGCCATGAGACATCATCGGTATGTTCCTCCCAATAGAACATTGGGGAGAACAACCTAGCCTATTGACGCCTAAAGGCACCTTTGAGGTTTTTTGGAGTCGCCACCCAATTTGCGTGAAATTGGGAAAAGGTTTCTCACCTCTATCGGTCTAAACCAGAGATATGGTGTCCGGGACTTCCCTCTTATTTATACTTTGGTTACTCATAAATGGGTTTTTAACTTCTTAAAATTATATCTCTCATCTCACACGAGCGATGCATTTAATTAAATAGCGCATTAAAAGCACGTAAAGAAAGTAAATAAAAGCGATAAAGCAATAGATAGAGAAATCGATAAATGAAAGCGGTAAACACGCAAGCACGCAATTACAATAGAAATAGGGGCGGAATACAACCCCGTTGAAAGGAAATCAAAGATGTGAATGGGGACGGAATACAATCCCCTAAAATAAATAAAGTTGCCCCAAAATTAATTACAAGGGCCCAAAAAAGAAATGAACTTGAATTTAAAACACTCACTCAAGATTAAAATAAAAGAACATACATAAATCGGGACATTATTTGAGGAACTTTGGTTCCTTCGCACTTGTTCGAAACTTAGGAACATTGGTTCCTTCGTGTTAATTTAAAGAGGATTCGAAGAGTCGTTTTGATTGTTTGAAAGAAAATCGGGATGAGTGATCCCATTTTATTGAAAATTGACTCTTCGTTTTGATTGTGATAATTTTATTGTTGGGCTAAAACAAGGGACATTAGTCCCAATTTTATTAATAGAAGATTTCGATTTAATTGTATAAATATTTTTGTGACTTTTTATCTCACGCGTGCATAAATAAAATAAATATTTACAAATAAACACGTAACACATCAAGGGGAGTTGAAAGGATCTCACCAAAACGGAGTGTCCGTCCACGCGTCGCGACCCATCCGGGGAGTCGCGGGGCGCTCACATAGCCCGACTCAAATTAAAACTCATACAAAAATCAACACCAAAAAGAATATTAGTAACAACTCCAAAAATTAATCAAATGAAGACAATATAATAACAATACTAAAATCGTAACAAATAATCATGATATGGCGACAACAACAAAATAATAATAATAATAATAATAATGGACAATGATAATAAATAATAGTGAATATAATATAAATAAATATGATAATAATAATAAATATAATGATAATGATAATAACAATAACATTAATAAATAGTAACATAAAAAACATAAAAAAATGAATGAGAATAAAATATGGTAATAATAATAATCATAATAACATAATATCAATAAATACAAAATGAATATATAATAATAATAATAATAATAATAATAATAATAATAATAGACATGGCAACAATTTAACAATAATAATAATGACAGTATAACAATAATAGTGAGCATAAAAAGGACAACGGGAGCAAAATAAATACAATAATAATAATAATAATAGGGAAGAAGAAGAAGCTGGCGGCTAATAATAATAATAATAATAATAATAGGATAATGCAACCCACACATTGACAACGATGAATAACAAGAAATAATAATAATAATAATAATAATAATAATAATAAATGTAAACACAAAGGTTACAGCAATAATCATAATAATGAACAACAATGAGCATGAAATAGATAAACACAAAACCATGATAAATAACATGGTAATGATGAGGATAAATACTAAACAAATACCAACCAAAAAGCAATAATGATAATAGGAATATGGTTAAGGACCAACGGCAAAAACAAATAGGGAATACAAATACCAAAAGCCAAACTAGAGCAGCTGTTAATAAATTAGGCCAAAAGAACTAAATTTAGGACATCAACAGTAGCCGACAATGTCAACTTTGCTAGGAAACGAACATGGCAACATGGCAAAAAAAATGCCAAAATTAACAATCGTGAATAAATGATAAATAGAAAAAAATAAATAAGGTTGGTTCCAAAGTATTTACCCTCAGAATTTTTTAGATCGGGAATAGGATGTCTCGATTTGTTTCCCTTGTCGAGTTTGTGGTGATAACCACCCAAAAAAATAAAAATCTATGTTTTTAATTAAATTAGTTCAAGAAAATATTTTTGGCGGGATGAATAAGCAAAGAAAATTAATTTTTCTAGCTCAAATCAAATCCAAGATGAAATGTTATTAGAGAATAAAAGATTAAAACTTGAAAATAAAACTCAAGAATTTTTTTGAAGAATTTTTGAAGAAAAAAACCAGTTTTTTGAGATAAGAAACTAGAGAGAAAAGCCAAAAAATCCCCTTTGTAAAAATCTGTCGTCCTTCAAAATGAGGGTGAAAAACCCTCTTAATTCTCAGTCTTGGCCAAAAGTAGGAAGGGACAGGAATAGCTTTAATTTTGTAAATCGAAAATAACACAAAACTGTGAAAAACGGAAAAAACGGATTGAAAAACAGTCAAAAAATCAACGAAAAAGAGCAGGTGGTCGCGTGGTGGCCAAGTGGCCACCGCGCGGCCACCTTGCAAAAAACACAAAAGGGTCGCGTGATGGCAATTGCCATCACGCGACCATAAAATTGGGAAAGTGGCTTTAAAAGCCACTTTCCCACGGTTTTACATTTATATATTTTTTTTTTTTTTTACAAAAACCTTTTAAATCTTTTTTTTTTTCATCTTTTATATTTTTATTTATTTTTCCTAATTAGATTAATTAACTAACCCAATAAAATTAATTAACTAATTTAATTCAATCAAATTAATTATCCAACTTAATTTTCTTATTTTTTCAATTAAATCAATTAATTAATTTAATTAAATTAATTAGTTAATTCAATTTCTCTTTTTTTCAAATTAAATCAGTTAATTTAATTTAATTTAATTTAATTCAATGAAATTAATTAACTAATTTAATTTCCACATTTTTTTTTCAAATATAAAAAATAACACTTTCTAATAATATTATTAAATTTTTTTTTATGATAAAAAAAAGATTTCGACAAGAGAAACATCATTTTTGACACCTCTGCCTATAAACCGGTGTCATTCTCGTCATCGGGTAATTCTGATCTTGGACCGCCTCGGGACCCGGTGTCTACACACATTATCTATACCCAATTAATATTACAGATTTAAATCCAAATCCTGATTATTTTCAATCAGTTATAATAATCCTTTAAAATTCCCCAGACATTCTTATTCTTTCATTTATGCTAATTTTAGTCATCTATTTCCTTACATTAATCCTATTGCCATTTCTATGATATTAACATTATCAATAACATTTCCATTAATATTAATATCAATATCGTTATCTTTCCTACTGTCACTTAGTTATACATTTAACAATCAGATTGCCTATCGTTTATCGTTACTATCCCTCAATTACTTTGTTATTGAAAATTTTACAATTTAAATCCCTAGACTTCCATCAATTTACAATTTTACGCTTTTACTTTCCACTTATATAACACAATGCCATTAATTAGCTTATTATTATTATTATTATTATTATTATTATTATTATTATTATTGTTATTATTGCATTATCTAACATACACTAGTATTCTTAGTGTTAATTAAATCACCCCTTTAAAGACATATACATTTATAGCACACATAAAATTTCATATTCGCATTTAGGTCCCTTAACTTTTACAATAATCACATCTATGTCCATTCTTTTACATTAATACCGTTTATGTCTTTTTTTTATCACATAATTACCAAAATATCATCTAATTATTCTTAAGTACTAGATAGCCCTCACTTACACTTTATTACTATTTTTATCCCTTAACTTTTCACTAAATTACATTTTGGTCCCTACCTTACCACCTTTATGCTCAATTACTAATTTAACCTTACATTTTCAAGTCATTTACACATTTAGTACATATAACAACCATATATTCACAAACAATACACATAAAAATCATACATACCATTTTGTCCTTAACTTATGACAAAATTACAATTATACCCTTGAACTTTTCAAAGATTACGAAAATGGCCTTAGTTCATTTTCAATTTCACTAATATTAAAATTATGCCATTAACTTATTTGTCTTTACTCATAATTACCAAAATGCCATCACTTACATTTTCTTTAGCCATTTTACACTATGTGACATGTAAAATTACTAATTTACCCTCCAATTACAATTTTAATGCCAAATTACATTTTGACCCCTAAAAAGTCACCAATTTTCATATTCAACCATTTAATGACATTTTTACCCTTATTAGCCATCATACACACACAAAGGCACAAAATTACCGTTTCGCCCTCCAATGTTTAATATAATTCCAATTATGTCCTTTTTACCCATAATCATCAATTAAATCATATTTTAGCCATTTAAAGCTCATTATTATCATTATGCCCTCAAAACTTTTTATTAATTACAATTATGTCCTTTTTCACACAAATAACATTTTTAAATCACAATTCAACCAATTAAATTACCATATTACCCCTAAACATTTTACATATTACGATTTTGCCCTTCTTTTTCTTTTATTTACAATTATGTCATTTTCAATCTTATCTTAACTTTATCCTTATCACTTTAATCATTACCATATATCATCTTTATCATAAAATCATGACCATATCTTTGTCTTTACCACATAATCACATGCATACCTTGTCTTTATCACATAATCACATGCATATCTTGTTTAATCATTCATACTTCATATTCATATAATTTTAAATTATTTTATTATTTTTCTTTACCATTTGCCCTTGTATAATGCTGGCAGACATCTATAAATAAGGATAAATGATATGCGAACCCCTAAAGGCTCAAATAACCTGAAGGACCATGAAAGATCACTTCAGTCTTTAATACATACCAGAGGAATCCTAAGGGACTACCCCTGTCTTTAAATACTTTCCAAAACATTTTGACTTTAAATACAATGAGGTAGGATCGTCATTGGTCTACCATAAGTGAGACGCCATACTCACACCCACAATCATATGTCCCTATGGCTAGCCATCATATCCTGAACTAGACTTGACTACCAGATTACTACATAGGGCATCAAAATTCCACTTTTCACATTCTTCAGTTACCAGTCATTCTTTTCATGGAATTTCATCATTCTATTCCATTCTTTTTCATACAATTTAATCATTATCCATGTGATTATCATCATCATATCATCACATGTCATAAAAGCTCATTATTCCATCATGATACGCATGTATACATACATACACACACTTAGGCCAACATACTAACTTTTAACCATTAAGTCCTTTTATCAACTTTAACATTTATTTATGTCATTTACATGCTAAATAACATAGCCATGTTATTGCTTCACATTAAAACACATCAAAATCATACCTTTACATACATAACTCATTCGGCCTCACATGTACATCATACATCATGCAACTTTTCATGTTATAACATATGCCAATGGTTAGTTTTCATACAAAATACCATGTTTATACCATAAACATGTCTTAAACATCATCATACATCATGAAAAAACCATGTATACCATTCAGCCTACATACTAATCTTTCACTCTCAATTCTTTTCATCAACTTTAAAATTTATTTAAGCCAATTACATGTTGTATAACATCACTATACCATTTATTTCCATTAAATAACATCAAAATCTCATCTTTTTATGCATATACCATTCAGCCACATACTAACCACATACATAATATGTCTTTCACATGGTCTAACACATACCATTCATTAATTCTCATGTCAAATACCATAAAACCATCATAAAAATGCATTAATCATCACTAAAACACATGAAAATTCCATATATACCATTCGGCTAAAGAAGTAACTTTTTACACATAATTTATTTCTTTACTTTAATCATTCATTCCATCATTTATAACATCCTTAAGCATAAATATCAAGTTATTTTCAATTAAACATGCATATTTCTCATACTTTATGTTTAAATATAACCTAAAATCACACTTTTAACATGGAAAAAGAAGGATATTGTATCCACTAACCTTAGATTCTTTTTCTCCACATCATAAACATGCTTCCCATGCCATAACTCCTTAAAACTCCATCATTCCCTTTAATTCCCTCAAATTTAGGGCATAACCTTGAATACTTAGTTTTCTTAACTTTCAATGCTCCAAATGGACTCCACTTGCTGTGTTTATGTTATAGAGGGACTTAGATTCATATGGGAGGCTAAGATTTGGAGAAACATTGAAGAAAGAATGAAGAAAAATGGAGGAAAGTATGAAAAATAACATACAGTTTTGAAAGAAGAAGGAGGAGGTCGGTTTTGGATGGATTTTTCTAGAGAAATCTGGCCTCTCCTTCCTTTATATAGTCCATAAATGAACCAAACCAGTCCAATCAAGGTGGTCCAACCGATTTAAACCCAAATTTTGGTTTTTCGGTTTAATTGCACTTTTCCAAAGTATCTATATGTTTCTCTCATTATTTTCACTTATAACCATTTCCATTCATCTTAAAACATCAAAAATAGGCTCTCTACAAATTTTCAGCCCAATCGGAGTCAATTTGGGCCTCGGTTCACTTAAAGCGATCCGATTCGATTAATTTTTCTTATGCCGTAAAATACAAGTCTAAAGCTGTCAAAATTCACAGATAACACTTCTACTATCTTATACTACACACTCAACATCCATTGGGCCTTATTTACTATATATAACCCCTCGGTGAAACCCCGGTTCATATTGAACCGAACCGGAGGCCAACTTCAGAATGACTTTCGGAGGTCAATTTAACTCTATTTTTAGTTCCGATTTCACCACTAGACTCTTTACGGCTCACAGATCATTTTTGCGAAATCAAAATTTTTCGGGTGCCGGACAACCGGGTTAGTTGTATAGCCACCACGGTGTCTCCTGACCCGGAATCACTATAATTTTAACACACTTAATACTAAACTTTGACATTGGCAAACTCACTCCCTACACTGTTCAATGCTGCGATTATCATGATAACACTTAAATTATTTACTGATACTTCTACACCGGTATTTGGGCCATTACAAAGTGACTTTCTAAGGAGCTTAGGAGAAGAGGTTTGGGAAAACAATCTTATTTGTGTGCTAATCTTGATATAGTATAACTTTGAATTGGATGATGAAATATGTGTATGTTGCGATAAACGTAAGATGTGTAACTTTGTGTTTTTATGAATTGAAGTGAAATGGTGAATTGATGAGTTAGTTGATGAATCTAAGTATGTTGCTCCGTTTTGAATGAATCATGGAATAGTTATGTAAATGGTATAATTTATTGATTGGTATATAAAATAATATGTTGGAATGTAAGCAAGCATGTTGTGTGATGAATTGGAAACTTGTTTTAGGAATGCACTTAATTGATGCAATTTAACTGGTTAGGTAAGTTATGGTAAAACAGAATTTGTAGGTTATTTAATAGTATGAAGAAGTGTGTATGGTAACCTTGATAATATAATTATAAATGGATGGAAACAATGGAAAATGTGTTATAGTACCCTTAATAGGTAGACAATTGAATGCCTAAAGAAATTCTTAGTAAATAATAGGGATTATATGCGAGAAGGGCTAAGAGTGGAAGTGAGGAAGTGAGTCTAGGAGCTTTGAAATGAAAAATTTGGTTCTATTGCGAGCGCGACAGAAGTCTCCTTAAGTGGGTGTTGGCTTCTGTCGCGAGCGTGCGCGACAGAGGCAAGGGCAGGGCTCTGTTGTGAGTGCGACGGAAGCAAATTTTATGGTCTGTCACGAGCTCGACACTTTTTATGATTTTTAATGACTCTTTAAATTACTTCAATTGATTAATCTATATGTTTATATGTAAGTGAACATGTGTATGAGAATAATCATTGTTTTATATATGTGAATACCATCTTATACACTTGCTAAAGTGAATGAATTGTGAAATAAGCCATAGTACTACTGTTTATATGAAATGTGATAATATGATTAAACCGGATTAATAATATAGCCTGCAAGTCATGTAACACCCCAAAACCACCCCAGTAGTTTGAGCCTGTCCGTGTATATATGTGTATTTTTATGTATGTGCTAAATTGGATTATTTAATTTATTTATTGTATAAGTGTATGTAATAGTGAGAAGAGGAAATTAGACTAGAGTATATGAGAGTGTATTGAAGTAAAAATATGAGTAAGGGTTAGTCTAGAGTGTATAGTTAAGTATGGGAGTAGGGTGTGTTAATGGGCATGTGTCTTATGGAGATTTTGACAAGTGGCAAAGGAGATAAGTGAGCATTTATGGGTTAGGTGAGGAGAGAGAAATCAGCCATATGCCCTTTGATTCCCGTTCTTCTTCCTTCCTCACGCCCTCTTCTTCTTTTCTTTCTTCTTCTTCCTTTGTTCTTCCTTTTCTCTACATAATCTTGCTCCCACTTCCTTAATTGATAAATTAGAGTTGATTAACTGGTGGTTTTGGAAGCTTAAAGGTGAGTTGGGGGTTTTAGAATTTCTACTTCTTCCTCTTCTCTAGGTTTTATAATTTCTATATGTATGTTTGGGTAGTTGTAAAATTGATTCTGATTGTTATGGGTTTATGGTTCAGAGGAGGCTCCTAGACCCGATAAAGGAAAAGGAATCGCAAGCGGAAGCGGAGCTCGCGATTAGGAGCTAAGGAGAGAAGGTTTGGGAATTGTTTATATTTCTGTGTATTTTGTGATTAGAGTTTGATAAATGTGTTTATGCTTTGATGGGGATTATAAGTTGAGTAGTTATAACTTAAATTGAAATTAAAGTGATATGTGATGTAGAAGAATGAATTTTGTTGAAGAATTTGCAAGGAATTATGTGAATAGTTGAGAATTGTGTTAAAGTTGTTGTTTTGGGATTTCAGGGAATTGAGCATATTATTGACTTGATTTAATTGAGATTAATGGTGATAAAGTTGGGTTTTTATTTATGATATGAGTTGTGAATGCTTGATTTGCTGAATTTTGAGTTTTGGAATCAATTTTGGAAGTTTGGATGTGAAACTTGAGTGAAATCTGCAGAATTTGGGCGTAAGGGTTGAAAAACCCGTGTCTGTCGCGATCGCGACACTGTCGCGAGCGCGACAGAATGCGGGGGTTTCAATCCTCGCGCCGGCGCGAGAGATGTCGCGCCGAAGAACTCGAGGGAGCTCTCTGTCGCGAGCGCGACAGAGCGCTCGAGCTCCGAGCTCGTGCTAGGTTCTCTTCTGTCGCGAGCGCGACAAGCCTCGCGAGCGCGACAGAAGAGCCATCCCTACGTCCTCTCGCGACCACGAGACCTCTCGCGATCGCGAGACGAGGCGGGGAAGTGTAGCTTGGCTTCTGTCGCGAGCGCGACAGTCGTCGCGAGCGCGACAGACGCAGCTTCCAAATTTGATTTCTTTTCCTTTTTGCTTAATGACTTAATTTCTTTTGCATGTAGTTTTCATTAAAGCTTTGACTATCTATTTACATGAATTATATGTATGAAAATGTGATAATATTTTGCATAACCTGCTAATGTCGGATAAGTGGATAGTTAGGCATGCCTAATAGAGTTATGTGCCGCTGCAGCTATGTGTACGATTTGGACCCTGATCAGGTCCCCGATTGGATCCTCGCGATCCTTCTGTCGAATCTTTCTTAAGATTCTATGTGTAACTACTTGGAATAAAATAAAAAGAATGTTTGATACCTTTGGGTATCTATGTGTTTAACATATAGAACCGATACTCTCAAGTATCTATGTGTACTCGTTATCCACTCATTATGATTAAGCAGGTGTTATTGAGTGCCTTTGTGCAAGAATTTTGAATGAGAATGCAAATAAATGAATTGGATATGTATGATGATATATCTACGTATATGTAATTGGATTGTTTTCATGTGTTTTCTGTTACCGTCACTGTGAGTGGCGGTCATGCATTGTGTGTTTCCCCACTAAGCGATTTCGCTTAGCACGGGTGTTTATCCGTGCAGGTGTGGAAGGTTTTTGTACGCGTGTCGCATCGGGAAGGCCAACGCAACTAGAGTTCAGAAGTCTTATAGTTTAGGCTTTCCTTCTCTTGTAATAGTATAGTGTTTTATTAACCCTTTGAACTATGTATGTTGGGCTTTTGTAAATTGGTCCTTTTTGTAATCTAATGTAATATGTAAAGAACTATTTCTGTATATTAATAAAAGTGTTCCTATTGTTCTGTATCTCTCTTCTTTATTTTAAAGTTTTTATTTACGCTGGATATATTATTTTGTATGTGATGTTTGTATGTTTGTACTAGTGGGGTGTGACACTCCTATCTATCTTGGGTCCTTCTATCTCTAATCACAAGTAGAAGTATTCATGATATAGGTTGGGGTGTTACATTAGGTGGTATCAGAGCTATTGGTTCTAGGTGTTACTGGGTTTCAGTGTGTTAGTCTGTCTGTTGGGGTTGTGTTGGCCTGATGCGCACTGCGTTTATGTTTTGTAGTTATGGAGTCCGCTCGTGGATCACTCGAGGGGTCAGCAGAAAGTGAAAATCCCCAAGAGCAGGATCCCTCAGTTTCTGGTCCGGCTCAACCTCCTAGGGGACGACCTGAGGTGCCTTTGGGACCCATGGAAGCAATGCTTCAGAGTATGACAAGGGTAGTTGAAAGAGTGACAGCGCCTAGTGCACCTATTGAAAGGCTAAGAAAGCATGGTGCAGAGGATTTCTTTGGTACGGGTATAGATGAATCTTCTAAAGCAGAGATGTGGTTAGAAAAGACCTCCAGAGTACTTAAGGAGATAAGATGTCCACCGGAGCAAGAAGTGGAATGTGCATTGTCCTTATTGCAAGGCTCTGCTTATGATTGGTGGAAATTGGTGACTAGTCAACCGCAAATTCCTGAACCGATAACATGGGAGTTCTTTGAGGATGAGTTTCAGAACCGGTATGTGACCAAAGCATATAAGGATGCCAAGTGGGCGCAGTTTTTAACTCTTAAGCAAAGAACGATGTCTGTAGCTGAGTATGAGGATGAGTTTACCAAGTTGAGCAAATATGCACCGACAAGAGTTCTCACAGAAGAGTTTCGATGTCAGCATTTTGAAGCAGGCTTGAATGAATCTTTGAAAGTGATGTTAATATCATTGATGTCGGCTCCGAATGTGAAGTATTATCAGTTAGTACAAGCAGCCTTGAGGGCGGAGCGTTCTGAGAATATTTTGAGAGAGAAAGCTCAAAGAAGAAAATCTGCTAGAGGTGGTTCTTCTTCAGGCAAGAGAACAAGAGAATCACAAGGAAACTTTGCTGATGAGTCAGTAGCTAGTCCAGCCCCTAGAGGGAGAAGGCAGGGTTTGTCCCGGGGAGTGGGTTCAGGTAGAGGAGATGGCCCTCCCCGATGTTCGTATTGTAATAAACCACATTGGGGTGAGTGTCGTTGGTTAACAGGAGGCTGTTTTAGATGTGGTTCTACGGACCATTTACTTGCAAGTTGTCCGAATCGATATGGAGATCCTTCGGGACAACAGGAAGGGAGTCGAGCTGGATCAAATGTACCCCAAGGAAGTCGTAATAGGGGTAGAGGAAGGGGTCGAGGTGGAAGATCTCGAGATAGAGAAGCCTCGGAAACAGTGGATTGCCCTGTGCCATCATCTGGTAGAGCTTATGCTATGAAAGCTCGAGAGGAACAGAATGCTCCTGAAGTGATTGCTGGTAAGTTTTCTTTGCTTGATTCTGAAGTTTATGTTTTGATTGACCCGGGGTCTACCCATTCCTATGTGTGTTCTGGTAAGTTATGGGATAGTTTGGGTAGTGAGGAGAAGATGGAATATGAAATTTGTGTATCCAGTCCGTTGGGTCAGAGTATTATGGTTAATCGGGTTTGTCGGAAATGTCCTTTGAAGATTCAGAATATAGAGTTTGTTGTGGATTTAATTTGTTTGCCTTTTCATGAGTTTGATATTATTTTGGGGATGGATTGGTTAGATAAGCACCGAGCAGTAGTAGACTGTCATAGGAAAGTAATGGTTTTGAGAGATAAAGATCATTTGCCAGTAATTGTGAAAGGCATTGGAAGTAGTTCTTTGCATAATGTGGTATCAGCTATGAAAGCCAGAAGATTCATCAGGAAGGGATGTGAAGCTTTTCTGGCTGTGGTTTTGGATTCACGGAGAGGTCAAGTTAAGATTCAAGATATTCCGATTGTAAGAGATTTTGTCGGTGTCTTTCCGGAAGAGTTACCGGGGTTACCTCCCGTGAGAGAGGTTGAATTGTCAGTAGAGATTCTGTCGGGTACAGCTCCGATTTCAAAGGCTCCTTATAGAATGGCTCCCATGGAATTGAAGGAATTGAAGAGTCAGTTACAGGAATTGTTGGATAAAGGATTCATCCGGCCTAGTGTGTCACCGTGGGGTGCTCCAGTATTGTTTGTCAAGAAAAAATATGGAACCCTTCGGATGTGCATTGATTACCGACAGCTTAATAAAGTGACTATCAAGAATAAGTATCCATTGCCGAGAATTGAAGATCTTTTTGATCAGTTAAGAGGAGCAGGGGTATTCTCTAAGATAGATTTGAGATCAGGCTATTATCAGTTGGGGGTTAAAGAAGCGGATGTGGCAAAGATGGCTTTTCGGACGCGTTATGGTCACTATGAATTTTTAGTGATGCCTTTCGGTTTGACCAACGCGCCTGCAGCCTTTATGGATCTGATGAACCGAGTTTTTCGACCGTATCTGGATAAGTTTGTGGTGGTATTCATTGACGATATTTTGGTGTACTCTCGAAACCGCAAAGAACATGAGGAACATCTGAGGTTGGTGTTGCAAATGTTGAGAGATCATCAGCTGTTTGCGAAACTCAGTAAGTGTGAGTTTTGGTTGAAAGAAGTGGCCTTCCTTGGACATGTAATATCAGCAGAAGGTGTACGTGTTGACCCAAGTAAAATTGAAGCGATTGTTAAGTGGATGCCTCCGAAGAATGTACCTGAGGTGAGAAGTTTTCTGGGTTTAGCAGGGTATTATCGAAGGTTTGTTCAGGGGTTTTCAGTGTTAGCATCTCCTTTGACCAAGCTTCTTCGTAAGGATGTCAAGTTTGTCTGGACTGAAAAGTGTCAAGCCAGTTTTGATCGTTTAAAAGAGTTGTTGGTTAAAGCTCCTGTGCTTACACAGCCGGTTTCGGGTAAAGAGTACACTATGTACAGTGATGCTTCAGGTATTGGCTTAGGGTGTGTTCTGATGCAAGGGAATAAAGTAATAGCTTATGCATCGAGACAGTTGAAGCCTCATGAGCGGAACTACCCGACTCACGATTTGGAGTTGGCAGCGGTAGTGTTTGCGCTTAAGATTTGGCGGCACTACTTGTATGGGGAGACGTGCAGAATTTTCACCGATCACAAGAGCCTCAAGTATTTGTTAACACAGAAGGAGTTGAATTTGAGGCAGCGGAGATGGTTAGAGTTATTTAAGGATTATGATTGTATTATTGATTACCATCCGGGTAAAGCTAATGTAGTAGCTGATGCTCTGAGCAGGAAGTCTTTGTCCGCTTTGCTGGCTAGCCGGGGAAGATGGAGGTTTGATTCTGAAGGTGCTCTGATTGCTCAACTTAGAGTTAAGCCAAGTTTGAGATCTGAAATTTCAAGGGCACAGTTAGATGATCATGTACTTCAGCGTGTTTATCAAGCAGCGAAAGAGGGCAAGCGGACAGAATATCTGATAGACAGTGAAGGAGTGCTTAGGCATGGGAATCGGTTATGTGTGCCTGATGTTGGTGAGTTAAGAAAGAAATTGTTACAAGAAGCTCACTCTTCAGTCTTCACTATGCATCCTGGTGGAGATAAGATGTATCAAGATCTGAAGCAATACTATTGGTGGCCAGGAATGAAAAGAGAGATAACAGAATTTGTTTCAAGATGTCTTACCTGTCAGCAGGTGAAAACCGAACATCAAGTGCCATCGGGATTGCTTCATCCCTTACCCATTCCTCAATGGAAGTGGGATGACATCACGATGGATTTTGTATCTGGTTTGCCTATGACTCAGCGTAAACATGATTCGGTATGGGTTATAGTAGATCGATTGTCAAAGTCTGCACATTTTCTACCTGTGAGAGTGGATTACTCGATGGACAAATTGGCGGAACTGTATGTGGATGAGATAGTCCGGTTGCATGGGATTCCGTCATCCATTGTATCGGATCGAGATCCTCGCTTTACATCTAAGTTTTGGAAAGAACTTCAAGCAGCTTTGGGAACACGGTTGAATTTCAGTACTGCTTTCCATCCGCAGACGGATGGGCAATCTGAGAGGGTTATTCAGATTTTGGAAGATATGCTTCGAGGTTGTGCTTTAGAGTTTTCAGGAAGCTGGGATCGGTATGTGTCCTTGATGGAATTTGCATATAATAACAGTTACCAAGTGAGTATCGGTATGGCTCCTTATGAAGCGTTGTATGGACGGAAGTGTAGAACGCCAATATGTTGGACTGAACTGTCAGAAAAAGCTATGATAGGTCCGGATATAGTGAGGGATACTGAAGAAAAAGTAAGGGTTGTGCAACAGAACTTGAAAGCAGCAAAAGATCGACAGCGTTCTTACGCTAATTTGAAGCGCAGAGACATACAGTACGAAGTGGGGGATCGAGTTTTCTTGAAGGTGTCACCGTGGCGTAAGGTTCTCCGTTTCGGAAAGAAAGGCAAGTTAAGTCCACGCTTTATTGGGCCGTATGAGATTCTAAGGAAAGTAGGTCCAGTAGCGTATCAACTAGCTTTGCCTATGGAGTTAGCAAGATTACATGACGTTTTTCATGTATCTATGCTCAGGAGATATCGGTCAGATCCTTCACATGTGTTACCAGTGCAAGATATTCGGATTCAGTCAGACTTTTCTTTTGATGAAGAACCGAAAAGGATTTTGGACCGGGAAGTCAGACAGCTTCGGAATAAGCAGATACCATTAGTTAAAGTTCTATGGCAGCATCACGGTATTGAGGAAGCTACATGGGAACCAGAAGAAGCTATGAGATTGCAATATCCTCAGTTGTTTGGATCAGGTAAGAATTTCGAGGACGAAATTCTGTTAAGTGGGGGAGTATTGTAACACCCCAAAACCACCCCAGTAGTTTGAGCCTGTCCGTGTATATATGTGTATTTTTATGTATGTGCTAAATTGGATTATTTAATTTATTTATTGTATAAGTGTATGTAATAGTGAGAAGAGGAAATTAGACTAGAGTATATGAGAGTGTATTGAAGTAAAAATATGAGTAAGGGTTAGTCTAGAGTGTATAGTTAAGTATGGGAGTAGGGTGTGTTAATGGGCATGTGTCTTATGGAGATTTTGACAAGTGGCAAAGGAGATAAGTGAGCATTTATGGGTTAGGTGAGGAGAGAGAAATCAGCCATATGCCCTTTGATTCCCGTTCTTCTTCCTTCCTCACGCCCTCTTCTTCTTTTCTTTCTTCTTCTTCCTTTGTTCTTCCTTTTCTCTACATAATCTTGCTCCCACTTCCTTAATTGATAAATTAGAGTTGATTAACTGGTGGTTTTGGAAGCTTAAAGGTGAGTTGGGGGTTTTAGAATTTCTACTTCTTCCTCTTCTCTAGGTTTTATAATTTCTATATGTATGTTTGGGTAGTTGTAAAATTGATTCTGATTGTTATGGGTTTATGGTTCAGAGGAGGCTCCTAGACCCGATAAAGGAAAAGGAATCGCAAGCGGAAGCGGAGCTCGCGATTAGGAGCTAAGGAGAGAAGGTTTGGGAATTGTTTATATTTTTGTGTATTTTGTGATTAGAGTTTGATAAATGTGTTTATGCTTTGATGGGGATTATAAGTTGAGTAGTTATAACTTAAATTGAAATTAAAGTGATATGTGATGTAGAAGAATGAATTTTGTTGAAGAATTTGCAAGGAATTATGTGAATAGTTGAGAATTATGTTAAAGTTGCTGTTTTGGGATTTCAGGGAATTGAGCATATTATTGACTTGATTTAATTGAGATTAATGGTGATAAAGTTGGGTTTTTATTTATGATATGAGTTGTGAATGCTTGATTTGCTGAATTTTGAGTTTTGGAATCAATTTTGGAAGTTTGGATGTGAAACTTGAGTGAAATCTGCAGAATTTGGGCGTAAGGGTTGAAAAACCCGTGTCTGTCGCGATCGCGACACTGTCGCGAGCGCGACAGAATGCGGGGGTTTCAATCCTCGCGCCGGCGCGAGAGATGTCGCGCCGAAGAACTCGAGGGAGCTCTCTGTCGCGAGCGCGACAAGTGTCGCGAGCGCGACAGAGCGCTCGAGCTCCGAGCTCGTGCTAGGTTCTCTTCTGTCGCGAGCGCGACAAGCCTCGCGAGCGCGACAGAAGAGCCATCCCTACGTCCTCTCGCGACCACGAGACCTCTCGCGATCGCGAGACGAGGCGGGGAAGTGTAGCTTGGCTTCTGTCGCGAGCGCGACAGTCGTCGCGAGCGCGACAGACGCAGCTTCCAAATTTGATTTCTTTTCCTTTTTGCTTAATGACTTAATTTCTTTTGCATGTAGTTTTCATTAAAGCTTTGACTATCTATTTACATGAATTATATGTATGAAAATGTGATAATATTTTGCATAACCTGCTAATGTCGGATAAGTGGATAGTTAGGCATGCCTAATAGAGTTATGTGCCGCTGCAGCTATGTGTACGATTTGGACCCTGATCAGGTCCCCGATTGGATCCTCGCGATCCTTCTGTCGAATCTTTCTTAAGATTCTATGTGTAACTACTTGGAATAAAATAAAAAGAATGTTTGATACCTTTGGGTATCTATGTGTTTATCATATAGAACCGATACTCTCAAGTATCTATGTGTACTCGTTATCCACTCATTATGATTAAGCAGGTGTTATTGAGTGCCTTTGTGCAAGAATTTTGAATGAGAATGCAAATAAATGAATTGGATATGTATGATGATATATCTACGTATATGTAATTGGATTATTTTCATGTGTTTTCTGTTACCGTCACTGTGAGTGGCGGTCATGCATTGTGTGTTTCCCCACTAACCGATTTCGCTTAGCACGGGTGTTTATCCGTGCAGGTGTGGAAGGTTTTTGTACGCGTGTTCTGGGCGTGTCGCATCGGGAAGGCCAACGCAACTAGAGTTCAGAAGTCTTATAGTTTAGGCTTTCCTTCTCTTGTAATAGTATAGTGTTTTGTTAACCCTTTGAACTATGTATGTTGGGCTTTTGTAAATTGGTCCTTTTTGTAATCTAATGTAATATGTAAAGAACTATTTCTGTATATTAATAAAAGTGTTCCTATTGTTCTGTATCTCTCTTCTTTATTTTAAAGTTTTTATTTACGCTGGATATATTATTCTGTATGTGATGTTTGTATGTTTGTACTAGTGGGGTGTGACACTCCTATCTATCTTGGGTCCTTCTATCTCTAATCACAAGTAGAAGTATTCATGATATAGGTTGGGGTGTTACAAGTCAAGTAGTGGAAAGATAGGCATGTCTATAGGGTCTAAGTGCTGCAGCCAAATGCGTTCGATTCCTATAAAATCATCAATGCGATTTGAATCCTTATTGGATTCTCCTAATGCAAATTTATTGGTATTGTTGATCTTTCTGGTATCTATGGGTGCTAATGCGAATGTGTGGTATCTACGGATACTAATGTGTTTACCGTACCTTAGGGTACTGATGCGATACCCGTTATCCGCATCTTTGAGTTGCAGGCAAGGCTAAATATAAATATGTTAATTAATTGAATGACGTGAAATTATGTGACATATCCTTGAGTATGACTACAATGAGCATGCAAAAATGATGTGATAGTGTAACCAAAATGTGACTGTCAGATTATGATATGTACATTGAATAGTTATATTTATGTATGCTCATGTTGTTATTGGATTATGGAATCTTTATGACCTGTTATTGTTGCAATGTATTATCTATACATGTATTTGCATACACTGTGTTATTGTATTGTTTTCCCCATTAAAAGTTATCACTTAGCACGGGTTTTCTAATCCGTGTAGGTTCGGACGCGAAGTGATTTCGAAAGACGGATCCGCATTGCCAACGGTCAACACTAGGAGTGCTTATAGTGTAGGTTTTGCAGTTTTGGTTAATGTTTGTATAATCTTTTGGTAATATAAAGTATGTTATATAATAAATGATGAAAGATATGTAATATTAAACTTAATGGCATCTATATTTATATGTGAGTATGGTTGTCAAGCATGCGATAGTATAAGATATCCGTTGCATGTGAATGTATGTGAAATGAAATTTATTAGTTTAGGGTTTGGCGTATGTGTGTTAAGAGTTATTATGTGCATGTGATTGCTATGTGAAAACCGTTCTCAACTGCTTTAGCTGAGATAATTGTGCTGCTTGGAGTGGGCGTTACAGTCGTCCCTCGTGAAAGGATCAGAAATCCTGAAAATGCCACTCGAGGCCCGTCCCTATAGAGGACGAGTGCACCTGTAACACGACGGACGGGCATCCCTCGCCTGAGGGACAAGCATTCGTTACCAATAATTTTAACTGCCACACAAGGCCTATCCTAGTAGAGGACAACCGTACATTATGCTTGATTGAAGGGCATCCCTTGTGAGGGATAGGCGTTCGTCAGTAAAAAATTGCAATTTTTGCGATTAAAACCCTTTTTCAAATTCAGTGAAGACACAAAAGAATTTTGGCCACAGAGAAACTTCAAAATTTGCGAAAAAAGGCAGAAATTAGTAATTTCAGCTCTCCACCTGTAAAACTGGTATCAGTGTCCTCATTGGGTAACTCTGATCTAGGCTATATGGGGACCCGGTGCCTACACCCACTTAAGAAAAATTCATCCCAAAATTTACCATTATTAAGATGCAAAGAGATGGAGGGTATTGAATTCTTATATCCTTTTCACGTTTCCAAGTTGCTTTTTCTCCAGAGTGATTCTGCCAAACCACTTTGACCAAAGGAATCCATTTGTTTCTTAGCTCTTTTACCTCTGAAGCTAGGATTCGGATTGGTTCTTCATCAGAAGTTATATTAGGATGAAGCTCGATATCTTATAGCGGTATCACATGACTTGGATTCAATTTGCACTTTTTCAACATCGATACATAAAAGACATTGTGTATCTTGGCTAAGCGTAGTGGCAAAGCAAGTTTATATGCAACTAGTCCTACTCTTTCTAAAATCTCATATGGGCCAATTAATTTTGGACTCAACTTGCCTTTCCATCCGAATCTCATGATTTTATTCCAATGAGATACCTTCAAGAACACTTTATCACCCACATTATATTCAATATCTGTAACACCCCAATACCCCTTGGGAGGATAACGGAGTGCGACAAACAGATATAAAAGCGTACACAACATACCAAAGCAGAAACAATAAACATGACATAAGCGAACAAACTTAATTACATAAATATCATAAATAATCATAATTATAAAAGCATCCCTATTTACATTTTCTACTATAAAGAACATATACAAAACAAAATATCTGATACATATATGATATGAGCCTAAATAGCTCATATTCAACTTATGTTTTATGGTTAATATGATGTTTTTGTGTATTTAATTATGTTAGAATTAGGTATGTTTTATGTTTTTGTTTAAGTTTTATGTTTGTAGGAGAAAATGGAGAAGATTGGAGAAAGGAGCAAAAAAATGAGCTAAAAAGAAGGAAAGAAAGAAGCATTCTGTCGCGAGTGCAATAGGACGCGCCAATGAAGAAAGGGAAGGAAGAGAGGAAGAGAAGAAAACAAAGGAGAAGAAGCACGTTGTCGCGAGCAAGGCAGCCAATCGCGACGTCGCGACAGGACGCGGGACAAAGCAAGGCGCTAGCGTGCTTTATCGTGAGCGCGACAGACGTCGCGATCGCGATAGAGAGGACCGTTGGACACATTATCTCAAGCATTGCCTTGGAAAGTCATGTTTCTCCACCAACATTTGCAACCTTTTGAAGGGACAACTCAAGAGACATATTATTTAGAACATTATAAGTATTTATTTCAGTTGTAATTTTAGGATGATTGGATTTTAACTATTTTATTATTTTCTGTAAGTTGAAGAACAGCTTTCTGTAGTTAGAGTTCTTTAGTTTATTTTCATGTTTTGGAGAAGAAGATCAAAGAGAAGAAGAAAATTTATTACAACGGTTTGAGAAAAGGGTTGAGAGATTTCTTTCTTACTACTCTTATCTTTTATTTTCTTCTCTGTTAATTAAATGAAAGTTGTTTAATGAAATTTGAATAACACTAATGTTATCTTCATTTCCATCTATGTTAGTAATCTTTTATTGTAGAATTTCTATTAGTACTTTTGCATGATCTTAATAAGTTAAAGTAAGTATCGAAAGATCGCTTTGACTAAAATCTAATAGAAATTCATTATCAATGCATGCTAGAGAGATCAGGATGTTGAGGTAGTTGCTATAGGTTGGTGATTATTCTTAGAATATGTAATTGGAACCCTTTAATTCATTAATGAGAATTGTGAGTTAGAATTTTAATTGCATGTTTTAGGCATTCTAATTCATAGTCGAGAGAGTGGATTAGAACTATATTCGAACTTGGCTTGCTTAAGAGATTAAATTTATATTATAATGATGGAATCAAGTCTCGTAATTGTTAATTCTTCATTATATATTTTGTCTTCTTTGATTAACATGAACTAGGTTTAATTAGTTTATATGATAGAGCAGTTTAGATTTAACTTACAATTTAATGATCATTGTAAACAAGATTAAAATTGAGTAGTAATAGTGTGTAATATTTATCACATACCTCATGTGATCGACATCTTTTATACTATAATCGGTACACCGTATACTTGCGGAATTAGCATGTAGAAATACGCGAACAAGTTTTTGGCGCCGTTGCCGGGGAATTGTTTGATTAATTATTGCCATTATGAATCTTGATTTATGATTTTGGATTACAATATTTGTTTTCATTTTATATGCATGTTATCTAATTAGTTTTGTGTTTTGTTTGTTTGTGTCTACAGGATTTGGATAGTTCAAGTCTATGCCGAGTACAAGAAGTTCTCAAGAAGAACTTGAACCGTTGAATCCTGAAATAGAGCATTTTCTTTCAAGTAACTGAAAATCCAACAAAAATAAGAATAAGAATAAGAGACCTATCATGGCTGAAAAGGAGAATCCAAAGGTTGATGGATTTTGCTACACCTGCATTGAGTGGTGCTCAACAAGGTGTGGTAAGGCCTATGGTAAACGCTAACCAATTTGAAATAAAACCATCTCTTTTGCAAATGATTCAAAATAGCATTCAATTTTATGGTTTGGCAAATGAGGATCCCAATGCTCATTGGGTAAATTTCTTGGAAATTTGTGATACTTTTAAGATTAACAGAGTTTCAGCGGATGCAATTAAGTTAAGTCTTTTTCCTTTCACTTTGAAAGATAAGGCTAAAGCTTGGTTGAACTCCCTAACTAGAGGATCTATTACCATTTGGGACCAATCGGCCCAAGGATTTTTATCTAAATACTTCCCTCTAGCCAAAACTGTAAAAATTATAAAAGATATCACCACTTTTGTTCAACATGATAATGAATCTTTATATGAAGCTTGGGAGAGGTTTAAAGAATTGCAGAGAAACTGTCCTCACCACAATCTTCCAAGGGAATTGTTAATGCAAACTTTTTACAATAGAGTGAATCCCACAACTAGAGGGACTATTGATGTTGCATCCGGAGGCTCCCTTACGTGGAAAACGACAGAGGCCGCATTTGAGTTGTTAGAAGAGATGTCCATGAACAATTGTATGTGGCCCACCGAGAGAGTAAGGGAATCTCATTCTTCTAATGCTAGGGGGGTACATGCAATAGATTCTGTAGTAGCTTTGCAAGCCCAAGTGGAGGCATTAACACATAAGATAAATAGCCTAGAAATGGGGGGAAGTTCATAAAATGCATGCACCATTTGTGGCCAGCAAGGTCATACAAGTGAGGTATGTAATTTGGGGATAGCTAGTACGGAAGAACAAGTTAGCTTTATCCAAGGGTAAAGGCATGGTAATCCATACTCAAATACATATAACCCTGGTTGGAGAAGCCATCCTAATTTTTCATGGGGGAATAGTAGTAACCAAAATAGGGGTGTAGGATTTCAACCACCTCAAGATAGGTTTGGACCTTTAGAGGTTAAAATGGATAGGTTCTTAGAGGCGATTAACTTAAAGTTTAGTTCACAAGAAGAGAACCAAAAGAGGCTGGAAATTAAGTTTGATCAAATTACTAAAAATCAAGCCTCATCTATCCATAACTTGGAGGTGCAAATAGGGCAAATAGCTAAGGCTTTACCTTCACGATTACAAGGAAATCTATCAAGTAATACGGAGGAGAATCCAAGGGAACATCTTAAAGCCATTAAATTGAGGTCAAGTAAATCCTATACCAATGAATTTATTTCAACTAATGTGGATAAAGATGTGTAGGAAAAGAGTAACAAGAAGAATGAATCTTCTGTCACGAGCGCGATAGAAGAGAGGCATCCCAATATAGCGAGTGTGCTACCCTTCGCGATCGCGAGGGAGGAGAATCCACCTTCTATCGCGAGCGCGACACCTATCATGAGCGCGACAGAAGGGGCTTCAAAGGCAGATTCTTCAAAAGTCTTCCAACCTCGTCCACTGTTTCCACAACGCTTGAAGCAGCAACACTAAGATAAGCAATTCCAATCTTTTATTGATAAATTGAAGCATTTACACATCAATTTGAATTTTATTGAGGCCATTACACAAATTCCTAATTATGCAAAGTTTCTTAAAGACTTAATTTCTAAGAAAAGAAGTTGGAAAGACATATCCACTGTTAAGTTAACTGGGGCATGTAGTTCAATAATTACTAACAATTTGCCTACTAAACTTAAGGATAATGGTAGTTTCACTATTCCTTGCACTTTGGGGGATGTTAAATTTTCTAAGTGTTTATGTGATTTGGGGGCAAGTATTAATCTTATGCCTTTGATTATTTTTAAAAAGTTAGGGTTGGACTATGTTAAACCTACTTTTATGGTTTTGCAATTAGCTGATCAATCTATTAAGAAACCTTTTGGGATAGTGGAAGATGTACTTGTGAAAGTTGATAAGTTCATTCTACCTGCTGACTTTGTTATTCTAGATTTTGCATATGATGTAAAATGCCCCTTGATATTAGGAAGACCTTTCATGAGAACTGGTAGGGCTTTAGTTGATGTCTATGAGGGCACATTAATTTTAAGAGTGGGGGAAGACAGTGTAGAATATCATATGGATAAGGCACTAAAATATCCCATGGATGAGAATGTGTGCATGAAAATAAATGTCATTGATACTTGTGTTTTGGAAGTGTTAGACAATACAAATCAAGAGGAGGTTCATTTTGAAGAAGAAGTGAATGAAGAGGTGGAGCAAGAGAGCTCAAGGCCAAAACTTCTATATAGAAATGAAGCACCATTGCCACCTTCCATTATAAGTCCTCCTAATGTAGAGTTGAAAGAGCTACCAAGTCATTTAAGGTATGCATTTCTTAGTTCAAATAATACTTTGCCTATTATTATTTCTAACAAACTTACTAGTAAGCAAGAGTCTTTATTATTAGAAGTTGTTACAAAGAGGATCAAGAGTATAGGTTGGCAAATTTCTGATTTAAAGGGAATTAGTCCAAACCTTGTCATGCATAGAATTAATATGGTAGATGAATGTCAACCTAAGGCTGATAAACAAAGAAGGCTTAATCATAATATGAAGGAGGTAGTTAAAAAAGAAGTCATTAAGTTATTAGATGCTGGGATTATCTATCCGATTTCTGATAGTGCATGGGTAAGTCCAATTCATTGTGTACCAAAGAACGAGGGTATGACGGTAGTTAGAAATGAGAATGGGGATTTGATTCCTACTAGAACTACCACGGGTTGGAGGGTTTGCATTGACTATAGGAAGTTGAATTCAGCCACTAGGAAGGACCATTTTCCTTTGCCATTTATTGATCAAATGTTAGAAAGGATAGCTGGCCATTCTCATTATTGTTTTCTCGATGGTTATTCGGGGTATTTTTAAATATTTATATACCCTAGTGACCATGAAAAGACCACTTTTACTTGTCCATATGGGACTTTTGCCTATAGCAGAATGCCTTTTAGGCTATGTAATGCACCAGCAACTTTTCAAAGGTGCATGACTTCTATTTTTAGGATATGATAGAAGACATCATGGAAGTTTTTATGGATGATTTTTCTGTGTATGGTGACTCATTTGAGTTATGTTTGCGTAATTTGGATAAGGTTTTGGCTAGATGTGAGGAGACCAATTTGATGCTCAATTGGGAAAAATGTCATTTTATGGTTGAGGAGGGAATAGTTCTTGACCATAAAATTTCAAGTAGAGGGATAGAGGTAGATAGAGCTAAAACTGAATTGATAGAGAAATTACCTCCACCTACTACACTTAAGGGTGTAAGGTCTTTCCTAGGACATGCTGGCTTTTATAGAAGATTTATAAAGGACTTTTCATTAATTGCTAAGCCTTTAACTAAGTTGTTGGTTAAGGATGTACCTTTTGAATTTTCTAATACATGTATGCAAGCTTTTAATACCTTAAAGAAAGTTCTTGTAAGTGTACCCATAATTACTTCTCCTAATTGGGAATTACCTTTTGAAATTATATGTGATGCAAGTGACCTTGCTGTTGGATGTGTGTTAGGACAAAGACAAGGTAAACATTTGCATGTGATTTATTATGCTAGCTATACATTGTCACCACCTCAAGTAAATTACACAACTACTGAAAAAGAAATGTTAGCGGTTGTTTATGCATGTGACAAGTTTAGGTCTTACTTGTTAGGATCTAAAGTCATCATCTATACGGATCATGCAGCACTAAGGTATTTATTTGCTAAAAAAGATGCTAAACCTAGGTTGATTCGTTGGGTTCTTTTATTACAAGAGTTTGACCTTCAGATTCGAGATAAGAAAGGGTCTGAAAACTTAGTGGCTGACCACTTATCAAGGTTAGAAAATGATGAAGGACCTATAGGGGATAGCAATGAGATTAATTAATCATTTCCGGATGAGTCTCTAATGTCTATTGAGCAAGTAAATATTCCTTGGTTTGTAGATTTTGCTAACTTTCTTGCTGCAGGAATTATACCTAATGGTTTGACATGGCAACAAGAGAAAAAGTTTTTTAGTGATGTCAAAAATTATCTTTTGGAGGAGCCCTATTTATTTAAGTTAAGTGGGGATGGTATTATCCGTAGGTGTGTAAGTGAGGATGAGTGTGGAAACATTTTGACACATTGCCATTCGTCTTTGTATTCGGGTCACAATGGTAGCACAAAGACTGCCTCTCGTGTGCTTGAATGTGGTTTTTATTGGCCTACCCTATTTCATGATGCTAGGACTTTTATAGCTCAATGTGATAGGTGTAACACCCCGTTATACCCCTTGGAAGGATACCGGAGCGCTACGCGCACAAACACATATACAACCTCAAAATACATATACAAGTACACGAATAAAATAAGATTTAACAAATACATTAAATCGAAAAGAAGCCAAATCCATATAAATAACCATATCTTTATAAAAGGGATATGTCAACATTAAACATGTACATATACAAAATCGTTCCTTTACAAAAATTACATTTCCAAATTCAAACTCCATATACAAAACTTATAGCAGAAGACACAAAAAGAAACTCCAAATAAAGACTTCTAGTGGCCGACCGCAGATGTCCGACTACAAAATGAACCTACCACTTACACAGGAAAAGAGCCCGTGCTAAGCGATAACGCTTAGTGGGGAGGAACAAAACATGCATATACATATACTTACAATAACAATATATATATAACTTAAAGAAACAAAGCATATAAACATATACTACTCATGCTTATAACAAGTATTCATTGCGCACATGTATATAGGAATATAACCATTTCTTATTCATCATATGCGTATACACAATATAAACATTTAGCCATTCATAACCAACTACAAGTATCACATCATATCTTGTCATATCACATGTACATATACATGTAACATATATCCATTTCCGTATTATTAAGAACACATAACATAATCATATATAATGGCCTCATATAAATCTCATGTAAAAGCCTCATGTATTAGCCTGATTACTCACTAACTAGTGGATACGGGTACTAATGATACTGATATGACATAGTATCCAATCATATAGAGACATGAGTCTCAAATCATGTGTAAACATGTATACCCAAAAGTATACCGGAGACCGAAGTCTCAAATCATATAAACCCAAACAGGGTTAACCTGTAACTTGTAACATATAGCAGCTGCACTCACACTCTAACCCTTGATAAGCATGCTTACTATCAACTAAAATGACTGATCAGGCTCTAAACAATAACTCATCTAAACTCTAGGATTAATGTTACATAATAGAGTATAATCACAAAATTCATGTATACATGTGCACTGTTATATTTCAGAGACATATGGACCATATATAAATCTTGTCGATTAAGAGCATATAACTGGAAATTATTAATAGATCTTATTAATCAGTGCCATATAACTTATAATAAGGAAACCAAGTAAAAATTTCAACTTACAAATATCATTTGAAGAAAAATAGGGTTTACACGGTGGTATGGCATAACCTCATTGCCGTGTAAACATCTTACACAGTAGTCAAGTAGATCCTGACCGCTGTGTAAAATGTAGAACCCGAAATTGAATTAATCTAGAGAGCAGTTACACGGCGGTATGGTCTTTCCTTACCGCTGTGTGGCTCGACGGACCAACAATTCACATCAATCCAGAATGTAATTACACGGCGGTATGGGGATATCTTACTGCCGTGTAAACATCGCAATCCCAGAATTATGCAGAAAACTCCTTTGCATCAAACTCAAAATCATCATATCATACATATAACCTCAAATAACTGAACATATAGACTCCTTTCATGCTTATAGCTATCTAACACATAATAGAACAATAATCTAGCAAGGATGCTCAATTAAACATCAAGCCTATTTCATTTCTATTCTCATACAAATTAATTAGAAATCATCATATTAGTCATTTCATCTCAACTACATCTGCATTCAACTCAGCTCTAACATGCATGGAAACACATCTAATATAACAACTCAATTACAAAGTGATAATACACATCAAAATGCAATGCAACCCATTATAACTCTAACATCACAAATCATATACGATAATCTACTAAACATGTGCATTTACATGTATCAAAACACACAAATTCCAGCACAATCATAACTCTAAACATTAATCCGAATTGAGAAAGGGACAAACACTCCCAAACCTGAAATGGAATTCAACCCTTAATCTTCAAGATACCACCTTTCCCTTTCCTTTGTTCTTTCTCCTCTCTTCAGATTCTTGCACAATCCAACCAAAATAACAGCTCAATTAACCCATGCAAATCAAACTTTAAACCCAATAACAAACCATATAATCCCAAACCAAACCCGTGAAGAAGAAGAGGAAGAAGAATCAAGCCATAAAACAACAACCACTTACCTCTTGGACAACTCTTGATCTCAAAACCCTAGCTCAACTCTTGAAGAACACCCACATGCAAAGCTTGAGAGTAGAAGTAGAGGAAGCTAGAGAGAGAGAGAGAGAATGTGAGAGTGCAAGGAAGAGGGGCAGCTGATGGCTTCCACGAGAAGCAAAACCAATTCCTCCTCTCCCTCTCTCTTCTTCCTTTCAAATCTCCATTAATGCACTCACCCACTTATCTACTTGTCACAATTCCATTGGAACTCATTTACCATTGTTTGACTTTCTTTCTCTTTTGTCCTCTAGTCACTTACACAAAATACCATTATACCCTCCATAAACTCTTATAATTCCATAATTAAATCCCAATTCATTTACCAATTACCAAATTACCCCTTTATATATCCAATTAAACATGCAATTTCTACTAGGCCATTTTTTGGATGTTACAATAGGTGTCAAAGGGCTGGTAACATTGGAAAGAGAGATGAGATGCCTTTGAATAATATTTTAGAGGTAGAGATCTTTGATATGTGGGGGATAGACTTCATGGGTCCTTTTCCTGCATCTTTTGGGAAAAATTATATATTGGTTGGGGTAGACTATGTCTCCAAATGGGTTGAAGCTCAAGCCTTGTCAACCAATGATTCAAAGGTGGTTATCAAATTTTTAAAGAAACTCTTTTCAAGATTTGGAGTGCCACGGGCTATCATAAGTGATGGAGGTATGCATTTTATTAATCGATCTTTTAAATCATTATTGCATAAATATGGTGTGCATCATAGGGTAGCTACTCCATATCATCCACAAACTAGTGGTCAAGTAGAGGTATCCAATAGAGAGCTTAAATGGATATTAGAAAAAATAGTTTCTAACTCTAGGAAAGATTGGGCACATAAACTTTATGATGCACTATGGGCATATCACACTGCATTTAAAGAACCTATTGGCATGACACCATATAGGTTAGTGTATGGAAAAGCATGCCATTTACCTATTGAGTTAGAGCATAAAGCATAGTGGGCCATTAGGACTTTGAATTATGACATCCAAGAAGCAAGTGTTAAAAGATGTTTGCAATTGAATGAGCTTGATGAATTATGCCTTAGTTCTTATGAAAATGCAAAAATATATAAAGAAAGATCAAAGAAATGGCATGATGCTCATATTAAAAATAAAAGCTTTAAAGTTGGGGTTAAAGTTCTCCTTTACAATTCTAGGTTAAAACTATTTCCTGGAAAATTAAGGTCAAGATGGGGAGGACCTTTTGAGGTGACACAAGTATTTGATCATGGCTATTTAGAACTTAAGAATGATAAAGGAGAGTTTTTTAGAGCTAATGGTTAAAGATGCAAAGTGTATTTGGAGGGAACTTTTCATGGACGAGAGGTCTCTAGTATATTTTTGAAGTTTGGTTGAAGGTTGTGTACACATTATTGTTCATTTTATTTTTTTTTTCATTTCTTGTCTTATTTTTAAGTTAATTTTATATATACTAACATAGTTAATTTTTGGTTCTACAGGTTAAATTAGTTAGTATGTCATGATTGTTATTCAAATTTATAGTGTCTTCTTGAAAAGCAAAAAAATTATTTTGTTGAATTTTCCTCATTGTCGCGAGCGCGACAGTGTAAGGAGGATATTTTGCAGGTTGCTATCGCAAGCGCACTAGGCGTGGCACTCGCGACTGAAAAATTTTCAAGTTGGACAATTTAATTCTGTCGCGAGTGTGACAGAGAGGTGAGAAAATAATATGTCGTGAGAATGCGATGGGTTTCACGAGCAGTGAATTGGGAAATTCGCTTTTGTTGTGAGCGCGACAATATCGCGAGGTCGCGACAAAACATGAAATTTAAAAATCTGGGGAATTTATGACCGTTGGAAACCCACTTTTTCATTCCTTATAAATAGTTTTTTTTGCCCTAACTATTCATTTTACTTTGCTTTTTGAGTTGTCTTTCATTTTCTCTCAGTTTTTCTCCCATATTTTCTCAACTCTTCTACTTCCTCGCTCATTTTTCTGGAGTTTTCAGATTTTTGCACTTATTTTCTTCTTGAGTTTATTCTACTAGTCTACCTTGTTCACACACTCTACACGATGGTACGCACAAAGACTTTGGGAAACAAAGACAAGAGGCCTGCAGGGAGTTCTAGCTCCCACGCCATGACTCGATTCATCTCCAAAATAGGTTTGAATGCCCTTTTCCCATTTATACAGAGAAAGAAGGTGAGAAATTTGTCTATTTTTCTAAAAAAACTTATGTTGGCATGTGGCATATAGATTTTTTGTTATTAACTGATTTGAGACTTAATCAACAATTTGACAAATATATTAAATACATGAAATGGGGTAGGTTTGTTACTATGTCATTTAGGTTGTATTGCATATATGTGTTTGTTTAGTATAGCCTGTGGATTTGCATGAACTGCTAGTTTTTAGGTTTTATGCTTTAGTATTTTATGTTGTGAATATGCATGCGCTGCTCGTTTATGTTGTGTTTGATTTGTATATATATGCATGCTTGTGTGTGAGTTTAATTTTTGAGCTTGTATAGTTGATATATCTTTGGGAATATATGCATGCTATAGCTTGTATTTCTTTTCATTGAGTCTAGTTAGGTAATATCTTGAGTAATATCATTTTTATTTTATTTGGACAATAAAATGTACATAGTGAAGGTCATGACTTGGCAAAGCACTTTAGTGTAGGGTGTTTTAAAGTTGAGTATCTTTTCGCATGTATACAAGGATTATTTTGACATCTCATTGCTTAGAATAGTTTGACCTATAGCTAAAGTGAGTTTTTGAGCTTTATACATTAATTTTTTTTCTTGGTATGAGAGCCTTTTTATGTCATATCCTCTAGAACTTGTTTTTAGTAAATTTTGAGATTACATTTAGTATGGGATATGCATGAGAAATGAAAAGGGCATTTAGATTAACCCATTTTGGCTTGCCTAAAAAACTAACCTTTTAACTTTAGATAGCCAATTTTGAGCCTTTAGCCTATTTTTGTTGTTAAGCACATAATTAGCCAAATTATTTTGCTAAACAATAAAGTTTTCTTTTGTTACCCTTTTTGTGGAGAGAATTAGGATTGCTATAGCATAGGAAATACATTTTGTTTAGTATAAGCATGAGTTTAGTGAAAGTACAAGTTGAATTCCCTTATTTTCAAAACTCTAGTTTCTAAAAAGAAAAGAAAAGAAAAATAAACAAAATAAGTGGGAAGGAGCATAAAATGCACCCACAATATAGAAAAAGAAAGAAAGATGAAAAAGAAAAAAAGAAGAGAAAAAGAAAAAAAATGTGAAAAAAGAAACTAGCCAAAATATGGACAGTAAGAAGGGAGTTAGACAAGTAAAATAGAATGTCATAATATCATGCTTTGTCTTTAAATCTCTTATGATATAGTGATAATTTTTCTCTACACAAATATGAGCTACTTAAACCAAAATTATCCTACCTTAACCTAAGCCAAGTTACAACCCTTATAAGACCCTTTGATTTCATCTACTACTTTATACTAGTAGTGGAGATTTTTACTAATTACAAGCTTATGGTATGCAATGGCATATTAAAGGAATGAGAGAAACACTAACCTTTAAACACATTCAGTGATTGAGTGGTTGAGAAATATAGTGTTTGAGTGAGAATTACTTTAGGCAATGCTTTGTGTGAAATAATCTTTACATGTGTTAAGATATTCAAATTCTTGGGATCAAACATTCTTGTGTTTTGTAACTTTATGATTTTTCAAAATGTGCATGATTGTTTCAGTTGAATAGATAATGATATTGTTTAAAATTTTGCATAGTTGGATTAATTTGTTAAGAGATAAAAGCTTATGAATGTTATTTTTAAATGTTTATCAAATAAATAAGTGAGCTCCAAAATTGTGTGCATGTTATTATTTGTTATGTGCTTGTGTTGTTTGACTGTTTGTTATGTTTTGTTTTGGGACAAGCAAATGTTTAAGTGTGGGGCTTTAATATGAGCCTAAATAGATCATATTCAACCTATGTTTTATGGTTAATATGATGTTTTTGTGTATTTAATTATGTTAGAATTAGGTATGTTTTATGTTTTTGTTTAAGTTTTGTGTTTGTAGGAGAAAATGGAGAAAGGAGCAAAAAAATGAGCTAACAAGAAGGAAAGAAAGAAAAGAAGAAGAAGAAGAAAGGAAAAAGAAGCAATCTGTTGCGAGCGTGACAGGATGCGCCATTGAAGAAAGGGAAGGAAGAGAGGAAGAGAAGAAAATAAAGGAGAAGAAGCGCGTTGTCCCGAGCAAGGTAGCCAATCGAGAGGTCGCGACAGGACACGGGATAATGCAAGGCGCTAGCGTGCTTTGTCGCGAGTGTGACAAACGTCACGATCACGACAGAGAGGACCTTTAGACACATTATCTCAAGCATTGCCTTGAAAAGTCATGTTTCTCCACCAACATTTGCAACCTTTTGAAGGGACAACTCAAGAGACATATTGTTTAGAATATTATAAGTATTTGTTTCAGTTGTAATTTTAGGATGATGGGATTTTAACTATTTTATTAATTTCTATAAGTTGAAGAACAATTTTCTGTAGTTAGAGTTCTTTAGTTTGTTGTCATGTTTTGAAGAAGAAGATTAAGGAGAAGAAGAAAACTTATTACAAGGGTTTGAGAAAATGGTTGAGAGATTTCTCTCTTACTACTCTTATCTTTTATTTTCTTAACTGTTAATTAAATGAAAGTTGTTTAATGAAATTTGAATAATACTAATGTTATCTTCATTTCCATCTATGTTATTAATCTTTTATTGCAGAATTTCTATTAGTACTTTTGCATTATCTTAATAAGTTAAAGTAAGCATCGAAAGACCGCTTTGACTGAAATCTAATAGAAATTCATTATCAATGCATGCTAGAGAGATCAGGATGTTGAGATAGTTGATATAGGTTGGTGATTATTCTTAGAATATGTAATTGGAACCCTTTAATTCAATAATGAGAATTGTGTGTTAGAATTTTAATTGCATGTTTAAGGCACTCTAATTCATGGTCGAGAGAGTAGATTAGAACTATATTCCAACTTGGCTTGCTTAAGAGATTAAATTTATATTATAATGATGGAATTAAGTTTCATAATTGTTAATTCTTCATTATATATTTTGTCTTGTTTGATTAAAATGAACTAGGTTTAATTAGTTTATATGATAGAGTAGTTTAGATTTAACTTACAATTTAATGATCATTGTAAACAAGATTAAAATTGAGTAGTAATAGTGTGTAATATTTATCACATTTCTCGTGGGATCGGCATCTTTTGTACTATGATCGGTACACCGTATACTTGTGGAATTAGCATGTAGAAATACGCTAACAATATACAATTCTTTGCCTATACAAAAATATACATATCAAAAACAAAAAGAACTCACAACGAGCTCAAGACTTCTAGTGGCCATAACCTGCAGATGCCCAACTCCAAACCGAACCAGCCACCTACACGGGAGAACACCCGTGCTAAGCGATAACGCTTAGTGGGGAGGAATAAAAGCAAAAGACTTCTAGCGAAGTCACAAATATCAAAAACAAATACTATAAAATGTCATATAAATAACATAAGCAGTTCATATTGCTATTCAAACACTATAACACAAATTTACTCGGTAACTTTAACAATTATCATAAAGAACATATAATAACAATCTTTGCTTCTATACTCAATTAGATACATATAACATCTTATACAAACACTAATGAGGAGGTGACAAACATATACATCTAGATCACAACAAAACTACTCATGTAACATTCCATGTATTTAAACATATGCATAAGTTACATCACTTAAACACTCGCAATCAAACAACAGCCTGAAATCACCTCAGTGGCGGATACGGGTGCATTAGATACTGACTAGCAATATCGGACAGAAGAGATCGAAGTCTCAAAACATTTTTACATACCCGAAGGTAACACACTGAAAGAACAAACGGAGCCAAAACTTTTTAGATACCCCAAGGTAACAAACTTTAGACCCAAATGAGGCCAACTGAAGCAGCTGCACTCTAACCCTTTATAAGCATGCCTATCTATCCACTATTATGACCATTCAGGCTTAAATTTATAAACTCTAATCAAAAGTCACACTTTACGCTCAACCAAGTATCCGAACAATTTATACATAATTAAATTCAGACATATATGGAGTAATGCACTATATCTCATATATTAAAACATATACCAATCGAAAATGAGAAACCATACAAAGGATCTCAATATAACATACACCAAATAGGGGCGTGTCGCGCCCGTGATAGACACCAAAACTCCAACGGTCGTGCTTGCGACAGGATGCGGGAGGGCCTCAGTCGCGCTCGCGCACACAAACGCGCTTGCCACAGGGACCGCTTGGCAGATGCTCAGCTCCAGAGCTCTCTGTCGCGCTCGCGACAGATCACACTCGCTAGGAGAGCGCTCGCCATGTAACATCCCATTCCCATCCACTAGCATAGCTTCGCTGCGACAGTCGAGAATAGTTGCCACGATGCACATCACATGCACAACTCATATGATTCCACTAACTTACACAGTCCTATACCAATTAACTTCAATCGCATGCAGCAGAAGACATTCTCTACGCATACATAATCTCATGCTTTCCTATTAGATTACATCATATATACCCAAGTTACATTACTAAGTCAGTTATTACATAATATATGTATGCCTATTACATACGCAAAAGATTAAGCATAATTACATAGTACAAAATCACAAAACCTACACAAACGAAATGTCCTAGTGTTGACCATTGGTATGCGGAGCCGTCCTTCAACTCACTTAGCTTCTGAGCCTACACGGATTGAAAACCCTTGATAAGCGATAACACTTAGCGGGGAAACAACATACAAAATAGGTACACATATATAAATATATAATCATAGCATACTTAAGTACAGTAATACATGCCCAAAAATCAACCTTCACTATAACACATGCCTCAAAATCATACTTTAAGTACACTTTCATTATTCATTAAGCATCCTATTTACTTACATTCAAACCACATTATCACATGCCAATCCATAGCATAATACATTCATGTTCTCAAATCATATCGCATTCTTTTACACTTTATAGGTCATTTAATCATTAAGCCTAGCCTGTAGTTCAAAGACACGGATAACGGGTATCGCATCAGTACTCAAGAGTACAGTAATCACATTTCTTGTAACACCCTTATACCCGAAATGATATGCATATCGGAAGTCACAACACTGCATTGATAGTCACTACAATGCACTCAATAATTCTGGAATTTTTTTTTCCAACAACAATATTCACAACAAACATATACAATAAACATAACAATACACTAACATACAGATCACTTGCCCATACCATTGCTTCTCCCTAATGCGATAGTATATATGCCATGCCAATCCTTCAATCATTGCCGTCAATCATTCCTTCTATTGTCACTACGCCTTCGGCCATGTCTAAACTATCATAATATGGGCGCATAACATTTTACACTCTGAGCTTTAAAAATGCCCAGTGGTGGATACATATCCTAAGTTTTCCATACTAATCTTACATATATGCACACGTAATTAATTTCCTTTATTCAGATTATGGGAATATTTATTTCTAAGTCTTTTACACAGTTTATAACATACTTATACGGCACTCACTATCTTTCTTTTATCACTATCACTGCTATCAATTATCATTGTCTTTACCTTTATTACTATTCTATAATTATATTAAACACTATTATGTTATTGTCCATTTCACTATCACTTTCATATTAATCACACTAAAATTTACCATTATTACCATAACACTTATTATTTCCCCATTATACCTAGCTAAGCCTTTTTAATATTCTAACTTAACAATTTACACAATTAATTTCATCGATCCTTTATAGTCTTTCATTCGATACTCCTGTACTACAGCTTAAATCATTAAGGTTCCTTTGATAATTTTTCCATAATTAACTTTACAATTTAGTCCCCTCTATATTACCATAGATACAAATTATCTTTCTATTGCACTTTTATTAATATTATCATCACTATTTACATTGATAGTTTATTTATTTTTGTGTCAGTCCCTTATTGAACTATGTATAATCAAATCAATATTTTCTTCACTCCACTCTTAGTTAATTTCCCCATTACTTACATTTAAGTCTAAACTTTATCTTATTATAGTCAATTACAATTAAATTTCTACTTAATTACTTATTTACAGTAATCCCGTTTTACCCTTTTTATCTTTCATTGCCACTTATCTATAATTGCATCATTATTTCCAGCATAATTTAATTTCACACACATTTATAATCATTAGATATCTATATATATATATATATATATATATATATATATATAAATCAAAAAGCATTATACATTTACTAATTATTCACACACTAATATTTCATTGTTCTTGATTATTCATTCATTAATTATCAATTACATCCTTATCATCTATATTATTGATCAATTACACTTCAATTTATCTCACCATTATATATTTACAATTTAGTTCCTAAACTTCTTATTAATATACAATCTTACCTTTAATTATCTCATATTTAAAAAAATGCCATTATTTAATTCCATTTACGTCCCCACTTTTTCAACAATTGTATCCATGTCCCTACTTTTCAATAATTCTATACATGTCATAATTTTTCACTTAAGTACCATAATGCCCTTACATACACTTGATTTACACTTTTGACCTCACTTATTCTCATTTTCCATTTTTAGCCATTCTTATTTCTTTTAATTACCAATTTACCCTTTTTACACTTAAATTTCACTTTTAATCTTATTAATTTACCAAATTACATTTAGGTCCCTAATTTACCACTTTTACACTAAATTGCCATTTTAACCTCATATTTTGTCAAAATTACCAGATTACCCTTACAATTACACTTTTTGCCTAACTTTACCACTTTTTACCTACTTAATGTAAATTTACTATTTAACCCCTAAACTTTTCATTTATGCCATTTTAGTCCCATCTCTACTCATTTTCACATTTATCACTATTTTAATCAATTTTATCACATATTTACCATTATTCCCCTAACTTTTATTAAATTACCATATTGCCCTTAAAGTACCTTTTTCTAAGTCAAATGTCATTTTTAATCCTTATTTTATCTTATCTTATCTCTATCTTTATCTCTATCATTATCATATCTTTCTCTTTATCACTTAAGCATTACTATAACTTTATCCTTATCACTTACTTACATGTGTATCAATTGAATCATTTAATTAATTCTTTCTTCACACTTTTCCACCATAATTTGCAATAAATCTCCGTTTAATCAATTTCATTCAACTTTTTTCCCCTAGTAAAACCCAATAGTTATCACTAGACTGGATATGCGAGACTGGGCTCTATAGCTCTAACCTACCAAAGTGTTACACTTCGGTAGTGTCAGAGTGACCACTAGGTGGCCAAATTACACTCCGACGATACTACACTTACACTTATGAATAGACCATTATCGGTCTATGATTGCAAGTCGCCAGGAATTGCCGCCACAACATACACTGATGTCCCTATAACTAGCCATATATATCCTGAACTAGATTTACTACCAGATCACTAAGGGCAATATACAATCATCATTCATTTCACTTTTTTTTTATTCATTTCACTTCCAATTCACTCAGTATTCATTATACACTCATGCATGCCATGTTCACATATATACACACTTATTTCATCATTCTCATAGTAAATATAATACCTATTTTTTTGTACACATTCACTTATCACTGTTAATTCATTTCATACCATTATATGTCAATAGATATCAAATCACACCATAAAAATCCATCATGATAAATTCGGCCATTATACTAATTTTTCATAAAGTTCACTTTAATTCCATTTAATCACTCAATTATACTCTTTTCATGTTAAATATACCATAAACACCCTTTATATGCCTTATTACACATCATACCTCATTATATCCTTCAATAACCCATTCGGCCAAACCTATAATATTTTACCATATTTGTTTTTCAATCTTTTAATTAATCTATCATACACTGCATAAATTATATACATTATATCCATCATTTATAAGCCACAAAAGCATATATACTTTATGTTTTCCAAAAGTTTCCATTCGGCGCACATGTGAGATTTCATACTATGGTGTTTTAATTTAATCTAAGCATATTTATACACTTATTTAAGTCCATTAAACATAATTATCAAATTACATTTAATTATTCATGCCTAAATCACATGTTCACACTTAGACATAACCTAAAACACATACATAATCAATGAAAAAAGAAGGATATTGTAACCACTCACCTTAAATTCTTGCTCTCCACTCCTTAGGCTTCCTTTCCATAGCCTTACTCCTTTAAAACATCCTTTCCCTTAGAATTTCCTAAAGTAGCCGAATTCAAACAACACCATAACATCAAATCCATGCTTCCTTTTTGCAAAATAACTTCATAAATACACTCTACACACTTGAAAACCCCTATAGGAACCTTTAAATCAAATTATAGAACCCTAAATCACATACCTCATTTTTTAGTCATAACTTTTATCCATTGATTTTCCCCACTTGTAACCCACCAAATGGACTCAAATCACCATCACCATGTTGTATAGAAGTTGAACTTTGCTAGGGAGGGTAAGATTTGGGAAGAAATTAAAAGAAAGATGAAGAAAAATTGAGAAGAAAATGAGAGGAAAGAATTGGACAAGAAGGAAGAAGACAGAGGCAGTGGCTGCTGGATTTCTCTTGAGAAATCTGGCTTTATGTCTCCTTATATAGGCTGAAATTGAACCGAACCGGTCCAACCAAAATTTTAGTTTTTCGGTAATTTCTCACTATTTCAAGTCATCTATGAGTTCTTCAACTTATTTTTACTCCCAACCATCTCCATTATTCTTAAAACATTAAAAATAGCCTCCCTACAAATTTTTAGTTCAATCGGAGTCCATTTGGGGCCCGGTTCACTTAAAACAGTCCGATTCAATCACTCTTTGTTCTGCTGTAAAATCTAATTCCAATGCTGACAAAACTTACAGGAAATTATTTTATGCCTTTGTACTTCCCACTACAAACCCATTAGAGCTCAATAACTATTTTTAAATGCTCAGTCAAATCCCGGTTCAATTTGAACCGAACCGGAGGCCAACTTCTGAATGACATTCGAAGGCTAATTTAACTCCATTTTCACTCCAGATTTCACCACTAGACTCCTGATGACCCACAGATCATTTTTACCAAATTACAATTTTTTGGCCGATGGACGCCGGGCCGACTGTATGGCTACCCCAAGGTTCATACCACAAACACATTTTACACTCAATATTATCCCACATAATCATACTTATGACATCACTTTACACTGATATGACACTAGAAACACTGTAATCTTACACTAACACTTCTAGACCGGTATTTGGGCCACTACAATTCTTCCCCACTAATAAAAATTTCGTCCTTGAAATTTTCTTCATGTACGACTATCACATTTTATTACCACTCTACTGCGAGAACATTCGGTTCAGAAAATTCACTTCCCTGACATCAGCCATCCTTCCTTACATTCTCTCACAATTCTATGAACTTATACATTCCTTATGCCTCCTTTAATAGCTTTACTCACTTCTATCATCAATACCAATTCATGGCATGTATACGTATCACTTCATCCTTATTGCACTAACTCCGATCTTAGGACCACCTAAACCATTGTTCTGATACTTAAAAAAATGCAACACCTTTATACCCGAAATGATATGGATATCGGATGTCACAGCACTGCATTGACAGTCTATAATGCACTCGATAATTCAGGATTTTTTTTTTCCAACAACAATATTCACAACAAACATATACAATAAACATATCAATACACTAACATACAGATCACATAACCATACCATTGCTTCTCCCTACTGCGATCCTATACATGCCATGACAATCCGTCAATCTTTACCGTCGATAATTTCTTTTATTGTCACTACGCCTTCGGCCACGTCTAAACTATCATAACCTGTGCGCATAACATTTTACGCGTTGAGCATTAAAAATGCCAGTGGTGAATATATATCCTAAGTTTTCCATACTAATCTTACATATTTGCACACGTAATTAATTTCTTTTATTCAGATTATGGGAATATTTATTTCTAAGTCTTTTATACAGTTTATAACGTACTTATACGGCACTCACTATTTTTCTTTTATCAATATCACTGCTATCAATTATCATTGTCTTTACCTTTATTACTATTCTATAATTACATTAAACACTACTATGTTATTGTCAATTTGATTATCACTTTCGTATTAATCACACTAAAATTTAGCATTATTACCCTAACACTTATTATTTCCCCATTATACTTAGCTAAGCATTTTTAATATTCTAACTTAACAATTTAAACAATTAATTTCATTGATCCTTTATAGTCTTTCATTCGATACTCCTGTACTACAGTTTAAATCATTAAGGTCCCTTTGATAATTTTTCCATAATTAACTTTACAATTTAGTCCCCTCTATATTAACACAGATACAAATTATCTTTCTATTACACTTTTATTAATATTATCATCACTACTTACATTGATAGTTTATTTATTTTTGTGTCAGACCCTTATTGAACTATGTATAATCAAATCAATATTTTCTTCAATTCACTATTAGTCAATTTCCCCATTACTTACATTTAAGTCTAAACTTTATCTTATTATAGTCAGTTACAATTAAATTTCTACTTAATTACTTTTTTACAGTAATGCCATTTTACCCTTTTTATCTTTCATTGCCACTTATCTATAATTACATCATTATTTCCAGCATAATTTAATTTCACACACATTTATAATCATTATATATATATATATATATATATATATATATATATATCAAAAACCATTATACATTTACTAATTATTTACATATTAATATTTCATTATTCTTTATTATTCATTCATTAATTATCAATTACATCCTTATCATCTATATTATTCATCAATTACACTTCAATTTATCTCACCATTATATATTTAAAATTTAGTTCCTAAACTTCTTATTAATATACAATCTTACCCTTATTTATCTCATATTTACAAAAATGCCATTATTTAATTCCGTTTACTTCCCCACTTTTTTAACAATTCCATCCATGTCCCTACTTTTTAATAATTCCTCACATGTCCTCATTTTTTACATAAGTACCATAATGCTCTTACATACACTTGATTTACACTTTTAACCTCACTTATTCTCATTTTTCATTTTTACCCATTCTTATTTCTTTTGATTACCAATTTACCCTTTTTACACTTAAATTTCACTTTTAATCTTATTAATTTATCAAATTACATTTAGGTCCCTAATTCACCACTTTTACACTAAATTACCATTTTAACCTCATATTTTGTTAAAATTACCAGATTAACCTTACAATTACACTTTTTACCAACTTAATGTAAATTTACTATCCCTAAACTTTTCATTTATGCCATTTTAGTCCTATCTCCACTCATTTTCATATTTTTCACTATTTTAATCAATTTTATCACATATTTACCATTATGCCCCTAACTTTTATTAAATTATCATACTGCCCTTAAAGTACCTTTTTCTGAGCCAAAAGTAATTTTCAATCTTTATTTTATCTTATCTTGTCTTATCTCTATCTTTATCACTATCATTATCATATCTTTATCTTTATCACTTAAGCATTACTATATCTTTATCCTTATCATTTACTTACATGTGTATCCATTTAATCATTCAATTAATTCTTTCTTTACACTTTTCTACCATATTTTGCAATAAATGTCCTTTTAAACAATTTTATTCAACTTTTGCCCCTAGTAATACACAGTAGTTATCACTAGACTGGATATGCGGGACTGGGTTCTATAGCCCTAATCTATCAAAGTGGCCACTTGGGGGCCAAATTACACTTCGGTAGTGTCAGAGTGACCACTAGGGGGTCAAATTACACTCCTACGACACTACACTTAGACTTTACACTACACTTACACTTATGAGTAGACCATCATCGGTTTATAATTGCAAGTCGCCATGACTTGCCATTGCAGCATACACTAATGTCCGTATGGCTAGCCATATATATCCTGAACTAGATTTATTACCAGATAAATGAGGGCAAAATACAATCATCATTCATTTCACTTTCTTTTCACTCATTTCACTTCCAATTCACTCAGTATTCATTATACACTCATGAATGCCATGAGTTCACGTAAATATACACCTATTTCATTGTGACAACCCAATTTGGCCCTAGAAGAATTTTGGAATTTTTGTTCGGTAATTCAAGAGTTTATGTGCATAAGAGAGTGTATTTGAATGAGTTTTCAAGTTGATTAAGGTTAAAGGTATTGCTAGAAGAAAATTGTTTTGAGAAGATGAATAAGTGGCTTGTGTGAGGGTCCTGTCGCGAGCGCGATAAGTGTCGCGGGCGCGACAGAAAGCTTCACGTGAAGCTTTGATGAGTTGGACTTTTTGGGCTTATTTGATGTGTATCGGACATGTGGCATTGTAGGAGGTTAACACATGGCAATAAGGGAATGTAAGATTGGAGTAAATGAGTTTTATTTTAAGCTAATTAATGCATTTATGATGGATAGTGGCATTAAAGGCTAGTTGTTGGACAATTATGAAGTTTGGTTGGCATTAAATGTGGGTAATTGGGTTGGATAAGGGTTGACCGGCTACCATTTTTCTTCCTTCCCATTTTGCTTTGCTTTTAGCCTTCATTCTTCTTTCTTTTCCTTGGTTTCTGCAGTGTCCCTTTGCTTTGCCATTTTTTTTCCTTTTGTTCTTCATTTACTTTGCTCCTTGAGTGGACCAATTGGATTGGTTTGAAGAGTAAGAGAAGGGTTTGACTTGGTTCCTGAGTAGAGGTAAGTGGATAATGTTAGTATTGGTCTTCTTCTTCTACTTGGACTTTCTATTTTTGGTTTAAAGTGAAGAGCTTGGTTAAGTGTTCTCTTGTTTAATTTGTGCATGTAAGCTATGGACAAAAAGAGGGACAAGGGAAAGGAGAAGATTAGAACCGATTAAAGAGACGCGATTAAGCTATTTAAAGGTCGGGATCGTGTGTGATTTTGTGTTAGATGCATGTTCTTGTTGCTTTTGCACTTAAGTGAATGTTATATGCATGATAGAAGGTTAGAACCTAGTTCTATAATAAGATATATAACTTTGTTCATTTTGATTGCTTGTGATGTTCCTATGATATATGTTTATGATTATATAATGTGATCATTTTCATGTGGGTTGATGACATTAGATGATTGCCATATAGTTTTTGAGTGTAAGATATGATTATGGGGGAAACTCTGTTCATTTTTTATCAGACCTCTGTGTAATGTTTTTGTCATAAGTGGAGTTTTGGACATAAATATAGAGTGATTACTGCGCCTTTAGAATCATAACTTCAATACCTATAAAAGTCTCAGATATGACCTTGAGAAAATTCTGTCTCTAAGACCCTGAAAATTGGCTAAACCAGAGGTATCTCTACTTTGGCTGGTTCATTTGAGCAGTTCCGATTGTGTAAATCATATCTGACATTATAGATGTCCAATTGACCTAAAACTTGTCCCATTTGAAATTTAACTTCTTAGGTCACAATTGTTAAGAGGATGTTATGCCTAAAAATGATGTTTAAATGTTGGTTTAGGCGATACAAGTTTGAGGTGGAAAGCAGTCTCGTGAGGTTCCTGTTGGAGCCTACTGTCACGAGCGCGACAGAACATTTCATAGGAGTGATTTTCTTCATGATTTAGAGCCCATAGTTGGCATGAATCAATTCCCCACCTTTACTTTCAACTAATTTGTATATTTTTATGTGTTTTTCTTCCCGAATTGAGCCCATTTTACACCGAAATAATTCCAGGGTCTATACCATGCATGTTTAGGTTTATCAAATGATTATAAGATTAGTTATCTGGGCAAATAATACCATAGCATAAGAGTTTAAGATTGGAACTAAGTGTATTCATGCTTTTTAAGTGTTGATCACGACATGCCATGTGATATTGATTGTTATATAATGCTTGAGTTAGTGTAATGCATTTGGTATAGTATATAGAGTCATTTTGCAATCTGGCTTCTGTCGCGAGCACAACTTCTTATCGCGATCGCCACAGTGAACCCCTTCCCGCCCTGTTCTATATCTAAAAAATGTTTTCTTCTGTCTTGCTTTGTATGTTTTCTCCCTAGTGCATAGTTTATACTTGCTTATTCCTCTTTTATACTATAATAGAGTTCTGTATTGTTAAATATGGACATGATAGTATTTTGAATTGTGATCCTAGCAGTGTTAAGTATTTTGTCTCGAGTCATTGTGTCAAGCTTGAAGTGTCATAGTAGTGGATAGATAAGCATGCTTATAAAGGGACAGAGGCGACTGCAATAGGGACCTTAGTTGTGTCTACTTGATGAATACATAATGTATTCAACATTATTGAGTTAGTTCTCTAGACTTTATACAATACCCACAGTACCTGTATCCACCGTTATTGAGAATTCAGGCTAATGTATATTTTGTAATGTCTAAGAGGTGAAGTAGAGAATTGTATATGTATAGGAATATAGTATGACATGTTACTGATATCATTTGCCATATATGGATTTTTGCATATGAATGAGTTAAAGCATGATGGTATTTGCTTACAAGATTGTGTATATGATTATTTGTATATGACATGACTATCAATATGCCTGTGCTATATCGGTGACTTCAATTGAAGTCTATTACTTCTGTTTATCCCCACTAAGCGTTATCGCTTAACACAGGTGTTTTCCTGTGTAGGTTTATAGGACGCAATTAGAGAGTTTACATTTACGAGTCTTGGCCACTAGGAGCTTGATGAAGATCTTTTTGTATAAGATAGAGTTTCGTATGTTTTGAGTTTCATCATTATGTAAAAAGAAAAGCATAGTAATGAAGTGGAAATGTTACCTTTTTTTTATATGACCGAAAATGAATATGTAATAAATGTAAAACTTTTGTATATGTACAATTTATATATTATAAGAGATGTATGTTTGGCCTAAGATAGTCTAATTATTTAAAATATTGCTTCTGCTATTGAGTTTATATGTATGTATGCGTTTGTGTGTCTGCACGTGTAGCGCCCCGATATTCCTTTCCGAGGGTATAGGGGTGTTACATTTAGTGGTATCAGAGCATAGGTTAGAGGTTCTGGTCTATAAGATGTAGAGTATAGATTGAATGTTAGAGTTTGTCTAGAGTCGTGGCCTAATGCAGATGTCATTTTGTGTAGAGTTAGATGGAGTCGGATCTGAATGAGATCGGGGGCGAAACAATGGGTAGTCTGATTCCAGTTAGAGTTGATCAACCTATTTCGCAACATCAACGAGATGATAGTCTCGGTATAGGAAATGAGAGTTCAGAAATTGTGCAAGGGTTGATTCAAATTTGGGACAGATTGACTGCTCCCCAAGTTTCTAAGGATTTTGTTAAGAAAAGAGGACAAAAGAGAAAAGCATCGGGTATAGAAACAAAAGTAAACAAGAAAGTATGGGAGATACCAAAATGTCAGCATTGTCAGAGGCAACACTAGGGCAAGTGTATGAAGATCACGGGAGCCTGCTTTAGGTGTGGCAGCAAGGATCATTTGCTTGCCAAGTGTCTTAAATTAAGAGAGAATGTAGTACTGCAAGCAAGCAAGGATATGAATGAACCCGCAAGTCCTTCTGGTAAGTTTTTGAATTGTTAAGTTTTTGTATGAGTTCGGTTTTGATGGTCGGAAAGTAAATGATTAGCGAGAAAATTTTGAGGACGAAATTTTTTAAGGGGGAGAGATTTGTAATCACCCAATTTGGCCCTAGAAGAATTTTAAAATTTTTGTTCGGTAATTCAAGAGTTTGTGTGTATAAGAGAGTGTATTTGAATGAGTTTCCAAGTTGATTAAGGTTAAAGGTGTTGCTAGAAGAAAATTGTTTTGAGAAGATGAATAAGTGGCTTGTGTAAGGGTCATGTCGCAAGCGCGATAGAACGCTTCCCGTGAAGCTTGGATGAGTTGGACTTTTTGGGCTTTTTTGATGTGTATCGGACATGTGGCATTATAGGAGGCTGACACATGGCAACAAGGGAATGTAAGATTGGAGTAAATGAGTTTTGTTTTAAGCTAATTAATGCATTTATGATGGTTAGTGGCATTAAAGGCTAGTTGTTGGACAACTATGAAGTTTGGTTGGCATTGAATGTGGGTAATTGGGTTGGATAAGGGTTAACCGGCTACCATTTTGCTTCCTTCCCATTTTGCTTTGCTTTTAGCCTTCATTCTTCTTTCTTTTCCTTGGTTTCTGCCGTGTCCCTTTGCTTTGCCATTTCTTTTCCTTTTATTCTTCATTTGCTTTGCTCCTTGAGTGGACCACTTGGATTGGATTGAAGAGTAAGAGAAGGGTTTGACTTGGTTCTTGAGTAGAGGTAAGTGGATAATGTTAGTATTGGTCTTCTTCTTCTACCTGGATTTTCTATTTTTGGTTTAAAGTGAAGAGCTTGGTTAAGTGTTCTCTTGGTTAATTTGTACATGTAAGCTGTGGACAAGAAGAGGGACAAAGGAAAGGAGAAGATTGGAACCGATTAAAGAGATGCAATCAAGCTATTTAAAGGTCAGGATCGTGTGTGATTTTGTGTTAGATGCATGTTTTTGTTGCTTTTGCACTTAAGTGAATGTTATATGCATGATAGAAGGTTAGAGGGTTTTAAACTAGTTCTATAATAAGATATATAACTTTGTTCATTTTGATTGCTTGTGGTGTTCCTATTATATATGTTTATTATTATGTAATGTGATCATTTGCATGTGGGTTGATGACATTAGATGATTGCCATATAGTTTTTGAGTGTAAGATATGACTTTGCGGGAAAATCTGTTCATTTTTCATCAGACCTCCGTGTAATATTTTTGTCATAAGTGGAGTTTTTGACCTAAACATTGAGTGATTGTTGTGCCTTTAGAATCATGACTTCAATACCTATAAAAGTCTCAGATATGACCTTGAGCAAATTCTGGCTCTAAGACCCTGAAAATTGGCCAAACCAGAGGTATCTCTACTTTGGCCGGTTCATTTGAGCAGTTCAGATTGTGTAGATCATATCTAACGTTATGGATTTCCAATTGACCTGAAACTTGTCTCATTTAAAGTATAACTTCCTAGGGAACAATTGTTAAGAAGGACATTCTGCCTAAAAAAGATGTTTAGACGTTGGTTTAGGCGATACAAGTTTGAGGTGGAAAGTAGTCTCGTGAGGTTCCTGTTGGAGCCTACTGTCACGAGCGCGACAGGGGTTTCGAGCACAATAGAACATTTCATAGGAGTGATTTTCTTCATGATTTAGAGCCCATAGTTGGCATGAATCAATTCCCCACCTTTACTTTCAACTAATTTGTATATTTTTATGTGTTTTTCTTCCCGAATTGAACTCGTTTTACACCGAAACAATTCCAGGGTCTATACCATGCATGTTTAGGTTTATCAAATGATTATAAGATTAGTTATCTGGGCAAATAATACCATAGCATAAGAGTTTAAGATTGGAACTAAGTGTATTCATGCTTTTTAACTGTTGATCACGACATGCCATGTGATATTGATTGTTATATAATGCTTGAGTTAGTGTAATGCATTTGGTATAGTATATAGAGTCTTTTTGCAATCTAGCTTCTGTCACGAGTGCAACTTTTTGTTGCGACCGTGACAGTGAACCCCTTCCCGCCCTGTTCTGTTTCTGAAAAATGTTTCCTTCTGTCTTGCTTTGCATGTTTTCTCCCTAGTGCATAGTTTTTACTTGCTTATTCCTCTTTTACATTTTAATGAAGTTCTGTATTGGTAAATATGGACATGATAGTATTTTGAATTGTGATCCTGCTAGTGTTAATTATTCTGTCTTGAGTCATTGAGTCAAGCCTGAAGTGTCATAGTAGTGGACAAATAAGCATGCTTATAAAGGGACGGAGGCGGCTGCAATAAAGACCTTAGTTGTGTCTACTTGATGAATACATAATGTATTCAACATTATTGAGTTAGTTCTCTAGAGTTTATACAATACCCACAGTACCCGTATCCACCGTTATTTAGAATTCAGGCTAATGTATATTTTGTAATTTGTACATGTATAGGAATATAGTATGACATGTTACTGATATCATTTGTCATATATGGATTTTTGCATATGAATGAGTTAAAGTATGATGGTATTTGCTTACAAGATTGTGTACATGATTATTTGTATATGACATGACTATCAATATGCCTGTTGTGATGCGCCCGAACCTCGGCCGACATCCGGGTCGCTCTCGAGTGTCCGCTTTTAGGACCCGAGATCAGATCGAGGTTCGTTCAAACTCGTGAAAGCTGATCGCTTCACAATGGATAGGGATTCACCCCTATTCCATTGTTGGCAATCAACTTACGAGAGCGTCTATTGGGTACCATAAGGTAGGTATTACGGAGTCACCACCCAATAAAATATTGGGAAATGAATTCTAACCTTATGAGGCCAAAACCAAAGAGAGTTCGGGACCTCACTCTTTTTCATACCTTTAGTTAACGTTATGTAAATGGATTTTTAGGGTCAATTATTTTATCTCTCTTCTCAGTCGATTCATGCGATAAATATAAAGCGCATTCCAAGCACATAAAAAAGCAATAAATAAAACGATAAATAAAATATAATTACAATTATCCAAAAATAAATGCAAATTTCATAATAGCGTTAAAATGAAAATACATACATAAGCCGGACTATTCATTTAGACGGGAACATTGGTTCCCAACTACTCATTTTTCAAAAAAGTATAGAGTTCTCGAATTGACTTTGCGAAAAAAAAAGGATGAAGTGATATTGTTTTAATAAAAACGTAAAACTTTCATTTTTAGGATGAAAACGAGGACATTGGTACAGTTTTATTAATAGATTTTAAATTTTGTAGAAAACATTTGTGTGGTGGTGCTTTTTAAGCGCGGTCAAAAATCTTTTATTATTACAGTCCTTAAGCAAATAAAAGAAAATAAAATAATAATTACATATCTCCGAATAATAAATAAATCCTAAACTATTCGTCCCAATCGTGCTTCACCTAGCTTCGTGGACAAGTCACATGCCCCTCGCATTGCGGTCACGACAGAAATTAATATTAGTCAATAATGGATTAAATTAAATTAAATGATAAATAAATAAATAAATAAATAGTTGAATGAAATAAATTGAGAGTTAATTTGGTGTGGTGAAAGTAAAATTAATGAATATAAAACACAAATGACAATTATAATGATCGAAGACAATAAAAATAATGTTGCTCATAATAATAATATCATAATGTAATAATGATAATAGTAATAGTAAAGCAAATAATAATATCAATAATAACAATTAGCAATAATAGTAATAATGATAATGATAACATGAGCAACAATAATAATAATGCTAATAATCACATAATAATAATAATAATAATAATAATAATAATAATAATAACCATGATAATATTAATTATAACAATAAAATAATAACATCAACAATAATAATAATGATAACAAATACTCATAATAATAACAAATAATGTAAAATGAACATAAATTAAATAATACTAATAATAATAATATTAACATAACACAATAATACTAATAAAAAATAAATCGAATAATAATAATAATAATAATAATAATAATAATAATAATAATAATAATAATTAATAATAATAATAATAATAAAAAGAAAAGGAGCCCAACGAATTTACCTCGCCGGAGCCGCCGGAAGTGGAAGGTGGTCGACACCTCCATCGCCGGACGGGAGTCCATCGCCGCCGGTCACTTGCCGGAAGGTCGCCAGAGTTGGCCGAAAATTGCGTCGGCAACGTCCTCTCTTCCCTCGCTGATCTCCTCCACGCCGGTGAGTGCCGCTGATTGGCGGCCAACACCGGTTTCATCCGGGCCCGCTCGTTCCACTGGTGGGGCGCGTGCACCGGTCCGGCATCGTGGCTGGCCGACGGCACCCCCGCCTTCTTCCCCTCTTTTCTTCTTTATCCTTTTTGGCGTCGTGCTCCTCTTGGTCTCCCTCTGTTCTCCTCTTTCTATTTCTTTCTTATTTTGCTTTGATTTGTTTCTCTTGCTTTTCTTGCTTTGGCCTTTTTGCTCTCTGTATCTCTTATTCTTGCTCTCCCTTTCTTTTTATTTTTCTTTCTTCTTTCTTTGGTCGGCTCCCCTTGGTCTCCTTGCCCTCTCTTTCTTTTTATTTTTCTTTCTTTCTATCTTCTTCAACCTCCATTTCCTTGCTCTCTTTTTCTTTCTGTTTTTTTCTTTTTCCTAGCCGAGCCCCCCTTGATTTCCTCCATCATTTTCCTTTTATACCCCTTAATTAGGGTTTTCTCCATATTTTAATCATTATTTTTTAATTTTTCATTCTATTTTAATTTACTTAAATTATTACACACATTTAATTAATTAAACACTCCATTAATTAAATACTCCATATTTTCCTTTTTTTTTCAATTTTAATTATCCTACAATACTAACTAATACAATAACTAATTAATTTTTAATTATACATACATATATATATATATATATATTTTTATTTTTAAGTTTTTATATATATACTTTTCGGAGAAATTATCAAGGAGCATGGAGAGCCAAAATTGCCATTTTCATTTCATTTATTTTTTTTTCTTGACTCGGGATGACCCGGTGTCTACAGTTGCCCCCAATTTTGGGCAAGCTAATGCCTAAACACCTAGGTGAGCAAAAATTTAAAAGATGAGGGGAGAGACGTGTACCTGAGGCGGTCGCTTCCCTAGAAGGGATGGTGCTGTTGGAGTGGTTGTCGCCATATTGTCGGCGTATTTTTTTTGTTTGAAGCGGTAGTGTCGTGATCGTGCTAACCCTTCATAGAGTGGTAGTGCCGTCATCGTGCTAACCGTTCTAGAGTGGTAATGTCGTGGTCGTTCTAACCTTCCGTAGAATGGTAGTGCCGCCATCGTGCTAACCCTTGTGAAGTGGTAGTGTCGTGGTCGTGCTAACCTTTCGTAGAATGCTAGTGCCGCCATCGTGCTAACCCTTGTAAAGTGGTAATGCCGTGGTCATGCTAACCTTCCATAGAATGGTAGTGCTGCCATCGTGCTAACCCTTGTGAAGTTGTAGTGTCGTGGTCGTGCTAACTTTCTGTAGAATGGTAATGCCTCCATCGTGCTAACCCTTGTAAAGTGGTAGTGTCGTGGTCATGCTAACTGAAAAGTTGCAATTATATTAATATTTTAGATTAATTCTTGGCATAATTATGTGTTTTATTTATTTAATTTTAATAATAATTAATTAGTTTTTGTGTTTTTATTAATTTATAATATTTTTATAATTTTTAATAAGTTTTGGGATGTTTTCAGGTGTTTTATTTTAATCCGGAGCTAAAATGGAGGTTTGGGGTTGATTTTAGAAGAAATTGTGGAAGGAGAGAAAATTCTGCCTAAAGCACAGCTGTGCTTTCAATTAAAAGCACGGCTGTGCTTTCGAACGTCACGCGCATCAACGAGAATCCACGAGAACACAGCTGTGTCCATGCGCAAGGCACAGCTGTGTCACGCAGCAAGAGGCGCGCGCACACGGAGCAACGACGCGCATTTCTCGCCCAGAAGCATAGCTGTGCTTCAGTGAGAAGCACAGCTGTGCTTCGCCTTTTTTCGCCAGCAGTCGCGCAACCCTAGCCAAAACACAGCTGTGCTTCTCAAAGCACAGCTGTGCTTTTTTCCAGTATAAAATTAAAAGAACGCCGCTGCATTCCCGGAGTTTTTTAGTTAGTTTTAGTTTTTATTTTCGTTGCTCTTTCTTTTAGGCTAGACTTAGGATTATTTTCTTTTAATTTCCAGCAATATTTTATTTAATTTCCATGTTTTAATTCTTCTTTTAAACTTTGTTTTAGCTTAGATTTCATTTCAAATTGCACTTTTATTCCAATTTAATTTAGATTATTTTTATTTTTATTTTGTATTTTGGGATTTAAGGAAATTCAACGGTGGATGAACAAGAACTTCAAGATCCATTTTCTCTTTTCATCAAGGGTGTATTCTAAACTTAATTTTTCATATTTTATATTTATATTCTTGATGTTAAGGTAGTTGTTCATACTTGGGAGTTCTTGAATCGTATTTGTATTTTGGATATTTGGATTTAATAAATATTTTCATGTTTTCTTTTATTCCTCTTGTTATATATTGTTTTGCAATTATAATGATGATTGGAGTTAAATCCGAAAATTATTGTTTGTGCAAATGCTCTGTTCTTTTAATATTGATATTTATCTTTCCAGCTTAATCCATGGATATGGTAGGTTGGGTTGTGGGTGTTAATGTTATTAGATTAAGAATAGTGAGGAATAAATAGGTTTGAGATAACTTAATCCGGGATGGTAGGTTGTCTTAGATCTAGGAATTGGTCATATTATACATATAGTTCAGTTTTATCTTCTCTGAAATTATCTGTTGTTGCTGAATTGAATGCAAGTTAAGGGGAGATCTACCAGGATAAACTTTGATTGTAATCAGTTCATAAATACATACATATGCTCTGTTCTATTTTAATTAACTTTCATTGGTTTGATGAATCCGAATTGGTATTTAAATCTGTGAATGTTTATTTTAATAGGTTCAGAATGGTGGAAGATAAATGAGTTTGATATCTGAATCCGAACTGGTAGGATTATCTGACTTAGAACTTACAAACATGTGATAATGCTAATATATGTGCTGAATCCGAAAGGTAGGTTCATTAATTAGAATAGCTGAATCCGAAAGGTAGGCTTGGGTTTAGATAGGTTATCAAGAATTTCATGTTATATTATTTTACCAATTTTCAGTTACATATATGAGGATAGAATTTCCCAAGTATTTAAATTTCATCCTTGAGTAATTTCTTGATGACCAATTTTATATTTAATTATTAATTTATTTTCTTGTTTAGTTTAGTCTTCTTCACGTGGTCGTTCTAACCTTCCGTAGAATGATAGTGCCGCCATCGTGCTAACCCTTGTGAAGTGGTAGTGTCGTGATCGTGCTAACCTTTCGTAGAATGCTAGTGCCGCCATCGTGCTAACCCTTGTAAAGTGGTAATGCCGTGGTCATGCTAACCTTCCATAGAATGGTAGTGCTGCCATCGTGCTAACCCTTGTGAAGTTGTAGTGTCGTGGTCGTGCTAACTTTCTGTAGAATGGTAATGCCTCCATCGTGCTAACCCTTGTAAAGTGGTAGTGCCGTGGTCATGCTAACCTCCTGTAGGATGGTAGTACCGCCATCGTGCTAACTCTTGTGAAGTGGTAGTGCCGTAGTCGTGCTAACTTTCTGTAGAATGGTAGTGCCGCCATCGTGCTAACCCTTGTAAAGTGGTAGTGTCGTGGTCGTACTAACCTCCTGTAGAATGGTAGTGCCACCATCGTACTAACCCTTGTAAAATGGTAGTGGTGCCCCTTGAGAGGTCTTCGGTTGATTTGCCTCCTGAGAGATCTTTGGTTGATTTGCCCCCTGAGAGGACTTGAAGGTTTGCCTCCTCGGAGGATTTGAAAGTTTGCCTCCTCATAAGAATGTCAGGAATGTCGACGTGTGAAGTCACGGTTAAGATTGATGTGCACCATCTAGTAGGCGCCGGGCACCATGTATGCAGGGAATGCGTATAAAAAGCCATGCATGTATGCATGTGTGAAATTTAGGCACATAATCATTCATACAAAATATTAAACATATGCAAAAGATTATACCTGTGGGATGTTTAGAATGCTACATGAGACAACTGTAAGGAGTTGTGTATGTGAAGTGTGTACTATGCGTACCATGCATGTCACACCCCAAAGTGGCCTTAGAAGAAATTATAGAGTTTTGGTTTGAAAAAGGTAAGTTTACGTGCGAGAGTTCTGTCGCGAGCGCGACAAGTGTCGCGGGCACGACAGAACCCCCTCGCGAGATGTGTGCATAAGTGGGACTAAGAGACATGGAATTGTAGGGAGTTGACAAGTGTCATCATAGAAGAGTGATAAGTGGCGGCATATGAGAGTGACAAGTGGCATTATAAGAGTGTGCCAAGTGTCATTGTAGGAAAGGGACACTTGATTTGGCTTGGCTTGGCTTAAGATAGGGATGGATTAATTGAAGTGGTTGGCATTTATTTGGTTTGGTGGCACTTATGTGAGAGGATGTGATTTCTTTGGATTTAACCGGCCAACATTCATTCATTTTATTCATTTCCTAGTTTTTGGCCCTTTTGCTTTTGGCTTTCCTTCTTCTTCCTTTTCTTTGGTTTGGCCGTGCTCCACTTTCCTTTCTTTGTCTCTTTTCCATTTGCTCCTAAAGAGAATCATTTAGGTTGGGATAAAGAGAGTGGATTTTGAGAAGAGGTAAGTAGTACTATTATTTAGTCTTCTTCTACTACTTGGTTTCTATTTTTGATTTAAAGTAAAAAAAAGAAGAGTAACCCCAAGTGTTTTGTGTGTGGTTTTGGTGCAAGTTGGAGGCAAGAGAGTCGATAAAGGAAAAGAGAAGATCGGAACGAGTAGAGAACTGTGATCGAGTTCCTAGAGGTAGGGATCGAGTGCGATTTTGTTTTCCTGGCATGTGATTGAATGATATGTGTTTAAAAGGAACCATGACTGGATGTAGATGTATATGATGAGCTTTAACTAGCTCAATTTCTCTTTTAGTGTATATTGGTTTATTGTTCATTTTTATTGCTTACAGTGCTCATGACAAGTGTATATATGTTTAAAGTATGTAACTTGATCATTTGAGTGTTTGTGTTGATGATAAAGTTTGATGTTGCGAAATTCTGCTTATTTGTCATTAGACCCCTGTGTATAGTATTTGTTATAAGTAGAGTTATAGAATCCCAATTGGGTTGATTCCAATTGCATATGAAAGATAAGATTCGTGTCTAAAAATGTCTAAGAGGGTGCTTGATCTAATTCTGGCCCTAAGTATCCCAAAAAGTTATTAAAACGTAGGTGACCCTGTTCTGGCGGGTTCACTGGAACAATATAGCTTGTATAGACCATATTTTTCGTTATAGATGTCTAAACGACCTAAAACTTGTCCCATTTAAAAGCTAACATCCTAGAGAACAATTGTTAACAAGAACATTTTTCCAAAAAAAGACGTTTAGGGGTTCATTTAGACGATACAAGTTTAGGGTAAAAAAAACAGTCTTGTGAGGCACCAAAGCGGAGCTTCTGTCTCGAGCGCGACACATGTCGCGACCTCGCGATAGAAAAACTCATTTTAGGCTTTTTCTCATTCATTTTGAGCTCCTAGTTGCCACGGGTCAACCCCTGACCCTTCCCCTTGACTAAATTGTATATTTGTTGATGTTTTACTCCCCGGAATGAACCCGTATTAACCCGAAATGTTTCCGTGATTTATACTCTACATGTTTAGGGTTATCAAATGATTATAGGATTAGTTATCTATGTAACCAATGCTACGGCATAAGAGTTAGCATTGGCCATGTGATATGAATTGTTATATAATGCATTTGGTATAGAGTATAGAGCCTTTTTATAATCTAGCTTCTGTCGCGAGCGCGACCTCTTGTCGCGATCGCGACAATGAACTTAGCTTCTGTCGCGAGCGCGACTTCTTGTTGCGATCGCGACAGTGAACCTCTTCGCATCCTGTTTTATTTGTTTTGAAGAGAGTGTTTTCTTCTATCTTGCTTTGCATGATTTATATGTTCATGAAATGAATTTAAATGTTACATGCTTTTAATTGTTGAACAAGATTGTATATGAATTACATGCCTCTGAATTTGATAAATGCACTTGAAGTTTAGTTGATGAGTTGATGTCTGTGTATAGTGTGTGAGTTGGTATTGAGCCTGATTACCGTTATAGTGGATAGATAAGCATGCTTATAAAGGGATTATCGAGTGCAGCTGCCTATGTTCCGCCCCGTTTGGGCGAAGCGGGTCGACCTCTGAGAACGGTCATTAATAGAGACAGATGAAAATGTTTTGTGACTTCGGTCCATCGAAAATGTTTTTTTATAGAGCGTCCCGTATCCACCATGAGAGGAACTCAGGCTTGTTTTGTTAAATGTTGTGCAGTGAACTTGAGATGATTATAGTGTTGCTTCGAATGAAGCCATAGTACATGAGAGTAATGTTTAATTACATGATTACATGAGTGTATTGACATGAATGTGGTTACATGATAATGTATATTTGAATAAACGAAATGTACAAGTTGTAGTGTATATGAATAAGTAAAAGAGTAGATGTTATATGCATGCGAACTCATAGTATTTGATATTTGAACATGAAACCTATACAAGCATCAGAGCTATATGCATGAACTACTTGATTTTTGTTATATGACATATGTGTGATTTATTTGTGACTTCATAAAGAAGTCCTTTGCATTGTTTTCATCCCCACTAAGCGTTATCGCTTAGCACGGATGTTTATTTCCGTGTAGGTTTACAGGTTCGGATCAGTGAGTGGACATCTGCGGGTCAAGGCCACTAGGAAGTTTTGCTATATCTTTTGTATAAGATAGTAATAGAGTTTCTTACATTTTGAGTAACATCATTATGTACATAGGAAGTATAGTATAGTTGACATGTAAAAGTTAACTGTTATTATAGATTAGATACTGAGCTAGTGATGTTTTGAGTAACATCATTATGTAATAAAAGTTAAAGAATCACATGTAAATGTATATGTAAAGTTAAATGAAAACAGAGTGTAATATGAACATGTATAAAGAGAAAGAAGTACATAAGTATAGTGGATATGAAATGCATGTTGGGCCCTAGTGTAGTATTTAATTACTTTTAAATGGATGTGTTTATGCTATCGCTTCCGCTAATGCATGTACATGTATACGTAAGTGTCCGCGTAGCGCCCCGATATTCCTTACCGGGGGTATGGGGGTGTTACAATGCATGGACTACAAAGATGAAATGCATGAAGATGAAATGCATGCGGAGAATTGTGCATATGCCATAGTCACGCGCATGGCTTGGTATACATGTAAAAGATTGTGGAATGTGTGCGAAGAATCGTATTCTGTAAAATGTTTGCAAATAATCATGAATGAGAAATATATGCAAAGGATTAGGCATGAGAAACATATGCAAGGGGATTATGTATGCGAAATATATGCAAATGATCACGCATGTGACGCGGGTAAATATGCAAAGATAGGTGGAAGCATAGATGTGAAGGCTTTGTAAAGAATTAAGTGTGTGTGATGTGTACATTGATAATTATGCATATGAAACAAATGCAAAAAAAAAAATCATGTATATGTGTGTCTAGAATGCATGCAAAAGATGTGCATATGAGATGTATGCAGAAGATATGCTCACAAAATACGTGAAAATAATTGATTATAAAAATGAAGTTTAGAGAGCTATATACGCAAAAGTATCTATGAAATATGCTCGCTAAAGATCTTATACCAAAAGACATGCACCAAGAATTATACATGTAAAACTATTTATAAGGATGTTTGCTACAGTTATGTGTAAAAACATTTGCAAAAAGTATATGCACAAAAATATTGATGGAAGTATATGCAAAGTATCACTTTCATTAGTGGCGATAAGAAGTACCTAAAGATTGTAAAATGAGTGCAACGTATTAGGTACCTCAAACTCGAGTTTCTAACTGCCTTTGAACACACTGAGTGAACAACATTCTCAACTGATTCAATCTCAGCAAAAGAATTTGGGAGTCATTCCCAATGAAGGGCAAGAAGATAAATATGTAGACATCAAGGTTTACTAAACCAACATGTAAATACAAGGCATACCATGCAATCCCTATGTGTATGTGCAAAAGGCCCAAAACAGAATTTTTCATCATTTGAAAGCAAATTCTAGATGCAACTTTGGAAACGAGACTTAACTCGAATGCAAATGCACTCGTGGCTTCTCGCTTGAAGCCCAAGAGACACTATATGCCTCTTCCTACGTACCAAACCTTATTAGAAGGTCATCTCTACTAATTAGATAAGGCCAAACCCAGAATCAAGAGGTTTTACTTTGGTTGTAACATTAGGCTTAGGTAATTGGCTATTAAAGGAGGATTGGGTCGCTAGAGAAAAATGGCCGCAACGTTCATTCGACGGATGAAAGGACCATTCCCAACCCCAATTGTATACTGTCTAGATATTCTTGGATTTGAATTTGGTAATGCCTGAGCTCATCAAGCTCAGCATAAAAATTAAGTTAAAAAGATAGCTACTGAAACTCATCAAGGGGTATTATCCTATGCTCTACTTTTTTTTTGTTTCTTCTTTTTCTTTTTTTTTGGCTTCTTCTTCTATTTTTTTTGTTTCTTTTTTTTTTGAAAATTTACGCCTTTAATTACACGGAGATAATGATCAACCCCCTATCTGAAGTGTAGCCCATCCTTGTCAGGACGATTTTTGATAGCCCGAAAAATTATCAATGATTAAAACCCCTTTTTTTCGAAACGTAAACTCACCCTTATCAGGACAATTTTTAATAGTCCAAGGAATTGTCAAAGATTAAAACTCTTTGTCCAAAGTATAAATCCATCCTTATCAGGGTTATTTTGATAGCCTGAGGGAATGTCGTAACGTACACCCATCCTTACTAGAGCGGCCATTCTTCTAAGGGGAAGCCAAAATTATTTTAGGCGAGGGATAGTTTTAATATGTGTAACAATAAAATTGGTACGCATTTAGCATACCAAAATAAAAGCTCAATGGGCTAGCAAGCAATTGCAAAATAAAGGTAGGAGATGATCATTTAGAGAGCTATACAAAGAAATGGTTGCCTAAATCATTTTCTAGATTCAGCCTTATACAAGGATCGCTTTGACGGGTAATCGGAAAGGTTCTAGTGCTCTTAGTGAATTTTCATCCAATCCCCTAATTGCAACTAGTTTTTTCAGTTTGTTTCCAAAAATGGGCCAAAAGTGCTCTGAATTTAGAAATTACATGGTATAGTCAAATACTTTCATGTGATCCAGCAATCAAAGACCAAACATATTTACCCTTTGCTTAATTCAAAATGGAATGAAATGCAGATTTCTAGAGTTAAGATCAAAGCCATTCATAGTTGAGAACTACTTAGGCAGAGTCAAATTTTGAATCAAAGGTACCTTAATAAGGTGCAAACATGTCAGCGTTTTAGGGTGCATCTTAACACAAAAATTTTTACCTAATCAAAATTCATATAGGCATACAAAGAAGTGTTTATAAAATATGCACAGATTATGTTCTAAGAATTATGTACTGGGAAAGATGCATGCAATAGTGTCGTGCCTATTAGTAATGCGTATTGTGAACTATATGTGCAAAATATGTGTTAAAACGTATGGTATAGAAATGCGTACATGAAATACGTGCCAAGATGTGTGTGCGTGAAACACCTACAAAAAATTATAAGTGAGTGTGAGTGTGTATATACTGCATGATAAATGATGTGCCTACACAGATTTGCAGTGTACATGTAAGCAACACATAATGAAGGCATGAGTACAAAATATGGCACAATATGAAAATGAATATTCATCATACATGGTTTATGTGCACATGGCATGATTTGGACATGATAAGAACACGCATGTTATCTAAGATGAAAAAGATTTGGGGCGGTAATGCGTACTTGAGTCACGAGGTATGGCAAAACTCACATACATAGAAGTGCAAAATATATACAAATAATGCATATGACATGAGACACAATATACAAATGATTGTGTACCGTGAGTGGTATATGTGTACGACACAAGACATGGGATGAAAGTGATTGTAAGAAACGAATGGCGTTTACATGGTACGTGTATTTACATGGTATGCACATGCGAGACATGCATTGGTATATACAATGACTAACATACATGGTGAAGAATTCATATGTGCATGGCATAACTCATGTATGATAATGCATGTTCATGATATGGCATACAATGTGAAAGATGCAAGGGGTTTGTCGTGCATGATGTGTATAATGACCGACCTAATGATGTATGCTAATGCAGTGGTATGTGTATGCTCTAGCACACAATGTTTATGTGCACATGCAATGTGAGCCTACTGATATATACATACCATGACACATGATGAATGTATATTCTTTTTATTTTATTTATTTTATTTTTTTATTTGTTTTTATTTGTTTTTATTTTATTTTTTTTGTACACGTTATGGTGGTAGTACGTCCGCGCGTGCTATGATGCATGTCAGTAAGTACGTTCGGTGATGTATAATGTATGTACTGATTATAGTGCACGATATATGTTATGGATGTCATATTGTACGTTAGTATATATGTGTTACGGTAAGCATAGCTATGTATATACATGACAAATATATGTTATATTTACATTCACAAATTATGATACAAGCAATTTTATATACAAAGTGCACAGGTTTTATTATTGTATGGCAAGAATTATACATGAGACAAAATACATATGCTTTATTTACTATTGTTCATAAAAAAAATGCGCGAGTGCAAATACACATACAAAAAACTCCTCCTAACCATTTCTCTCTCACACAGGAGGTCGTGCAGTCTCTTTCCTAGGTGAGCTTGACCCATAGGTCAACGGGGAACCCAATGGGTGCGTATAATGTGCTAGAAAAAACCAACAGCACAAACTCTTATTACTAAAGAGCGCATACAAATGAATTTTCAGCCACTGTGCATTTAAACAATCCGAATAAACCGAAATGAGCCCCTTGGGGCATGAAAACCTTTAATGAGCGGGTATCTAGATTTATTTGGATTTGTTCAATACATGAAAACCCACTCAACAAGCAACGTTGTGACGCGCGCCGGACCCCGGAGGCGCCCATCGACTGCCTGCTTGAGGGCGATCGGGCAAAATGAGGGTCCGTTGACAACTTGCAACAAATTACAAGTGCGTCTATTTTGGGCAACAAGGAAGTTTCATAGAGTCGCCACCCAATAAAATATTGGGAAAGTTTCTCTCGCCTTGGAGAGCCTAAGACAGCGCATGTTTCCATTTTGGGCAAGCCAAAGGGGTCTTGGAGGCAATCACCCCAATAGAACATTGGGAATGACCCTCTCAACCGTTCATTCGGACTCGGGCATCGATTTCTTCATTGGGTAATCTCTGATCTAGACTACCTCGGGACACGGTGCTTACAAACGTATTATAGTGCAGGCCCCATAGGGGAAGTATCTATTTCCATTACATGAGTTTTGGCCAAAAGTGATGATATTTTAGGGTTACCCAAGCGTGATCTCTGCCAATGGGTCTAACTCGTCATGAGCATAGCGACCGGTCAGGTCATCATTTAATATACCATGATGGTACGATGCTTGAGCTGGTGATTATCCCGAGCACTCCCCTACAATGAGTGAAAGTAGGATCGTGCTTTGTGAATGCACCGGGGTTAAAAGAGGGACCAACCTAGCATAATTCTAAGGCTCTAAAATGCAATGCAATTTTTCGAAAAGAGATAAAATTTCTTGATCCTAAGTCCATTTACATTAGATTAACCAAAAGTACTTTCGAAGAAAAATCTCATGATATCCCCAGCGGAGTCGCCACTGTGACACGCTTGAACCCCGCTCGACATCCGGGTCGCTCTCAAGTGTCCGCTTTTAGTACCCAAAATCGGATCGAGGTTCGTTAAAACTCGTGAAAGCTGATCGCTTCACAACTGATAGGGATTCACCCTTATTCCATTATTGGCAATCAACTTACGAGAGCGTCTATTGGGTACCATAAGGCAGGTATCACAGAGTCGCCACTCAATAAAGCATTGGGAAATGAATTCTTACCTTATGAGGCCAAAACCAAAGAGAGTTCGGGACCTCACTCTTATTCATACCTTTGGTTAACATTATGTAAATGGATTTTTAGGGTCAATTATTTTATCTCTCTTCTCAGTCAATTCATGCGATAAATATAAAGCGCATTCCAAGCACATAAAAAAGCAATAAATAAAACGATAAATAAAATATAATTACAATTATCCAAAAATAAATGAAAAATTCATAATAGTGTTAAAATGAAAATACATAAATAAACTGGGCTATTCATTTAGACGGGAACATTGGTTCCCAACTACTCATTTTACAAAAAAGTACAAAGTTCTCGAATCGACTTTACGAAAAAAAAGGATGAAGTGATATTGTTTTAATGAAAACATAAAACTTTCATTTTTAGGATGAAAACGAGGACATTGGTCCAGTTTTATTAACAGATTTTCAATTTTGTAGAAAATATTTGTGTGGTGGTTCTTTTTAAGCACGGTCAAAAATCTTTTATTATTACAGTCCTTAAGCAAATAAAAGAAAATAAAATAATAATTACATATCTCCGAATAATAAATAAATCCTAAACTATTCATCCCAACAGTTCTTCACCTAGCATCGTGGACAAGTCACATGCCCCTCGCATTGCGGTTGCGACAGAAATTAATATTAGTCAATAATGGATTAAATTAAATTAAATGATAAATAAATAAATAAATAAATAGTTGAATGAAATAAATTGAGAGTTAATTTGGTGTGGTGAAAGTAAAATTAATGAATATAAAACACAAATGGCAATTATAATGATCGAAGACAATAAAAATAATGTTGCTAATAATAATAATATCATAATGTAATAATGATAATAGTAATAGTAAAACAAATAATAATATCAATAATAACAATTAGCAATAATAGTAATAATGATAATGATAACATGAGCAACAATAATAATAATGCTAATAATCACATAATAATAATAATAATAATAATAATAATAATAATAATAATAATAATAACAACCATGATAATATTAATTATAACAATAAAATAATAACATCAACAATAATAATAATGATAACAAATACTCATAATAATAACAAATAATGTAAAATGAACATAAATTAAATAATACTAATATTAACATAACACAATAATACTAATAAAAAATAAATCGAATAATAATAATAATAAAACAGAATAATAAATAATAATAATAATAATAATTAATAATAATAATAAAAAGAAAAGGAGCCCACCGAATTTACCTCATCGGAGCCGCCGGAGGTGGAAGGTGGTCGACACCTCCATCGCCAGACGGTAGATCAAGCTGCGGGGAGTCCATCGCCGCCGGAAGGTCGCTGGAGTTGGCCGAAAATCGTGTCGACAGCGTCCTCTCTTCCCTCGCTGATCTCCTCCACGCCGGTGAGTGCCGCTGATCGGCGGCCAACACCGGTTTCGTCTGGGCCCGCTCGTTCCATCGGTGGGGCGCGTGCGCCGGTCTGGCATCGTGGCTGGCCGGCGGTGCCCCCGCCTTCTTCCCCTCTTTTCTTTTTTATCCTTTTCTGGCGCCGTGCTCCTCTTGGTCTCCCTCTTTTCTCCTCTTTCTATTTCTTTCTTATTTTGCTTTGATTTGTTTCTCTTGCTTTTCTTGCTTTGGCCTTTTTGCTCTCTGTATCTCTTATTCTTGCTCTCCCTTTCTTTTTATTTTTCTTTCTTCCTTCTTTGGCCGGCTCCCCTTGGTCTCCTTGCCCTCTCTTTCTTTTTATTTTTCTTTCTTTCTATCTTCTTCAACCTCCATTTCCTTGTTCTCTTTTTCTTTCTATTTTTTTCTTTTGCCCAGCCGAGCCCCCCTTGATTTCCTCCATCATTTTCCTTTTATACCTCCTAATTAGGTTTTCTCCATATTTTATTTATTATTTTTTAATTTTTAATTCTATTTTAATTTACTTAAATTTTTACACACATTTAATTAATTAAACACTCCATTAATTAAATACTCCATATTTTCCTTTTTTTTTTTAATTTTAATTATCCTACAATACTAACTAATACATTAACTAATTAATTTTTAATTATACATACATATATATATATATATATATATTTTTATTTTTAAGTTTTTATATATATATTTTCCGGAGAAATTATCAAGGAGCATGGAGAGCCAAAATTGCCATTTTCATTTCATTCATTTTTTTTTCTTGACTCAGGACGACCCGGTGTCTGCACCTGTGTTATATTTGTGATTTCAATCGAAGTCTATTACTTCTATTTATCCCCACTAAGCGTTATCGCTTAGCACGGGTGTTTTCCTGTGTAGGTTTACAGGACGCGGTTAGAGAGTTTGCATCTGCGAGTCTTGGCCACTAGGAGCTTGATGAAGATTTTTTTGTATAAGATAGAGTTTCGTATGTTTTGAGTTTCATCATTATGTAAAAAGAAAAGCATAGTAATGAAGTGATATGTACCGAAAATGAATATGTAATAAGTGTAAAATTTTTGTATATGTACAATTTATATATTATAAGAGATGTATGTTTGGCCTAAGATAGTCTAATTATTTAAAATATTGCTTCCGCTTTTGAGTTTATATGTATTTATGCTTTTGTGTATCTGCGCGTGAAGCGCCCCGATATTCCTTCTCGGGAGTATGGGGGTGTTACATTCATCATTCTCATGGTAAACATAATACCTATTTATTTTGTACACATTCACTTATCACTGTTAATTCATTTTATACCATTATATGTCAATAGATATCAAATCACACCATAAAAATCCATCATGATCAATTTGGCCATTATACTAATTTTTCATTAAGTTCACTTTAATTCCATTTAATCACTAAATTATACTCTTTACATTTTAAATATACCACAAACACCCTTTATATGCCTTATTACACATCATACCGCGTTATATCCTTTAATAACCCATTCGACCAAACATATAATATTTTACCATGTTTGTTTTTCAATCTTTTAATTAATATATCATACACTACATAAATTATACACATTATATGCATCATTTATAAGCCACAAAAGCCATATATACATTATGTTTTCCATAAGTTTCCATTCAGCCTACATGTGAGATTTCATACCATGGTGTTTTAATTTAATCTACGCATATTTATACACTTATTTAAGTTTATTAAACATGATTATCAAATTAGATTTAATTATTCATGGCTAAATCACATGCTCACACTTAGACATAACCTAAAACACATACATAATCAATGGACAAAGAAGGATATTGTATCAACTCACCTTAAATTCTTGCTCTCCACTCCTTAGGCTTCCTTTCCATAGCCTTACTCCTTTGAAACATCCTTTCCCTTAGAATTTGCTCAAGTGGCCGAATTCAAACAACACCATAACATTAAGTCCATGCTCCCTTTTTACAAAATAACTTCATAAATACACTCTACACACTTGAAAATCCCCATGGGAACCTTTAAATCAAATTATAAAACTCTAAATCACATTCTTCATTTTTGAGTCATAACTTTTGTCCATTGATTTTTTCCACTTCTAGCCCACCAAATGGACTCAAACCACCATGACCATGCTGTAGAGAAGTTGAATTTTGCTAGGGAGGTTATGATTTGGGAAGAAATTAGAAGAAAGATGAAGAAAAATGGAGAAGAAAATAAGAGGAAAGATTTGGCCAAGAAGGAAGCAGAGAGAGGCAGTGGCTGCTGGATTTCTCTCGAGAAATCTGGCTTTATCTCTCCATGTATAGGTTGAAATTGAAACGAAGCGGTTCAACCGAAGAGGTCCAACCAATTTGAACTAAAATTTTGATTTTTCGGCAATTTCTCACTGTTTCAAGTCATCTATGAGTTTTTCAACTTATTTTCACTGCCAATTAATTCCAGTGTTCTTAAAACATCAAAAATAGCCTCCTACAAAATATTTAGTTCAATCGGAGTCCATTTGTGGCCCAGTTCACTTAAACCGGTCTGATTCAATCACTTTTTGTTCTGCCATAAAATCCAATTCTAATGCTGACAAAACTAATAGGAAATTATTTTGTGCCTTTATACTTCCCACTACAAAACCATTAGAGATCAATAACTATTTTTAAATGCTCAGTCAAATCTCGGTCAAACCCCAGTTCAATTTGAACGAAATCGGAGGCCAACTTCAGAATGACTTTCGGTGGCCAATTTAACTCCGTTTTCACTCCAGATTTCACCTCTAGACTCCTGATGACCCACAGATTATTTTTACCAAATTAGAATTTTTCGGCCGACGGCTGTATGGCTACCCCAAGGTTAACTGTGCTGAAATTTTCATAGCACAAACACACTTTACGCTTAATATCATCCCACATAATCATACTTATGTCATCACTCTACACTGATATCACACTAGAAACATTGTAATCTTACAGTAACACTTCTAAACCGGTATTTGGGCCACTAAATTTGTATCCGGAGATACACATTATCACATTAGTACCCATAGGTACAGAAATAATCAAATAGAGATATAATATACACTTTAAGAATCCAAAGAATTCAATGTGCATTGAGATTCCAGAGGAATCAAACACTTTAGCTGCAACACTTAAACCCTATAAGCATGCCCATCTATCCACTACTTAACTCGCAGTCCAATTTATTAATCCAGTTTATTCACTTTGACATAGCATTCAATAGGTATCACCACATTTCTCATATACACTATAATACACATAATTTACAAAGCTTTAACCCTAGTTACTCAAAACAGAGCATCATGCTTACAAAATTGTTCAAACAACTACTTTAGCCAATCAATTCATCATGTCAATCTACTACATCATAACACACAAGTTAACATTTTCTTTTCATTTCAATCCATATACTCAATCAAACAATCTCAATTTCATACTTCACTAAAATAACACACACAAAGTTATGTTCCCAAACCTCACAATCCTTAGCTCCTATTGTGCTCCCTTTGCACTAGATTCACCAATTTTAGCTTTTCCCTTGTCCTTCATTTGTTCTACCACTACAATTCACATATCCAATTTCCAGAATTGGATACAATTGATCAATTACCAATTCATTCACATATCAATAACAAGAAAAGGGTAGAAGAAGATGAAGAACAATTACTAAACTTCTTATCTTGTCTTCTCGAAAACTCAATTCAATTACCAACTAATTAACAGTCCAAATGTGAAGATTTAAGTCTAAGATTTGAGAGAAAAGCACAGAAATGAGGATAAAGGTGCCGACGATTACAAATGCAGAAATAGATTTCCTCTCACCTCAAAACTATTTATTGCATGTAAAAAGTGAGGTGGCACATGCACTAGTGGACACTCGGAATTCCACTAAGAATTCCTTAATCCCTCATTAGTCTAATCTCATCCCACTTATGCTAATTAATCCCCACTTACTCTTAATCATGCATAAATACATATTGGTCACTTAAGTTATTTTGTTTATGCAATCAAGTCTTTATTTCAATTTCGCTTGAGTCCTACATTAAGCAAACCTCAAATTAATTTTACCCAATTAACACAATTAGACCAATTTTTACTACTAGGGTATAAATCAGGCTATTACAACTCTGCCTTCCTAAAAAGAATTTTGCCCGTGAAATTCATACTTAAATCAAATAGTTGAGGACTCCTAAAAAGAATTTTGCCCACGAAATTCATACTTGAATCAAATAGCTGAGGATACTATTCCCGCATAGCTGCTTTTGATGCCCATGTTGCTTGTAATGGCCCTAACACTGGCTTAAAAGTATTAGTGAATGTTTACAGTGTATTTAGAGTGATCACAGTGTAAAGTAATATTTTGAGTGATGTTAATAGTAGTGAAGTTAAGAGTTAAGGGTGTTTGAGGTATAATAATCCTGAGTTGGGGGATCCCGGGGTAGTTATACAGCGGATCCGGCGGTTGATTTTCAGAAAAATTATTATTTCACAAAATCGATATGTGGGTTGTTAGGAGTTTAACTGTGAAATTTGAGTTGAAAATGAGGTCATATAGGCCTCCGAAAGTCAAACTAAAGAAAATCCTTTGGTTTGATTCAAATAGTAACTAGTTTGACCGAACTTTGACCGAGGCTTTAAAGATAGTAAATGACCTCTGAAAAGTTATCTAAAGGCACAGATAGACTCAGAATAGTGTGTAAAACAGTTTGGTACCGAAAAAGTAATTTTATAGTGATATTGAAAAATGGGTGAATCGGACCGATTTAATTGAACCGGACCGGATAAGGACCCTCATTGAGATGAAACCAAGGTCAAATAGGCTATTAAGAGTGAAAATGATGTTAAGGATGAAAGGTTCCATAATTTAAATTAAAGGTTTATATATGTAATTTAAGGTATGGGGAGTATGTTTATGATGTTATATTTAATTTAGAAGCAAAGGAAATGATGGTTTTGTATCCTTGTAAATTCGGCCACTTTAGAAATTTTTATGGTGGAAGGTGTTTCAAAGGATTAATACATAGAAAAGGAAGTTCTAAGCATGGAAAGCAACGAAATAAGGTGAGTGGATACAATATCCTTCTTTTTTCCATTGATTATGTATGTCTTTTAAATTATGTCTAAGTGTGAACATGAAATTTATGCATATTTAATTAAATCTAACTTGATAATCATGTTTAGTGGACTTAAATAATGGTATAAACATGCTTAGAATAAATTAAAACATTATGGTATAAAAACCCACATGTAGGCCGAATGAACACTTAAGGAATTCATAATGTATATATGAGTTTTATGGCATATTAATGATGGTTACAATGTGTATAACACGTGTAAGGTATGATGGAATGGTTAAAAGATTGAAAAGCAAACTTAATGAATTTGTATAAGCTTGGCCAAATGGATTATTAAAGGAAATGATGAGTTATGTTGTGAAATAAGGTATATAATTGGTAAATATGATGAGTATAATATGAAAATAGTATGATTGAATGATTAAATGAGATTAAAGTGAACATAATGGGAAGTTAGTGTGTTGGCCGAATTGAACTTATATGATTTCTTAGGTGTAATTTGATGGTTAATGGTATATAATGGCATTAAATGATTAATTGATGATAATTTAGTGTGTATACAAAGTTATAAGTGAAAGTGATATCATGGCTGTTTAACACCCCTTACCCATACATAGGAGAACTCATCCACGAAGGGAGAGAGAACCCGTACAAGCAAGGGTGTCACCAAACATGATAAATACAAAACAAATACATAAAATATAAATTATAGCAGAAATTAAAACTTTCAAAGCTCATGGATCATTCTGATATCAAAGGTTCAACACAAAAATATTCTACACATAACTGATATTACAAAAATTCCATCTTCCAAAATACATAGCGGAAACATTACAAAAGAATAAATACAATAAGCGAGCCTAAAAAAAATTACGAAAAGAACTTAGATACAAAACTAAGCTATAACACTTTAATCCTTCTGCATTGGCTGAACCTGCGGAGACTCTCCCAAAAACTCGACTCCTTCCGCACCTGCACGGATGAAACACCCGTGCTAAGCGATAAAGCTTAGTGGGGAAAACACACAATAATATGAACGGCCATTCACAATGGTCGTTAAGGTAGAACACACACAACATGGCACATGCTTATAATCATATATACTAAATCATAGCTTGATCACTATCAATTATATTCAAAAGCTCATAATCACAACAAAATGCATGCTGACTCACAATAGCGGATAACGAGTGAACACATTGGGGTAACCGAGGGTACAATCGAAAGGAAACATCTTTAATTTTCTCATTCAAAACATTTTCACATTAGAGGATCTTAAACAAGATCCGAACACATTGAGGATCACGAGGATCCAAACGGGGACCTGATTAGGGTCCGAAACACATTGGGGCTATAGCTACTGAACTCTATTAGGCATGCCTAACTATCCACTAATTTGACTCTTGCAGGCCATGCATAAATCATCCAATCATATTTATATTGTTCATAAAATCACCCATGCATAAGTCTAATACCATTACATGTTCAGAAACTGAATATACAAATCACAAAGGAAGACTCATTTTGAAAACAGGAGGTGTCGCACTCGCGACAGAGGCAAAGTTCGCCTCATGTCATGCTCGAGACAACCTTCGCGCTCGCGCGAGGACAGAAAGAGCAGCCCCTATCGCGCTCACAACAGAGAGCTAACAGAATTGTTGTCGCGCTCGCGACAGTGGACTACCCAATTGCAGCTCGGTAACCGAACGCTCTGTCACGCTCGCGATATTGTGCTCGCCCACTGCACTCTGTAGATCGAAGTCTAGTAGCACGTGAGGGCTGGGATCATCGGGCTCTGTCGCGCTCATGACAGAGTCGCATTTTCCAACTCCCATGCAAAATCTGCAGAACTCGATACTTCCAAAAATCCACCCAAACCTCCAATTGACTCAAAACTTCATCACAATTCAAATCAAACTACCAAAACACCTTGAATAACATAAAAACCCATGTTTTACATCAATTATCACAATTAAAACATGCAATTAACACAAACAAAATCCATGAATAACCAAACCAGCATTTTTACACCAAAAACTCATTTAATTCACACTTTGGTTCAATAATTCACAATCAAAGCATTCCAACTCAAATTAATCAAAACCCGTAACATTTAAACAAACTTAAACAACTTTAACCTCATAATTTTCCAGAAAATCAAATCAAAACTGTAACACCCCCAACTCCCACACGTAGCATATCGAAGGATGTAGAGCTACAGTGAGCAGAGGGTGCTACCTGACAAAGACACACATGGCAATACAGAAATCAGAGTAATAAAATTTCTAACATCTAGAACCTCAACCACATACACATCCTAAACTTATCTCACACACACCATCATTCGCACTAAAGATTATTACATCTCATTACAAATGCTAAATAAATAAACTTAATTACAAGCCGACAATCAATAAAAACATTCTATAACTTCTACCAACTCGTTGGCCAAAGTCACAAAGAACCGCTGCGCTACTCTGATCTCCTAACCTGCACGGATAAACAACAGTGCTAAGCGATAAATGCTTAGTCGGGCAAAACAAATAATGGGCAGCCACTCATAGTGGTTGCCGAGAAAAACACATGTAAATCAATATATATATATATATATATATATATATATATATATATATATGAACATAAAGTACACCGGGTAAAGCTATCATAAATTCATATTCTTTTTCTCATACGAAACTTAAACAATTTCCTATATACATTCGTTTACATACCATAGCCATAATTTACATTATTACCTTAGTAATTTACAATGACATTATGCATACTTATTGTTTGCTTAATTCATTTAATTAACTACGTGAATAGTTATCCCTCTCATGTTACCAAAGATACATTTGCTTGCAGGGCAAATTAAGTCATATCGATTCCCATTATTACTAACATTTCCAAAATCATGCAGATTACAGTATTAGTACTTACGTTAGAACATTTTATTTGTTCAAACCATTTATTGTTCAAAGATAAACAAAACATTTAGATTTTCAGATATGGTTCGGGGTTGAAATAAATATTCTAAACTTCCTACGTATCCCTATAGTAGGGAATCAGAACCACGTAGTTCTATAGGAAACCTATATAGATATTCCCAATTAATCTTAACTCATTTACTAAATTCAATTATCTATCTCATACCTAACACTTATTATTCCTCTTACATACTACTCAAAACATAATTGACCGTATTCAATAAACCAACAAACAGTGTACATGAATTCCTTACTAATATACTTACAGTAATTATCCAGGCTAAAGTCTCGTGGATAAATAACACATAACATACCTGTATTCTCATTTTAACATATAAATGAATATCTTTATAAAGTTCATTTATAAAGTACTAAACTATAACAAACAAGCATATCAAATATGTTAATAATTCTTTATAAAGACTTCATACAGACAATCATACTCATAGGTTTTGAATAGATTTATAACATGCATTATGCACATACGAATTCTCATGCAATCAATATTCATAATATCCATTTATAGACAAATCAATTATAGCAGATATGCATATCCAATACTTCAATAAGTCTCTACCAAGACATCATATAGGCACTCATATTCATAACTTTTAAACAAATTAATACAAGCCTATTTGAACAAACATTATTCATTATATCTCTTTTCATTTACGGACATTGACTTATTATACAAAACACATAGGTACCTATAGACACCGGGTCCTAAGTCAGTCTAGATTAGGATTACCCAATGATGAAATTAAGTGTGCCTATTTATAGGCAAAAATGAAAGTTGAAAGTGATGATTTCCTTGTCAAATTGATTTATTAGAAATAAATAAAAATGTATTTTAAAAAAAAAATATTTTAAATGTTTTAAAATTTATTTTTGGGACAAAAAGGGTATATTTTTAAATTATTGTGTTTTAGGAAGAATTTAAAAAAAAATGTGTGTATATATATATATATATATATATATATATATATATATATCGCGAGTGTCTGGCTGCGGCAGCGTGCTGGGCGCGCGCGCACGCCCCACTCGCTGGGCTGGGTGTGCGAGCAACAGTGCCGCGCGCGCGCGGGGCACTCTCGCCCACGCGCCGACGGGCTTCGGTCGCCCCCTGACGCCCCATTTCGCTTGTTTTTGCTGTTTTTCCGATTTTTGGCCTAAAAATTGATTTTTTCTTCATTTGTTTTGTGTAATTTAATGCAAAAACCTTTTATTTTCCAAACTATTCAAATTCATGAGTTTTTTGTGGTTATTGGAATTAAATTTATTTAATTCAATTTAATAAAAATCTGATTTTCTTTGTTTATTTTTTATGTATAAAAAGGGTTTTTTAGTAAGGATTTTGGGGGGATTTTTCTTAAGAAAAATATTGTTTTCTCTCTTCATCTTCTTCTTCTTCTTATTTTTTTCTTCTTCAAGAAAAATTCTCCAAGTGTTCTAATTTGATTTTTTTTAATTTAATTCTTGAGACAAATAAATCAATTATTTGTTCTTGTGAATTTTCTTTACTTCTTGATTTTCATAATTTTTTTCCTTAAAACAAATAAATCTATTATTTGTTCTTGGGATAAAATTTTATTATATTTTATTTTTATTAAATCAAAGAAAGGAATTATCATCAAACTTCATTCATCACATCAAATTTGAGGTTAAACATTCTTGGCTCAACTTTTAATTTTCAATTTATTTTTGTTTAAAATTAGTTAGCTATCATGTAAATTGTTTTAGATCTATTATTTATTTTATTATTTATTTCTTTATCTTTTATTTAATTGTTCATATCATTATTTCTTATTCTTATTCTTTTATTATTATTTCTTATTCTTAATCTTTTATTTAATTGTTCATATTATTATTTCTTATTCTTATTTCTTATTTAATTGTTCATATTATTATTTCTTATTCTTATTTCTTATTTAATTGTTCATGTTCATATTCTTGTCATTATTTTTGTTCATATATTATTATTATTATTATCATTAGTATTATTATCATCATCATTATTATTATAATTTACTATTATTATTATTATTATTATTATTATTATTATTATTATTATTATTATTATTATTATTATTATTATTATTATTATTATTATTATTATTATTATTATTATTATCATCATCATCATCATCATATTTAATTTGATTGTTCATATTCTTTGATGTTATTATTATTATTGTTATTATTATTATTATTATTATTATTATTATTATTATTATTATTATTATTATTATTACTTGCATATTTAATTGGATTGTTCATATTCTTTGGTATTATCATCATTATTATTATTTTATATTATTATTGTGATTACTGTTATCATTATTATTACTATTATTATTATTTATCATTACTACTATCATTATTATTTTTATTAGTTTTGTTTCTTATTATAATTTATTATTTTTGTCATCATCATTATTATTTTCATGTTTTCATGCATGTTAAATTTTATTGTTTTTGTTTATGCATGTTAAATTATTAATGTGTTAAGTTATATTTTATTATGCCATCTAATTAATTTATCATACGTTATGCATGTTGTTTTATTTATTTTAATTCATTTTTTACATGTTACATGTTTAATTCATTTTTTATTACTAACATCACATTCATTTGTGTTTTTATTTCAATACTTATTTTTCATGTGTGAGTTTTTCAATGGCAAGTGGGAACCCATGGAGGTTTGAAGACACCATTTTGGTGGAGTTTATATTTTTAGCCTTTTTAGCCTTTTTAGTATTATTTTGCTTTTATTTTGCTTTTATTATTTAATATGTAATTTATAATAAGTTTGTTTATTTTCATGCACGTTAATTAAAAATTCGCATAAAGTTTTGTATTAATAAATTGGATTTTTCTAACAAAATGGGACCAATGTCCTAGGTTTTTCATCTAAATAAATTGTCACTTCAAAATTATTTTTTTTAATTATGCATGTGAGGACCAATGTCCTCACTCTTAATAAATAACCCGTTTTCTGCATGATTTACCTTTCTTTTACAATGGGGGTTATATTCCGCCCCTAGTTTTTTTGTAATTTATTTTGCTTTCATTTACTTTATTTACCGCTTTCTTTATGTGACCAACTTGCGCTCTAATTATTGCATCTAAATGTATGAGAAAAAGGATGAAAACTTAAATTCAAAACTCAATTTTAACTTAATCAAGGTATAAATAAATGAGAAGTCCCGAACCATCTCTGGTCTTTGGGCTCAACGAAGCGAGAGGACCATTTCAATGTTCCATTGGAATGGGATCTCCAAGACACCTCTTGTGTCCCACCAAAAGACTTAAATTTACAATCCTAGGCTCCACGTGGTTAGAGGATCATTCCAGTGCTCTATTGGGATGATATCTCCAAAATCCCTTTGGCTTGCCCAAAATGGATATTATACGAACTTTCACAATGTTTTATTGGGTGGCGACTCCAAGAAACCTCCTTGTGGCCCAAAATAGACGCACTTGTAAATACCTTACAAGTTTTCATGAACCTCTCTCGAAAGCCCTAAGAGCGGGCCTTCAGGGCGTCCTACGGGGTTCGGCGCGCGTCACAGTGGCAACTCCGCTGGGGTCATATAAGAGACTTTGATTCGAAAGTACCTTGGTGAAAAATTATAATTGAGTTTTAATTTAAAAATTTTATCCCTTTTCAAAATTGCATATCATTTCATTAGAGCCTTAGAATTATGCTAGTTTGGTCCCTTTATTAGCCCCGGTGCATTCTCGAAGCATGACCCTACGTTCACTCAATGTAGGGAAGTGTTAAGGATAATCACCAGCCCAAGCCTCATAACATCAAGGTATATCAAATGGTGACCCGATCGATCGTTACGCTCATGATGAGCTAGACCCGTTGGAAGGGACCATGCTTGGGTAGCCCTAAAGTATCATCATCCATGACCAAAGCTCATGTAATGGCAATAGATACTTTCCCTAGGTGACATGTACCTTAATACAATGCTTGATATGTGGGCCAATATTTATTGAACAAAATCAACCAAATTAAGTGATTTTTTATTAAAGGCTTTCATGCCCCGGTGAGCCCATCTTAATTTGGTTGAAATGTTTGAATACATAAAGGCCAAAACCCTTATGTATGTACAATAGGCAAGAGATGTTATGCTGCCAGCCTTTCACCGTACACCATACGCGTCCAATGGGTTCCCCGCTGACCCATGGACCAAGCCCACCTAGGAAAGAGACCACATTAGCTCATGTGTGGGAGTAATAAGGTTGGAAAGATCTATCTGCTTGTATGTGATTGTCCATGCTGCATCAACACGATCATGCATTGTATATATCATTCATGATCATCCTAACAGTTTAAACCTTTTCAGCCATCATAGATTCACCTAAGTGGACTAGGGGTTCTGACGGTCGGCTGGTGAGGATAGATTTGACTCTTGGATTGACAGAATTAGTGTCTGATTAGAATTCTGAGCCACCCTTAGCGACCAAAGAGTCATCCATAGAATCACAAATGGCAGAAGAGACTGGAGCCTTAACAACTCAAGACCTTGCTAGGAGGCTAGAGGATTTTGAGCAAAGAGTGTTGGAGTGTTGGAAATGATGGGAGCTATGGCTGACAGGATTGCTCATCCTCCTGCTACACAACCACTAGCTGCTCCACATCCACCTATTGCTCCACAGCCCCCGATGGTTTATGCTGGGGGGCAAGTTGAACAACCTGCTGGCAGAGAGGCCCCCATTATAGTTAATACTGCCTGCTAGCTTATTAATGAACATATAGCTGCTGTGCCTGCTGAGCCAAGAAGGGCAATAATCCCTAATCCTGAGGAAGATTTTATGATTGAGGAGGGAAATAAAGAGGCAGTAGTACCTCAATTTGTGGGGGCCAGAGCACCCAAGGCAAAAGATGAGGCGATGAGAGGGATGAGGCAACAGATTGAAGCCATCACCCGTATGTTATTAGCCAGAAAGGGGATCAACCCCGAAGACAGAGATTTAGGGGACGAAGAGCTGTTGCCCCGAAGGTTCAAAATGCCTGAGCTACCGAAGTTTGATGGTACTTCGGATCCATCTACACATATTAAGCAGTATACCCTGGTGATGAAAGGCACAGGGTTTGTCACACCCCATTTGCCCCCTAGTAGAATGAGCCTGTCTGTCTATATGTGTAAGCATTCGCATGTGTTCCGCATAACATAAGGGTATTTTAGTAAAAATGCATGTTTTTGGGTTTATTATTATGTGGGTGCATATATGGCATTAGTAATGTGAGTTAATTGGGAATTGCTTGTGTAAATTGGAGCATACCATTGTAGGGTGTTTTTAGTTGAGTTTGCATTAGATGTGTGTGATGTGTGGGGTTAGGGTGTGAGTGAGTAAGTTCCACCACCAAGAGAATGACATGTGTATTAGGTTAGGGAAAATGAATAAAGAAAAGAAGTAAGAAAGAAGAGAAAATCGGATTCACGTTCTTTCTCTTCAACCTTCATCTTCTTCCTCCTTTTCCCTTTCCTAAATACTGCTAACTGTTAGTCAAGTTGTGTTGTGGAAATTGCTCACTCTTGCTTCTAACTTGGTAAGTTACTGCATTCTCCACCTTATTCTCCAGTTGCTTTTATCTTTTTCTTCTTCATTGAGCTTAGGTTTAACTTAGGGTTGCATTGTTGAATGTTTGTGTTTAGCTGAGGCTCCTCGCGATCCCAAAGGCAAGGAGGTTGCTGGGAGCAGTGGGACTAAGTGTTAGAAGCTTAGATTCCAGGTTTGGGAATTATTGATTATGATTTATGTGATTTTGAGCTTACTGTAAAATTCTAGGGTTTATGTTTTTTTGAAGAGCTTGACTGCACATATTCTTGATTTAGTTGTTTAAATGCTAAATTGAGTTGTATGTATGTTGTTTATGTGAATTGGGATGTTTTCTGTAAAGTAAGAACAGGTTTGAATGACTTTTAATCGAATTTGGAGTGTTTTATTTGTTTTGGGAAAATTCTGGAAAATCTGGGAATCAATACTGTTAAAAATCCCGTTCTCCAGATCGTGTCGCGTAAATTGCATAGAAGAGAGGCAAGTCACGAGACGTGACCTCAGGTCACGACTCGTGACCTGCCAGTTTGAGGCCAGTCACGAGTTGTGGTTGCCTGTCATAACTCGTGACCAGCTGAATGTAGCCAGTCACGAGACGTGACTTCCAGTCACGACTCGTGACCGGCATGAGAGAAGGCACATCGCGTGACAGCAAGTCACGAGACGTGACTTCCAGTCACGCCTCATGACCAGCGTGAGCGTCGCGTGATCAGCGAGATCACATCGCGTGATCTGCGAGGGACAGAGCAAGTCATGAGACATGACCCACAGTCATGACTCATGACCTGCCCTGTGAGGACACGACTCGTGACCTGCCCTGTGAGGAGGCAAGTCACGCCTTGTGACCAGCCAACCTCACCCGTTACCCCGTTCAGCCCCTTTTTCCGAAATTTCCCGGTTTTTGACTCAGAAATGAATCTGGTGTTTCTTCTGAATTGACTTATATTGCGGTATGATGCATGCCATACTTTTATATGCTTTGATATAAATGATACCATGAATTTCTGATGAATTCTGTTTCGTACCTTAAAATGTGATTTGAATGACGCATGACCTGCTAGAGTCAAGTAAGTGGATAGTTAGGCATGCCTAATAGAGTCTGTTAGCTGCAGCCCATAGTTCTGTTTGGACCCCGATCAGGTCCCCGTTTGGTTCCTCGCGAACCCCTTTCTGTATTGGATCTTGTTTAATGTCCCTTTTGAAAATATCTGTGAAAGTTAAAGTATAATGGTTTAATGGATTCGTACCCGTAATGTACTGTCTGTAATCGGCTCGTACCCGGAAAGTACTGTCTGTACACTCGTTATCCACTACCTAGAGTCAGCAGGTGTTCTTTGAATGTTTATATGAACTGCCTTGATCTGATTTGGCTAAAAATGGATTATCTGAATGAATATATATCGATGTAATGTATATCGGATTATTTCTGAATGAAATATTGATTGTATGGCTTTATTATATGAGCATGTTTATGTGGATTACGTTTAGCCTTTGCATATTGTCCTTATGAATGTGAATTGCTTTGACGACCATTGTGAATGGCCGTACATTATTTATGTGTGTTTCCCCACTAAGCGTTTATCGCTTAGCACGGTGTTTTTACCCGTGCAGGTGCGGAAGGAGTTTGATTTGAGAGTCGCCGTCATCAAGCCAACACAGGAAGTTTTTAGTGTAGGGCTCCTTTTGTATAGTTGATGATTCTTTTTGTATAGAACTCTCATGTATCAGCTTCCGATTTTGTAATTATATTTTGGACCTGTAATATTATTTTATTTCAGCTAGTTGATCAGATCATTATTGTAATAGTTTATTATAGTAATGCATGATCAGCTTTTGCTTTCTGCATGTAAAGTTTTTTAATTATTCTGTATTTCTGAATGTATGTTATAAATGAATGTATGTTTTGCTTTGCTATTGTTTGGTGACACCTTGACTCATACGGCATCTCACTCCTTATCGGATGGGATCGCCTACGTATGGGAAGGGGGTGTTACAGTTAGTGGTATTAGAGCATAGGTTTAGGCGTTTCTGGGTGTTGTTGTGATTGTTCTGAGTTTCTTAGATGTGTATGTGTCTAGATCTGTGTTGGCTGATGCGGTTGTTTCTTATTTGTTTAGATGGCTTCTAATTCTGTTCGTGGATCACTTGAGGAATCCGCCGAGAGTGTGAATCCTCCAGCTGTGGATCCGTCTATTTCTGTTACTGTGTCGGCTCAGCATGCTAGGGTTCAGCCCGAGGCCGCAGCCATGCCCATTGAGGCTATGTTCAGACTGCATCAGGACATGGCTAGGGTTTTGGAGAGAGTGACTGCTCCTAGAGCACCTATGGAGAATTTGAGAAGGGCAGGAGTTGAGGATTTCTATGGCACTAGTTTGAATGAATCTGAGTTGGCTGAGAGATGGTTAGATAAAGTAAAGCGTGCCTTGAGAGAGATTCGGTGTCCTCCCGACCAGCAGGCAGAGTGTTCATTAGTTCTACTGCAAGGGTCTGCTTTTGAGTGGTGGGAATTGGTTTGCAGGCATCCTCAGCTACCGGATCCGATTACTTGGGAGTTCTTTGAGGGTGAGTTCACAAAGAAGTACATCACTCAGACTTATAGAGATGCGAGATGGGCACAATTTTTGAGTTTGAGACAGAGGGCTATGTCTATAGCTGAGAAAGAGTTCAATAGGTTATCTCGCTATGCCCCACGTGGAGTTATGACTGATGACTTTAGATGCAAGCATTTCGAAGCGGGGTTGAATGAGTCTTTGAAGATTGCTTTGATTTCTCTGATGTGCATACCTGGGGTCAGTTATTATCAGATTGTAGAGGCTGCTGTGAGAGCTGAGTTATCAGAGACTGTGTTGAGAGAGAGAGCTCAGAGGAGGAACTCTTCTCGTGGAGGATCTTCATCGGGTAAGAGATCTAGGAACCCACAGGACGAGTTATCTTCTGGTCCGGCTTCTAGAGGCCGAAGACAGGGTTCTGCAGCTATGTCAGGTTCTGGTAGGGGAGGTAAATCTGATGCCATACCTATTTGTGAGAATTGCAGCAAGGCTCACCGGGGTGAGTGTAGGTGGCTCACTGGTGGATGTTTTAGATGTGGGAGCACTGAGCACCGTGTGGCTAGTTGTCCCCAGTCGATTGAGGATTCAGGACCTCAGGGAGGAGCTAGTAAGGTTGGTTCGAATGCTTCTCAGGCTACCCGTGGTAGAGGCCGAGGTAGAGGTAGAGGTGGTCGGCATAGAGATGGAGCTGCTTCTGAGACTGTTGAGCGTCCTCCTCAGGGTGCCGTTAGAGCCTATGCCATGAGAGCCAGAGATGAGCAGGATGCACCTGATGTTATTGCTGGTAAGTTCCTACTCCATGACACTGAGTTATATGCTCTAATTGATCCTGGTTCCACACACTCATATTTGTGCACATATAAAATTGTTGATAAATTGCATTCAGTTGATCAGTTAGATTATGAGATTTGTGTGACCAGTCCATTAGGGCATAGTGTCAGTGTGAGTAGAGTTTTTAGGAGTTGTCCTCTGATTGTTGAGGGAGCCGTGCTTCCAGTGGATTTGATTGAGTTACCTTTCAGAGAGTTTGATCTGATTCTGGGTATGGACTGGTTGGGTAAACATCGGGCTGTAGTTGATTGCCATAGGAAGACAGTTGTACTTCGGGATAGAAGTCAGTCTCTTGTGTTTTTGAAAGGTTTGGGTGCTAGTTCTGTGAATAATGTGATTTCTGCAATGCAAGCTAAGAGATTTATCAGGAAAGGTTGTGAGGCTTTTCTAGCAGTTGTGTTAGATTCTAAGAGAGATCAAGTTCAGATTGAGGACATTCCAGTAGTGCGGGAGTTTAGTGATGTGTTCCCGAGCGAGTTGCCTGGTTTGCCTCCTGAGAGAGAGGTTGAGTTGTCCATTGAGATTTTTCCAGGTACTGCACCTATTTCGAGAGCACCGTATCGGATGGCTCCTGTAGAGTTAAGGGAACTTAAATCTCAGCTACAAGAGTTATTGGATAAGGGATTTATTCGACCTAGCATATCTCCTTGGGGAGCTCCAGTTCTGTTTGTCAAGAAGAAAGATGGATCATTGCGGATGTGTATTGACTACAGACAGATTAATAAAGTTACAATGAAGAATAAGTACCCATTGCCTAGGATTGAAGATTTATTTGATCAGCTTCGAGGTGCGGGTGTTTTCTCCAAGATAGATCTTCGATCAGGGTATTACCAGCTTCGAGTTCAGGATGCAGATGTGGTTAAGACTGCATTTCGGACTAGGTATGGCCACTATGAGTTTCTTGTGATGCCGTTTGGTTTGACAAATGCTCCAGCGGCTTTTATGGATCTGATGAATCGTGTGTTTAGGCCATACTTAGATTGATTTGTAGTAGTGTTCATTGATGACATCTTGGTGTATTCCAAGGATGAGAGTGAGCATGAGGAGCATCTCCGATTAGTTCTTCAGATGTTGAGAGAGCATCAGTTGTTTGCTAAGCTTAGCAAGTGTGATTTCTAGCTTCGAGAAGTGTCATTCTTGGGTCACATTGTTTCAGCTAGAGGTATTCAGGTAGATCCAGCCAAGGTTGAGGCGATAGTTGATTGGAAAGCGCCTAGAAATGTTCAGGAAGTGAGGAGTTTCCTGGGTTTAGCAGGTTACTACCGTCGCTTTGTTAAAGGATTTTCTGTGATTGCTGCTCTGATGACTAGATTGTTGAGGAAAGGAGTCAGATTTGAGTGGTCAGACAGGTGTCAGTCTTGTTTTGATCGGTTAAAGTAGTTGCTTGTTGAGGCTCCTATCCTTACTCAACCCATCTTGGGTAAGGAGTTTGCCATTTATAGTGATGCTTCGGGTGTTGGTCTTGGATGTGTGCTGATGCAGGAAGGAAAAGTAGTGGCTTATGCTTCTCGACAGTTGAAGCCACATGAGAGGAACTATCCGACACATGATCTTGAGTTGGCAGCTGTGATCTTTGCTTTGAAGATTTGGCGTCATTACCTGTATGGGGAAAAGTGTAGGATCTTTTCGGACCACAAGAGCTTGAAGTACTTCCTTTCACAGAAAGAGTTGAACATGAGACAGCGCCGTTGGCTTGAGTTATTTAAGGACTACGACTGCATTGTGGATTACCATCCTGGTAAAGCCAATGTAGTCGCTAATGCTTTGAGTCGGAAGTCAGTTTCAGCTTTGTTCTTGAGGCGTTTCAGATGGCGATTTGGTTCAAATGGGGCTTTGATTGCTCAGTTGCGTGTGAAGCCTACCTTGAGACAGAGGATAGTGGATGCTCAGAGAGATGATCAGAGGCTTCAGCGGATTGTGCAAGAGGTCAGATCGGGCAAGCAGTCAGAGTTCTCAGTTCAGAATGAGGTACTTATGTTCAGAAATCGCTTATGTGTGCCAGAGTCTGAGGATTTGAGGAGACAGCTTATGAGTGAGGCGCATAGTACAGTCTTTACTATGCATCCGGGCAGTGAGAAGATGTATCGAGACATGAAGCAATTCTTTTGGTGGTCCGGTATGAAGAGAGACATTGTGGATTTTGTTTCCAAGTGCTTGACTTGTCAGCAGGTAAAGGCCGAGCATCAGGTACCTTCGGGTTTGCTTACGCCTTTATCCATTCCTGAGTGGAAATGGGATGATATCGCCATGGACTTTGTTTCTGGTTTGCCTTTGACTCAGAGGAAACATGATTCAGTTTGGGTTATAGTGGATCGGCTTACGAAATCAGCTCACTTTCTGCCGGTTAGAGTGGACTACTCGATGGACAGATTGGCCAATATCTATGTGGATGAGATAGTTCGGTTGCATGGTGTGCCTTTATCCATAGTGTCAGATCGAGATCCGAGGTTTACTTCCAAGTTTTGGAAGGAGTTACAGAGAGCTTTGGGCACTAGATTGAACTTCAGTACCGCGTTTCATCCTCAGACCGATGGTCAGTCAGAGCGAGTTATTCAGATTCTGGAGGATATGATGAGAGCTTGTGCTTTGGATTTTCCGGGTAGTTGGGACAGATATGTATCGTTGATGGAGTTTGCCTACAACAACAGTTTTCAGTCGAGCATCGGTATGGCACCTTATGAGGCTTTGTATGGTCGTCAGTGTAGGACTCCGGTTTGTTGGACCGAGCTATCCGAGAGATCTGTGATTGGGCCTGACTTGGTTAGAGATACTGAAGAGAAAATCAGAGTAGTGCAGCGGAATTTGAAGGCAGCCAAGGATCGACAGAAGTCTTACGCCAATTTGAAAAGGAAAGATGTGCATTTTGAGATCGGGGACAAGGTTTTCCTTAAGGTTTCACCTTGGAGGAAAGTGCTTCGGTTTGGCAAGAAAGGCAAGCTTAGTCCTCGTTTCATTGGACCTTATGAGATTTTGGCTAAGGTAGGACCTGTAGCCTATAGATTGACGCTACCGATGGAGTTAGCAAAGTTGCACGATGTGTTCCACGTTTCGATGCTTCGTCGGTACAGATCGGATCCTTCACATGTTCTGTCAGTTCAGGATATCCAGGTTCAGCCAGACTTCTCTTATGATGAGAAATCGCGAGCTATTCTAGCCCGAGAGGTGAGACAATTGAGAAGTAAGCAGATTCCTTTGGTTAAAGTGTTGTGGATCCATCATGGAGTCGAAGAAGTGACTTGGGAACCAGAGGAATCGATGAGAGCTCAGTATTCGCAGTTGTTCAGTTCAGGTGAGAATTTCGAGGACGAAATTCTTATTTAGTAGGGGAGAGTTGTCACACCCCATTTGCCCCCTAGTAGAATGAGCCTGTCTGTCTGTATGTGTAAGCATTCGCATGTGTTCCACATAGCATAAGGGTATTTTAGTAAAAATGCATGTTTTTGGGTTTATTATTATGTGGGTGCATATATGGCATTAGTAATGTGAGTTAATTGGGAATTGCTTGTGTAAATTGGAGCATACCATTGTAGGGTGTTTTTAGTTGAGTTTGCATTAGATGTGTGTGATGTGTGGGGTTAGGGTGTGAGTGAGTAAGTTCCACCACCAAGAGAATGACATGTGTATTAGGTTAGGGAAAATGAATAAAGAAAAGAAATAAGAAAGAAGAGAAAATCGGATTCACGTTCTTTCTCTTCAACCTTCATCTTCTTCCTCCTTTTCCCTTTCCTAAATACTGCTAACTGTTAGTCAAGTTGTGTTGTGGAAATTGCTCACTCTTGCTTCTAACTTGGTAAGTTACTGCATTCTCCACCTTATTCTCCAGTTGCTTTTATCTTTTTCTTCTTCCTTGAGCTTAGGTTTAACTTAGGGTTGCATTGTTGAATGTTTGTGTTTAGCTGAGGCTCCTCGCGATCCCAAAGGCAAGGAGGTTGCTGGGAGCAGTGGGACTAAGTGTTAGAAGCTTAGATTCCAGGTTTGGGAATTATTGATTATGATTTATGTGATTTTGAGCTTACTGTAAAATTCTAGGGTTTATGTTTTTTTGAAGAGCTTGAGTGCACATATTCTTGATTTGGTTGTTTAAATGCTAAATTGAGTTGTATGTATGTTGTTTATGTGAATTGGGATGTTTTCTGTAAGGTAAGAACAGGTTTGAATGACTTTTAATCGAATTTGGAGTGTCTTCTTTGTTTTGGAAAATTCTGGAAAATCTGGGAATTGATACTGTCAAAAATCCCGTTCTCCAGATCGTGTCGCGTGAATTGCCAAGAAGAGAAGCAAGTCATGAGACGTGACCTCAGGTCACGACTCGTGACCTGCCAGTTTTAGGCCAGTCACGAGTTGTGGCTGCCTGTCACAACTCGTGACCAGCTTAATGTAGCCAGTCACGACTCGTGACCAGCATGAGAGAAGGCACGTCGCGTGACAGCAAGTCACGAGACGTGACTTCCAGTCACGCCTCATGACCAGCGTGAGCGTCGCGTGATCAGCGAGATCACATCACGTGATCTGCGAGGGACAGAGCAAGTCACGAGACGTGACCCACAGTCACGACTCGTGACCTGCCCTGTGAGGAGGCAAGTCACGCCTCGTGACCAGCCAACCTCACCCGTTACCTCGTTCAGCCCCTTTTTCTGAAATTTCCCAGTTTTTGACTCAGAAATGAATCTGGTGTTTCTTCTGAATGGACTTATATTGCGGTATGATGCATGCCATACTTTTATATGCTTTGATATAAATGATACCATGAATTTCTGATGAATTCTGTTTCGTACCTTGAAATGTGATTTGAATGACGCATGACCTGCTAGAGTCAAGTAAGTGGATAGTTAGGCATGCCTAATAGAGTCTGTTAGCTGCAGCCCATAGTTCTGTTTGGACCCCGATCAGGTCCCCGTTTGGTTCCTCGCGAACCCCTTTCTGTATTGGATCTTGTTTAAGGTCCCTTTTGAAAATATCTGTGAAAGTTAAAGTATAATGGTTTAATGGATTCGTACCCGTAATGTACTGTCTGTAATCGGCTCGTACCCGGAAAGTACTGTCTGTACACTCGTTATCCACTACCTAGAGTCAGCAGGTGTTCTTTGAATGTTTATTTGAACTGCCTTGATCTGATTTGGCTATAAATGGATTATCTGAATGAATATATATCGATGTAATGTATATTGGATTATTTCTGAATGAAATATTAATTGTATGGCTTTATTATATGAGCATGTTTATGTGGATTACGTTTAGCCTTTGCATATTGTCCTTGTGAATGTGAATTGCTTTGACGACCATTGTGAATGGCCGTACATTATTTATGTGTGTTTCCCCACTAAGCGTTTATCGCTTAGCACGGTGTTTTTACCCGTGCAGGTGCGGAAGGAGTTTGATTCGAGAGTCGCCGTCATCAAGCCAACACAGGAAGTTTTTAGTGTAGGGCTCCTTTTGTATAGTTGATGATTCTTTTTGTATAGAACTCTCATGTATCAGCTTCCGGTTTTATAATTATATTTTGGACCTGTAATATTATTTTGTTTCAGCTAGTTGATCAGATCATTATTGTAATAGTTTATTATAGTAATGCATGATTAGCTTTTGCTTTCTGCATGTAAAGTTTTTTAATTATTCTGTATTTCTGAATGTATGTTATAAATGAATGTATGTTTTGCTTTGCTATTGTTTGGTGACACCTTGACTCATACGGCATCTCACTCCTTATCGGATGGGATCGCCTACGTATGGGAAGGGGGTGTTACAGGGTTGACCAAGAAGAAGAAGGTGGATTATTTCTGCCTTAGTCTAGTGGGTCCGATTGTGGACTGGTACCATGGTTTAGACAGGAGGTCTAAAGAGGATTGGGACCTTTTAACTGAGGAGCTCATGAAGCAGTATGACTGCAGTACTAGGATGGAGGTCACCTTAAAGGACCTCGAGCTTTTACAGCAGAAAAATGATGAGTCGTTCCATGAGTACCTTACAAGATAGAGAAATAGGGTCATGGAGATGAAGAGAAAGCCTGACACTGCTGACCAAATCAGGCTATTTATCAGGAACTCTTGCCCTTACTTGAGGGACCTGCTCAGCTTTAAGGGGCTCAGAGACTGGGTGTCCCTAAAGGACATTGCTGTAGAAGCTGAGGGTGCTTACCTGGCAAAGAAAGCAAGCCAAAACAACTTTGCTGGTAAAGGTTATGGCAACCAGTCAGGGTACAAACCAGGAGGTGCAGGAAGCAGCAATAATAGAGGTGGTATGACAACCGAGGTTTCAGCCACTGAGGTTGGACAGGTTCAGAGGTATTACTCCAATTTGGGTCGCTCACTGTCTTGGATGTTGGAGAAATTGACAAAAGAAGGCAAGCTGAGACCATTGCCACCCAGACCAGCCATAAACCAAGGAAAGCCGGGGCATAGAGAGGATCAATATTGCGCTTACCATAAGAACACAGGGCATCTAACAGATTACTGCAGAACTCTGAGGAACAAAGTTCAAGACCTTATTGATTCCAAGGAGATCACTGACCCTGAGAAAAGAGATAAGAAGAAGAGGGCAGGATATAATGCAGTTCCCTCACCATGAATGTGATTGGAGGAGAAAATATGTTTTTAATTGCTTGTTATTCCAAGAACACTTTTTATGACAGTATTTGCAGTATTTATAATTTCAATAAAGTGAACAATCTTGCGTATTTGCATGGTGTCTCTAATGATTTCATTTTTCATGATCACAATGCATTCATTCTTTGAAATTAATTCAATTAATACGATCACATTTAATCTCGGAACTTTGGAAAACCCAAAGAAAATCTTTACAGCATCTGGTATAACTCCTGAAGAGAGGAAAAATTCTGAGAGCTGAAAATAAGAATAGAAAAAAACTAGATGCAATTAGGGGATTGGATGAAAACTCACTTAGAGCACTAGAACCTTTCTGATTACCCATCAAAGCGATCCCTAGATAAGACGGAACCTAGAAAATGATTTAGGTAGCCCTTATTTGTATAGCTCTCTAAATGACTATTTTCTACCCTTATTCTGCAATCGCTTGCTAGCTCGTTGAGCCTTTATGGAGGTATGCTAAATGCGTGCCAATTTTGTTGTTACACATGTTAAAACTATCCCCTTGCCTAAAATTATTTTTGCCTCCCCTTAGAAGAATGGCCGTCCTAGTAAGGATGGATGTACATTATTGACAATTCTACATCATTAACAATTCTTTGGGGTATCAAAAATTGCCCTGGTAAGGATGAGTTTTGTAACAATCCAAAATAGGCCTAATCGGAATCTGCATGGTAAGTCGGAATATTTAGAGCGTTTCAGTAATTTTAGCAAAAGAAAATTTGGATAATAAGGACTTTATTGTAAGGAATTAATTAGTTAAGTTAAGTGGAGGAAATTATATGGTATATGTGATGTATGGATGTAGGGTACTTTTGGTTGTGGCATAATCTAGTAGTATTTGTGTATGGTAACCTGGATGTAAAAGTGATTTCTTGGAGATTATATGGTGTGAGTCAAGATTGGTGCCTTGGATATTAGTCAAAGATGAGATTAAGGAGTCCAATAGTAAAGTGACATGTGTGTGGGTCGTTGGGAGCATTGAATGAAGATTTGAAAGGAGAAGAGAGAGGGGAGGAAGGAGTGGTAGCTTCCCGTGGAAGCCACTTAGTTTTGCCCTCTTCCTTCTTACGTTCTCTCTCTCACTCTCTCATCTCCATTTTTCTGCACTCTCTTCCTTTCATGTGGATGTTTCTCAAGCTTTAAGCTAGGGTTTTGGATTTGGAGGTTCTAAAAGGTAAGTGGCAGTATTCTCCATCATCTTCTTCTTCATTTGGATTTGTAATGGTGATATGGTTTTGTTTTGCTTGGGTTAATTGGGTTTTATTTGATTTGATAATGCAAGAAGCTGAAGAAAAGAGAAAGGATAAAGGAAAAGAAAAGTTAGTGGCTTAAAGTCAGTGGAAGTTGAGCTCCATTTCAGGTTTGGGAGTTTATTTAAAGTATATTCTCCTATCTGGATCCTGTTCTTGAGTAAATGTTAATTTTATTTGAGTGTTGGTGGTATACGTAAATGCATGAGTAAAATGACTTTGTGTATATGATTTATGGTGATAGAGTTTTGATGTTTTGCATGTGAAATTTTGAGATTTAGTACATGAGTATGAGTTGGAATTTATGGATTTGAATCTCTGTAAATGCTATTTTGATGTGAATTGATATTGTTTAATTGTGTTATTATGGTTGTGAACGTGATTTGGGGGCCAAAAAGGTAAGTTGTTACATGAAATTGCAAGACATTTGGGTTTCGGTAAGATTGGGTTTTGGTTTTCTCGTGATTGCTGTATTTCATGTTGGAGATCGAGGAAAATCGATTCTGTCGCGAGCGCGATGTCATCGCGAGCGTGACAGAACCGGCTCTTCTGCTTCTCATGGTGGTTTTTGCTCGGCAGACGTGAAGAAGGTTATGAGAGGACTGTCACAAGTTGTGATTGAGGATCACGACTCGTGTCCCTCTTCTCCTGGAAGTCACGAGTCGTGAGGGAGAATCACAACTCGTGACCTCCTTTTCCTGTAGAGCGTGGGCGTCACGAGTCGTGAGGAAGAATCACGACTCGTGATCGTCCCTTCTTCTTGCGAGGCGGGAGGCGCTAGCGTCACGGGTCGCAATAGCTTGTGCAACTCGTGACCGGCCTCTCTGCCCCTCACTGTCGCGAGCGCGACAGTGAGGCCTCTCCTGCCCTGTTTTGAAAAAGAGTTTTAAGCCGCTTTTACATGGGTTTTTACTACACGACACATGATTTGTCTTATTTGGCCTATTAATTGATAAATTATATGATCTTAATTAAATTTGTACATGATTTATATGTCTTTATCTTGATTAAATACACATGTATACATGGAGTTGTATAATTATGCTTGGTTTATTCTCTATTATATGATGATTATTTTAGAACATGATTGAGTTATTTTATGAGCCTGGTAGTCATAGTAGTGGATAGATAAGCGCTTATCCAGGGTTAGAGTGTGAGTCAAGCTGTTATATGTTATTTGCTACATGCGAGCCCCGTTTGGGTCATATAAGATGTTTGAGGCCTCGGTCTCCGGTATACCTTCGGGTATACATGATTATAAAATGTTTTGTGACTCATGTCTCCATATGCTTGCGATACTGTGTCCTATCAGTATCATTAGTACCTGTATCCACTAATTAGCGAGTAATCAGGCTATTACTTGAGTTTAGTACATGCGATTGTTATATGAAGCTAATAGTTATATGAAATGAATATATGTTACATGTATATGTATGTGCATTATGACGTGATGAGATGTAATACATGTATTCGAATATGAATGGTTATTCTTACAATATACTTGAGTAGTATATGTTTTTATGCTTTGTTATTATTAAGTTTATATATATGTTATTGCGATTATATGTACATGCTTGTGTTGTTCCTCCCCACTAAGCGTTATCACTTAGCACGGGCTCTTTTCCCGTGTAGGTGGCTGGTTCTTTTTGGGTGTCGGACATCTGCAGGTCGGCCACTAGAAGTCTAGAATTGGAGTTATTTTGTCTTCTGCTGTATTTTTGTATATGGAGTATGATTTTGGGAAATGTAATTTTTGTAAAGGATTATTTTGTATATGTATTTATTAACAAATCCCTTTTTGCAAAATGAGATGACAATATTATTATATGTATATGGATTTGTTATCTTTTGGTTAAATGTGTTATTTTTCTTAGCAAGTCTTGAGTATATGTATGCGTTTTAGAGATTTGTGTGCGTGGCGCCCCAGCATCCTGCCAACGGGGGTATCGGGGTGTTAAATTTAGTGGTATCAGAGCACCGATTTAGTCGGTTCTGGTCCTATGTGATTATTTGAGTATAGAGTCTTTGCATAAGAGTCTGTCTAGAGTTGTGGCCTAATGCAGATGTTATTTTGTGTAGTGTCTAGATGGAGTCGGATCCAAGTGAGTATATGGGCGACACAGCGGAAAGTGTGAATCCGGTTGGGAGTAATCCGGTCGGTCAAGATAGGCCTGCACGTGAGCGTGCACCAGTCGAAGGCCAAGGTTTCGATCCGGCACTGGTACAAGGCTTACTGCAAGTGGTAGATAGATTGACTGCTCCCAAGGCTCCTTTCGAGCTTATAAGGAAAAGGGGAGCAGAAGAATTTCACGGAACCTCTTTGGATGAGTCGGATGTGGCAGAATTTTGGTTGAAGAGAATAAATAGGATCTTATAAGAAATAGCTTGCCCTCCGCAACAACGAGTTACCTGTGCTATATCGCTATTGCAGGGATCAGCATATGATTGGTGGAACCTTGTGCTTCTCAGTCCCCAGAGACCAGCTGAATTGACATGGGAATTCTTTGTGACAGAGTTTGAGCAGAAATATGTGACCAAGGCCTACCGATAGGCAAAATGGAATGAGTTCATTAATTTGAAACAAAGGAACCTATCGGTCAGCGAGTACGAGAAAGAGTTTAGTCGATTGACCAAGTATGTACCCAAACCGCTGTTAATGGAAGACTTTAAGTGCCAGCATTTTTAGGGAGGATTAAGAGAAGTCATTAGAGGTCCATTGTCAACAATGGCGGTTATGCATTCGGTTGGATACTACCAGTTAGTGGCTGCAGTGATTAAATTGGAAGAATCCAGTTGGCAAAGCAAAGAATAGAGCAGAAGAAAAGAGCCTTTGATGGTGGAGTTTCTAGTAATAAGAAGTCTAAAGGTGCTCCGATTGACCAAGGGGCTAAAGGGACTGCCCAAGCGCCTTCTGAAGTAAGAAGTGTAGCACCGCCCCCGAGTAGAGGAAATAGAGCACCGGAGTGTGAGCATTGCCAAAGGTACCATTGGGGTACTTGCCGTAAGATCACAGGTGCATGCTTTAAGTGTGAAAGCATGGAGCATCGGTTTGCTAATTGCCCCGATCGACAAGAGAATAAGAGCCAACAAGAAAGCAAAGCGGATGGAGGTAAATCGAATGCAACCAGAGGCAACCGAGACCGAAGCAGAGCTCCTCAGGCGCCATCGAAAACCGTGCATCAACCAAGGACTACGGGAGAGTATGCTCCGGCTAGAGTGTATGCAATGATTAGAGAGGATACTCCAGAAGGTGCAGGACCATCCGGTAAGTTGTGTTTTTAGCTTTTGTCAAGTTCGGTTTTGAGTTTTGGGTTGTTAGATATAAGTGGTTAGCGGGGAAATTTCGAGGACAAAATTTCTTAAGGGGGAGTGATTTTAATAACCAAAAATAGGCCCAATCGGAATCTGCGTGGTAAGTCGGAATATTTAGAGCGTTTCAGTAATTTTAGCAAAAGAAAATTTGGATAATAAGGACTTTATTGCAAGGAATTAATTAGTTATGTTAAGTGGAGGAAATTATATGGTATATGTGATGTATGGATGTAGGGTACTTTTGGTTGTGGCATAATCTAGTAGTATTTGTGTATGGTAACTTGGATGTAAAAGTGATTTCTTGGAGATTATATGGTGTGAGTCAAGGTTGGTGCCTTGGATATTAGTCAAAGATGAGATTAAGGAGTCCAATAGTAAAGTGACATGTGTGTGGGTTGTTGGGAGCATTGAATGAAGATTTGAAAGGAGAAGAGAGAGGGGAGGAAGGAGTGGTAGCTTCCCGTGGAAGCCACTTAGTCTTGCCCTCTTCTTTCTCACGTTCTCTCTCTCACTCTCTCATCTCCATTTTTCTGCTCTCTCTTCCTTTCATGCGGGTGTTTCTCAAGCTTTAAGCTAGGGTTTTGGATTTGGAGGTTCTAAAAGGTAAGTGGCAGTATTATTTTGGTTTGGGATCTGCTTCTCCATCATCTTCTTCTTCATTTGGATTTGTAATGGTGATATGGTTTTGTTTTGCTTGGGTTAATTGGGTTTTATTTTGATTTGATGATGCAAGAAGCTGAAGAAAAGAGAAAGGATAGAGGAAAAGGAAAAGGAAAGTTAGTGGATTAAAGTCAGTGGAAGTTGAGCTCCATTTCAGGTTTGGGAGTTTATTTGAAGTATATTGTCCATCTTATCTGGATCCTGTTCTTGAGTAAATGTTAATGTTATTTGAGTGTTGGTGGTATACGTAAATGCATGAGTAAAATGACTTTGTGTATATGATTTATGGTGATAGAGTTTTGATGTTTTGCATGTGAAATTTTGAGATTTAGTACATGAGCATGAGTTGGAATTTATGGATTTGAATCTCTATAAATGCTATTTTGATGTGAATTGATATTGGTTGATTGTGTTATTATGGTTGTGAACGTGATTTGGGGGCTAAAAAGGTAAGTTGTTATATGAAATTGCATGACATTTGTGTTTCGGTAAGATTGGGTTTTGGTTTTCTCGTGAATGCTGTATTTCGTGTTGGAGATCGAGGAAAATCGATTCTGTCGCGAGCACGACAGAACCGGCTCTTCTCCTTCTCGCGGTGGTTTTCGCTCGGCAGACGTGAAGAAGGTTGTGAGAGGACTGTCACGAGTCGTGATTGAGGATCACGACTCGTGTCCCTCTTCTCTTGGAAGTCACGAGTCGTGAGGGAGAATCACAACTCGTGACCTCCTTTTCCTGCAGAGCGTGGGCGTCACGAGTCGTGAGGAAGAATCACGACTCGTGATCGTCCCTTCTTCTTGCGAGGCGGGAGGCACTAGCGTCACGAGTCACAATAGCTTGTGCAACTCATGACCGGCCTCTCTTCCCCTCACTGTCGCGAGCGCGACAGTGAGGCCTCTCCTGTCCTGTTTTGAAAAAGAGTTTTAAGCCGCTTTTACATGGGTTTTTACTACACGACACATGATTTGTCTTATTTGGCCTATTAATTGATAAATTATATGATCTTAATTAAATTTGTACATGATTTATATGTCTTTATATTGATTAAATACACATGTATACATGGAGTTGTATAATTATGCTTGGTTTATTCTCTATTATATGATGATTATTTTAGAACATGATTGAGTTATTTTATGAGCCTGGTAGTCATAGTAGTGGATAGATAAGCGCTTATCCAGGGTTAGAGTGTGAGTGCAGCTGCTATATGTTATTTGCTACATGCGGGCCCCGTTTGGGTCATATAAGATGTTTGAGGCCTCGGTCTTCGGTATACCTACGGGTATACATGATTATAAAATGTTTTGAGACTCATGTCTCCATATGCTTGTGATACTATGTCCTATCAGTATCATTAGTACCCGTATCCACTAATTAGCGAGTAATCAGGCTATTACTTGAGTTTAGTACATGCGATTGTTATATGAAGCTAATAGTTATATGAAATGAATATATGTTGCATGTATATGTATGTGCGTTATGACGTGATGAGATGTAATACATGTATTCGAATATGAATGGTTATTCTTACAATATACTTGAGTAGTATATGTTTTTATGCTTTGTTATTATTAAGTTTATATATATGTTATTGCGATTATATGTACATGCTTGTGTTGTTCCTCCCCACTAAGCGTTATCGCTTAGCACGGGCTCTTTTCCCGTGTAGGTGGCAGGTTCTTTTTGGGAGTCGGACATCTGCAAGTCGGCCACTAGAAGTCTAGAATTGGAGTTATTTTATCTTCCGCTATATTTTTGTATATGGAGTATGATTTTGGGAAATGTAATTTTTGTAAAGGATTATTTTGTATATGTATTTATTAGCAATTCCCTTTTTGCAAAATGAGATGACAATATTATTATATGTCTATGGATTTGTTATCTTTTGGTTAAATGTGTTATTTTTCTTAGCATATATTGAGTATATGTATGCGTTTTAGCGATTTGTGTGCGTGGCGCCCCGGCATCCTTCCAATGGGGGTATCGAGGTGTTACAAGTTTACGCTTTGAGAAGAGGTTTAGTCATGCATGAAAGACATGAGCTCGCGAAAAAAAAAGAAGTAGAGCTCAAGATAGTAACCCCTTGATGAGTTTCTGTGTTATTCTGAGCTTGATGAGCTAAAAGTATTATCAAATCAAAATTCAAGAACATCTTTCCAGTACGCCATTGTTGAGCCGCCATTCTTCTCTAGCTACCTGATCCTCCTTTGATAGCCATCTACCAAAGCCTAACGTTACAACCAAAGTAAGACCTTTTGATTCTTGGTTAAGTCTTATCCAATCAGCGGAGATGACCTTCTAATAAGGTTCGGCACATAGGAAAAGGCATATGGTGTTTCTTGAGCTTCAAGCGGGGAGCCACAAGTGCATTTATGCATTTGAGTTGAGTCTCATCCCTAATGTTACATCTAGAATTTGCTTCAAAATAAAAAGTTTTTTAAAGAGCAGAGAGAAAATATTCAATCATAAAGCCTAAGAGAGTTGGTTGATAACAGAAGTTTGATGCTCACAAGGTCTATACCGAGATTAGATGAGGTCCTGTATTTTTTGAGATTAATGTCAAACAAATTATCATGCTTAATGAAATCAAATTGAAACACATGCATTTATGCGATGATGTGATCAGAGTATTGTACCCTGTGTGATCAAAGTCATCTACGGTTTACCCTCCACTCCTTTCACCGCTCGGGTGCTTCAGTCAACTACTTATCCTGCTATCATTTGTGAAATCAATCAAGCTCATACAACCATGGTCATGGGTGTAAGCATATGCCAACCGTGCCTGAAAGATTTTTGGCAATAACTGTAACCTCTTTGTGAAAAAAAAAAGCCGTTAGAGTGAAAACCGTAATTGGCTCTCTAAGCAAAAGTAAGGCAAAAGAGATAGGGTGAAAACCTAGAAACAGGCAGTCTGTCCTTAAAAAAAAAAATAAAGAAAAAAGCTGCTAGATTGGTTTGGGTCCATTCCAGGCAAAAATAAGGCATATGGTTATGTGAAAATCCGCAAAGGACGCATTTCCCGCTAAGAAAAGCTAGTGCGAAAATGCACAAGGGACGCACTACCTTCAAAAAAATGACTACAGGTATCAGACGAGAACCACACAATTCCAAAGACATGAAATTCAAAAGCAGCTCCAAAAGGCATCGATCCTATCGCAAATTGCAGCCAGATTGGCTATCATCTCCAAGTCCACTTAGATGAATTCTTATCCTGCATTTCTGCATAACTCATGCATTTCACGTGCATGCTTACTATTTTTCCTGCATATTTGGTTTTTCAATTTTGCAGTAAGAGAGATTTGATGCGAACACCGGCAGAAGACGAGTGACGACATCAATCCAAGCAGCAACCAAAGACCTCTCAGGGGGCAACCAACCAAAAATGACATAAGTCAAAACATCATTCCAAACATCAATGTAAGCATCAATCCAACCATCAACGAAAGACTTCTCAGAGAACAATCAACCAAAGGGCTCATAAACAGCACCGCTTCACAAAATCAGAAGGGTTAGCACGATGGCGGCACTATCACTCCCCGGAAGGTTAGCACGACCAGGGCACTACCACTTTAGAAGGGTTAGCACGATGGCGGCACTACCATTCTACGGAAGGTTAGCATGACCATGGCACTACCACTTCATCATCTCAGAAGGATTAGCACGATGGCGGCACTACCATTCTACGGAAGGTTAACACGACCACGGCACTACCACTCAGAAGGGTTAGCACGATGACGGCACTACCACTCCTCGGAGGGTCAGCACGATCACGGCACTACCACTTCATCATCTCATAAGGGTTAGCATGATGGCGGTACTACCATTCTACGGAAGATTAGCACGACCACGGCACTACCACTTCAGAAGGGTTAGCACGATGATGGCACTACCACTCCCCGGAGGGTTAGCACGATCACAGCACTACCACTTCATCATCTCAGAAGGGCTAGCATGATGGCGGCACTACTATTCTACGAAAGGTTAGAACGACCACGTCACTACCACTTCAGAAGGGTTAGCACGATGACGGCACTACCACTTCTACGGAAGGTTAGCACGACCACGGCACTACCACTTTAGAAGGGTTAGCACGATGGCAGCACTACCATTCTACGGAAGGTTAGCACGAACACAGCACTACCACTTCAGAAGTATTAGCACGATGGCGGCACTACCATTCTACGGAAGGTCAGCATGACCACGGCACAGGTTAGCACGATGACGGCACTACCACTCCACGAAGGGTTAGCACGATCACGGCACTACCGCTTCAACATTGGACGATACGCCGACAAGCTGGCGACAACCACAACAACATTATCCGCTCCGGAAAGACGGCCGCCTCAGGTACGCGCTTCTTTCCCTTTTCTTAGTTTAGGCTAACCTAGACACTTGTGCACTAGTTTCCCCAAAACTGGGAGCAACTGTAGACACCGGGTCTCGAGTCAGCTTAGATCAGGATTACCCAATGATGAAATTAAGTGTGCTTATTTATAGGCAAAAATGAAAGTTGAAAGTGATGATTTCCTTGTCAAATTGATTTGTTAGAAATAAATAAAAATGTATTTTAAAAAAAATAGTTTAAATGTTTTAAAAATTATTTTTGGGGCAAAAAGGGTATATTTTGAAATTATTGTGTTTTAGAAAAAATTTTTAAAATATATATATATATATATATATATATATATATATATATATTGCGAATGTCGGGCTGCGGCAGCGCGCTGGGCGCGCCGACGGGATTCGGTCGCCCCCTGACGCCCCATTTCGCCTGTTTTTGCTGTTTTTCCGATTTTTGGCCTAAAAATTGATTTTTTCTTCATTTTTTTTGTGTAATTTAATGCAAAAACCTTTTATTTTCCAAACCCTTCAAATTCATGAGTTTTTTGTGGTTATTGGAATTAAATTTATTTAATTCAATTTCATAAAAATCTGATTTTCTTTGTTTTTTTTTTATGTATTTAGTAAGGATTTTGGGGGGATTTTTTTTAAGAAAAATATTGTTTTCTCTCTTCATCTTCTTCTTCTTCTTATTTTTTTTCTTCTTCAAGAAAAATTCTCTAGGTGTTCTAATTTGATTTTTTTTTAATTTAATTCTTGAGACAAATAAATTAATTATTTGTTCTTGTGAATTTTTTTTACTTCTTGATTTTCATAATTTTTTTCCTTAAGACAAATAAATCTGTTATTTGTTCTTGGGATAAAATTTCATTATATTTTATTTTTGTTAAATCAAAGTAAGGAATTATCATCCAACTTCATTCATCACATCAAATTTGAGGGTAAACATTTTTGGCTCAAATTTTAATTTTTAATTTATTTTTGTTCAAAATTAGTTAGCTATCATGTAAATTCTTTTAGATCTATTATTTATTTTATTTTTTATTTCTTAATCTTTTATTTAATTGTTCATATCATTATTTCTTATTCTTAATCTTTTATTATTGTTTCTTATTCTTAATCTTTTATTTAATTGTTCATATTATTATTTCTTATTCTTATTTCTTATTTAATTGTTCATGTTCATATTCTTGTCATTATTTTTGTTCATATATTATTATTATCATTATTATTATTATTATTATTATTATTATTATTATTATTATTACTTGCATATTTAATTTGATTGTTCATATTCTTTGATGTTGTTGTTATTATTATTATTATTATTATTATTATTATTATTGTTATTACTTGCATATTTAATTGGATTGTTCATATTCTTTGGTATTATCATCATTATTATTATTTATTATTATTATTGTGATTAGTGTTATTATTATTATTATTATTATTTATCATTATTACTATCATTATTATTTTTATTAGTTTTGTTTCTTGTTATAATTTATTTATTTTGTCGTCATCATTATCATTTTCATGTTTTCATGCATGTTAAATTTTATTGTTTTTGTTTATGCATGTTAAATTATTCATGTGTTAAGTTATATTTTATTATGCCATCTAATTAATTTATCATATGTTATGCATGTTGTTTTATTTATTTTAATTCATTTTTTACATGTTACATGTTTAATTCATTTTTTATTACTAACATCACTTTCATTTGTGTTTTTATTTCAATACTTATTTTTCATGTATGAGTTTTCCAATGGCAAGTGGGAACCCATGGAGGTTTGAAGACACCATTTTGGTGGAGTTTATATTTTTAGCCTTTTTAGCATTTTTAGTATTATTTTGATTTTATTTTGCTTTTATTATTTAATATGTAATTTTATAATAAGTTTGTTTATTTTCATGCACGTTAATTAAAATTCGCATAAAGTTTTGTATTAATAAATTGGATTTTTCTAACAAAATGGGACCAATGTCCTAGTGTTTTTCATCCAAATAAATTGTCACTTCAAAATTATTTTCTTTAATTATGCATGCGAGGACCAATGTCCTCACTCTTACTAGATAACCTGTTTTATGCATGATTTACCTTTATTTTACAATGGGGGTTGTATTCCGCCCCTAGTTTTGTTGTAATTTATTTTGCTTTCATTTACTTTATTTATCGCTTTCTTTATGTGGCCAACTTGCGCTCTAATTATTGCATCTAAACGTATGAGAAAAGGGATGAAAACTTTAATTCAAAACTCAATTTTAACATAATTAAGGTATGAATAAATGAGAAGTCCCGAACCATCTCTGGTCTTTGGGCTCAACGAAGCGAGATGACCATTTCAATGTTCCATTAGAATGGGATCTCCAAGACACCTCTTGTGCCCCACCAAAAGACTTAAATTTACAATCCTAGGCTCCACGGGGTTGAGGATCATTCCAGTGTTCTATTGGGATGATATCTCCAAAAGTCCTTTGGCTTGCCCAAAATGGATATTATGCGCCGTCTTAGTCTCACTGAGGCGAGACGAACTTTGCCAATGTTTTATTGAGTGGCGACTCCAAGAAACCTCCTTGTTGCCTAAAATAGATGCACTTGTAAATACCTTACAAGTTTAAATGAACCTCTCTCGAAAGCCCTAGGAGCGGGCCTTCCGGGCGTCCTACGGGGTTTGGCGCGCGCCACAGTCCCCGAAGGTACCACACATTTCCACATAGGTGTCAAAAAAGGATCCAGAACATATAAGTGCATAAAGCACAATCTCATAAGATATATATATATATATATATATATATATATATATATATATCAACAAAGACATTGGATGCTCATTAACATATCTTTTTGCAATCATCATAGAACTTATCAATTAATCACATTCATTCATTCTTTTAGTTGCCTGCTAAGTCAAAGGGGTGGATAAGCGAGTAAATGCATAGATACCCGAAGGTACCAACAATTCTTTCATAATGCATGGATATTCGAAGATATCAAAATCATTCTTTTCTTTTCATTTCAAAATATTTTCGCATTGGGGGATCTTAAACAAGATCCATACACATTGAAGTTCGTGAGGAACCAAACGGGGACCTGATCAGGGTCCAGAACCGAACAAAGGGGCTGCAGCATCAGAACTCTATAAGCATGCCTATCTATCCACGACCGACTCACGCAGGCTAAATTTTCCAAACCATTATTGAATTGATCACGTTCTCATATACATATACATGTTTCATTAAGTACATTGTAACACTCTTTTATGATTACATAGCCGCATGCATTTATATATTTGCATATCATACGTGCTAATTACATTTATCATATTCAAAGCTAATCATATATTATCTCATGGATAAAATATTCATGTGAACATACTGAACATGACTATATTATTTACATCATGCACTCATTTAGACTTAACAAATAAATTACATTACTTTATGCACATACAGCCATTAAATAATAATGGTAGTCAAAAGTCTTATAATTTAATTATTAATTTGCATAGAAGTATTTGAATAATTCATAGTTTAATCCATAGATTAAAGTATTCATATGAACATATTAGACACAATCATGTCATTAATCATCATGCCTTCATTTAAACTTAACAGATAAATTTACACTTCATTACATGTATACATTTATAACACAATAATAGTAGATCAAATTCTTACATTTCAATAATTACTATGCATGGGAAATACTTTAAATAATTCACATTTTAAATCACAGATGCATAACATAATTGAGAGGCCATGCAAAGAAGAAGACCTTTCAAACGCTTTAAGGCAGAGGGGTCTGTCACGCTTGCGACAATGTCATGCTCGTGACAGACGAGGCCCAGGAGGCGACCACGAGTCATGCTCTCTATCGCGACTCGTGAAGGCATGACATCAAAATAAAATAGAAGGATAGCGTGAAAAGAGGTAAAGGGCCAGAACTTGCATGACTCGTGCTAGTTTGCACGTCTGGTGCAAGCTTTCATGTCTCATGCTAGCTTGCATGACTCATGCTCGCTTGCACAACTCATGCTCCCTTGCACGATTCGTGCAATCCTACTCACAGCGCGCGCGAGATTTTAAATTTCTGAGCTCTGTCGCTATTGCAACAAGCGTTGTGCTCGTGATAAGCATTGCGCTCGCAACAGAGTCGTGTTCTATAGACCTCCAGCAACACACAAAAACTCAATTTTTCCAAAGTTCATCCAAACCTCCAAAATCAATCAAATTTCAACACCACTCAGTTTACACATTCAAATCATAAAAAATAACACAAAACCAACCTTTTATATCAATTATTACAATTAAAACATCTAATTAAAACAATCAAAAATCAAAATTCTTCAAATCCAGAAATTTTACCCTAAATTCATACAAATTCAATTTTGATCCAATAACTCACAAAATTCCTAATCTCAACTCCTTTGCTCCTAATAGCTTCTTTAGATGATCTCTCTAGCTCCCAAGCTCATCCAAAATCCTCATCAAAATATAGATAAATACACAAAACATAAATCTAGGGTTCTAAAGCTAATCAAAAGAAATTAAGAAAATTAAAACTTAAACTTACCTCTTAATAACAACTTTACTTAACTCTCTTGAGCTAAACAACTTCATCCATTAAATCTTGGTATTTCGTTCGAGGGAAAACAATTAACGTGGAACAAGAAGGAAAAGAGGAAGACGTAGGGAAGAGGAACAGGAGAACGAGAGGGAAGAGCATAAATTTTTGCCCTTTCTCTCCTTCTCTCTCTTCTTATATACTCCCTTCTTACCTCTTGCCACATGTCACATTCCCATTGGCCCAAATTAGATTTCTATGTCAAATTCTCCTTTTTGATCCTCCAACTTCTCATAACCTTATTGTGACGCGCGCTGAACCCCATGGGATGCCCCGGAGTCCTGCTCTTAGGGCTTTCGGGAGAGATTCATGAAAACTTATAAGAAATTACAAGGGCGTCTATTTTAGGCAACAAGGAGGTTTCATGGAGTCGCCACCCAATAGAACATTGGAAAAATTCGTCTAGCCTCAGTGAGCCTAAGACAGCGCTGCTATGTCCATTTTGGGCAAGCCAGAGGGGTCTTGGAGGTCCCATCCTAATAGAACATTAGGATGACCCTCTCGCCTCGTGGAGTCTAGGACTATGCGAATTAAAGCCTTTTTACGGGACACAAGAGGTGTCTTGGAAGTCCCATTCCAATGAAACATTGAAATGGTCCTCTCGCCTCGTTGAGCCCAAAGACCAGAGATGGTTCGGGACTTCTCATTTATTCATACCTTGGTTAAGTTAAAATTGAGTTTTGAATTTAAGTTTTCATCCCTTTTTTCATACGTTTTAATGCAATAATTAGAGCGCAAGTTGGTCATTCAATGAAAGCATACTTAAAATAAAGTGCATAAAAATAAATTACAACAAAATTAGGGACGGAATACAACCCCCATTATAAAATAAAGGTAAATCATGCATAAAACGGGTTATTTATTAAGAGTGAGAACATTGGTCCTCGCATGCATAATTAAAGAAAATAATTTTGAAGTGACAATTTATTTGGATGAAAAATTAGGATATTGGTCCCATTTTGTTAGAAAAAATTCCAATTTATTTAATATAAATATTTTATGCGACTTTTTAATTAACGTGCATGAAAATAAACAAACTTATTACAAATTACATATTAAATAATAAAAGCAAAATAATGCTAAAAATGCTAAAAGTATAAACTCTACCAAAATGATGTCTTCAAACTTCCATGGGTTCCCACTTGGCATTGGAAAACTCACACATGAAAAATAAGTATTGAAATAAAAACACAAATAAAGATGATGTTAGTAATGAAAAATGAATTAAACATGTAACATGTAAAAAATGAATTAAAATAAATAAAACAACATGCATAATGTGTGACAAATTAATTAGATGGCATAATAAAATATAACTTAACACATGAACAATTTAACATGCATAAAAATAACAACAATAAAATTTAACATGCATAAAAACATAAATAATAATGATGATGACAAAAATAATAAACAAAACTAATAAAAATAATAATGATGATAGTAATGACAAATAATAATAATAATGATAACACTAATCACAATAATAATAACAAATAATAATAATGATGATAATAATATCAAACAATATGAACAATCAAATTAAATATGCAAGTAATAATAATAATAATAATAATAATAATAATAATAATAGCATCAAAAAATATGAACAATCAAATTAAATATGCAAGTAATGATGATGATAATAATAATAATAATAATAATAATAATAATAATAATAATAATAATAATAATAATAATAATAATAATAATAATAATAATAATAATAATAATAATAAGAATAAGAATAAATAAGAATAATAAAATAAAAATAATGATGGTAATAATAATAGTAGATTATAATAATAATAAGGATAATAATAATACTAATGATAATAATAATATATGAACAAAAATAATGACAAGAATATGAACATGAACAATTAAATAAGAAATAAGAATAAGAAATAATAATATGAACAATTAAATAAAAGATTAAGAATAAGAAATAATGATATGAACAATTAAATAAAAGATTAAGAAATAAAAAGTAAAATAAATAATAGATCTAAAAGAATTTATATGATAGCTAACTACTTTTAAACAAAAATAAATTGAAAATTAAAAGTTGAGTCAAAAATGTTTACCCTCAAATTTGATGTGATGAATGAAGTTGGATGATAATTCCTTACTTTGATTTAGAAAAAATAAAATATAATGAAATTTTATCCCAAGAACAAATAATTGATTTATTTGTCTTAAGGAAAAAATTATGAAAATCAAGAAGTAAAGAAAATTCACAAGAACAAATAATTGATTTATTTGTCTCAAGAATTAAATTAAAAAAAATCAAATTAGAACACTTGGAGAATTTTTCTTGAAGAAGAAAAAATAAGAAGAAGAATAAGAAGATGAAGAAAAGAGAAAAAATAATATTTTTCTTAAGAAAAATCCCCCCTCAAATCCTCACTAAAAACCCCTTTTTATACATAAAAAAAAACCCAAAAAAAATTTGATTTTTATTAAATTGAATTAAATAAATTTAATTGCAATAATCACAAAAAACTCATGAATTTGAAGGGTTAAGGATATAAAAAGCTTTAGCATTGAATTTAAATTAAATTATGCAAAAAAAATCAATTAAAAACACCTAAAAATGAGTAAAAACGGAAATCAGCAGCTGAAAGGCGACAGGGGCGAGGGACGCCTCGTCAGAGCGCCCGACGGGCGTCCCTGGGAGCAGGGTGCTCGCCCAGCTGTGCGCGCGACGGGCAATCCGTTGCTAGCGCGCACGGGCAAACGCGCCCCACACGCTGGGGCTCTACGGTGCGCGCCCAGTGCTGCCACAGCCCGACATTCGCGCGAATTTTTTTTTTAAATTTCTATAAAACAAAATAATTTAAAAACTAACTTTTTATCCAAAAAATAATTTTTAAAACATTTAAAATATTTTTTTAAAATTCATTTTTATTTATTTCTAATAAATCAATTTGACAAGCAAATCATCACTTTCAATTTTCATTTTTGCCTATAAATAGGCACACTTAATTTCATTATTGGATAATCCTGATCTAGGCTGACTCGGGACCCGGTGTCTACAGTTGCCCCCAATTTTGTGAAAACTAGTATACTAGTATCTAGGTGAGCCTAAACTCAGAAAAGGGAAAGAAGTGCGTACCTGAGGCGGCCGTCTTTCCGGAGCGGATGATACTGTTGTGGTGGTTGTCGCCAGCTTGTCGGCGTGTCGTCCATTGTTGAAGCGGTAGTGCCGTGATCGTGCTAACTCTCCGTGGAGTGGTAGTACCGTCATCATGCTAACCCTTCTGAAGTAGTAGTGCCGTGGTCATGCTAACCTTCCGTAGAATGGTAATGCGGCCATCGTGCTAACCCTTCTGAGATTTGAAGTGGTAGTGCCGTGATCGTGCTAACCCTCTGTGGAGTGGTAGTGCCGTCATCGTGCTAACCCTTCTGAAGTGGTAGTGCCGTGGTCGTGCTAACCTTCCGTAGAATGGTAGTGCCGCCATCGTGCTAATCCTTCTGAGTTTGTGAAGCGGTAGTGCCGTGATCGTGCTAACCCTCTGGGGAGTGGTAGTGCCATCATCGTGCTAACCCTTCTGAAGTGGTAGTGCCGTGGTCGTGCTAACCTTCCATAGAATGGTAGTGCCGCCATCGTGCTAACCCTTCTGAGTTTGTGAAGCGGTAGTGCCGTGATCGTGCTAACCCTCCGGGGAGTGGTAGTGCCGTCATCGTGCTAACCCTTCTGAAGTGGTAGTGCCATGGTCGTGCTAACCTTCCGTAGAATAGTAGTGCCGCCATCGTGCTAACCCTTTTGATTTGGTGAAGCGGTGCTGTCTGTGAGCCCTTAGATTGATTGTTCTCTGAGAAGTCTTTCGTTGATGGTTGGATTGATGCTTAAACTGATGTTTGGAATGATGTTTTGAGTTATGTCATTTTTGGTTGGTTGCCCCCTGAGAGGTCTTTGGTTGACTGTTTGGGTTGATGTCGTCACTCGGCTTTCGGTGTCCGCATCAATCCTCTCTTTTTGCAAAATAGGGAAACTAAAATATACAGGAAAAATAGTGAGCATGCAAGTGAAATGCATGAGTCATGCAAGATGAGAATTCATCTATGTGGACTTAGAGATGATAGCCGGGGTAGCTGCAATTTGCAATAGGATCAATGCCTTTGAAGCTGCTTTTGAATTTCATGCCCTTTGGGATTGCGAGATTCTCCTTCGGTACCTATAGTCATTATTTGAAGGTAGTGCGTCCCTTGTGGATTTTCACACTAGCTTTTATTAGCGGGAGATGCGTCCTTTGCGGATTTTCACATAACCCTATGCCTTATTTTTGCCTGGAGTGGACCCAATCCAATCCAGCGGTTTTTTTTTTGAAGGATAGACTGCCTGTTTCCAGATTTTCACCCTATCCTTTTGCCTTACTTTTGCTTAGAGCGCCAATTACGGTTTTCATCTCTAACGGCTTTTTTTTTTGCGAGACGACTTGAAGAATTAGAACTATTGTCAGGGATTCCTCAGTATCTTATCTTCGGCTTTCACTCCTGAGTACCACAGCCCCTGGACACAATTGCTTTCCCAAAATTATCATATTGTGGGTCAGAGACTACATCCTTGCTTCCATAAGTGCCTGTGAAAGAAGGATACTTAACCTTGCGATAGATAATAAAACTCATCGGCTCAAGCATCTGGTCGGCAAGAATAAAAACAAAGTATAGCCAGTTAGATTTTATACATTCAGTAATGAATGACATCTTTCTTGTTACAGAAGAACTAGGAAATGATGAGTTAAAACTGCTTTTGTCTTATGTATTTGCAAAGATTGTGTGCATTTCGGTATGATTTCTCCATACATGATCACCATTTAACACTGATTCAGAATGCAAAATTACATTTAATCTCATAATGGATCTTGAAAGCATTAGACTCTTGTTTCCAATCAGCCCTCTCGGGTTTTCTTAATTGGATATTTTCTCTCGAGTCTCTAATTGTTGACCAGAGTGCCTTTTTTCGGTTTTCACCCTGATGAGGCGCCCAATTTTAGTAAGGCCGCCTTTTTCGGTTTTCGACCCGCGGGGCATTTATTCTCTTCTTTTGATTTTTAGCCTTTACCATGGACCTTCTTGGGTCTGTTGATCTGACTGTTTCAAGTTTCGTTGAACTTGCTTCCTTTACTATCTGTCGAAACGCTGCTTGCTTGGATAAATAAGTCCTCATTCGCTGGCCTGAATTTACTTCTTTCGTCTGGAATACTTGGTCCTATTTGCCTGAATACCAAATCTGTCACACCCCGTTTTCCCCCTAGTAGAATGAGCCTGTCTGTGTGAGCATGCATGTGCATGTGTTCAGCATATCATGAGGGTAGTTTAGTAAAATGCATGTTTTTGGGTTTTGTTAGTATGTGGTTGCACGTATGACATTAGTGTGTGTATTAATTGGGAATTGCTTGTGTGCACTTGAGCATATCATATTATGGTGTTTTAAGTTAAGAAGTATTTGTGTGTGTGAGTTCATACCATTGTAGGGTGTTTAAGTTAGGAGTGCATAAGATGTGTGTGTAGTATGGAGTTAAGGTGTGAGTGAGCAAGTTCCACCACCATTCAGTGACATGTGTATTAGGTTAGGGAAAATGAATAAAGAAAAGAAGGAAGAGTGAAAGGAAGATCAGATTCACGTTTTCCCTTCTACCTCCATCTTCTTCTTCTTCCTTTTCCCTTTCCTAATTATTGCTAACTATAAATCAAATTGTGGTTGTGGAAATTGGTCACTCTTGCTCCTAACTTGGTAAGTACGTATCTTGGTCTTGCTCTTATTCTTCTTTCTCTTCTTCTTCTTCCTTGAGTTTAGATTTAACTTAGGGTTTGCTTTGTTGGATGTTTGTGTTTAGCTGAGGCTCCTCGCGATCCCAAAGGCAAGGAGATTGCTGGGAGTAGTGGGACTAAGTGAAGTGAAGCTTAGAATTCAGGTTTGGGAATTGTTTGTTATGATTTGTGTGATTTTGAGCTTACTGTAAAATTCTAGGGTTTGTGTTCCTTTGAAGCCTGAATGCATTTACTGTTGATTTTGATTTGGTTGTTTTAAATATTGAATTGAGTCGTTGTTATGTCATTTTGATGCTTGAATGATCTTCTGGGAAGTAAGAACAGGTTTGAATGACTTTTAATCAAATTTAGATTAATTTCTTTGTTCTGGGAAATTCTGGAAAATCGGGAAAATCGATTACTGTAGAAATTCCCGTCTGTCGCGTGACTAGCCAGGAAGAGAGGCAAGTCACGACTCGTGACCTGCCAGATAGAAGCCAGTCACGAGCTGTGACTGTCTGTCACAACTCGTGACCGGCCATGAGGAAGGCAGTCACGAGGCGTGACTTCCAGTCACGACTCGTGACTGGCCTGAGAGAGGCCAGTTACGTCAGCCAGTCACGTCGCGTGACCAGCCCAAAGGAGGAAGTCAGTCACGAGACGTGACACCCAGTCACGACTCGTGACCAGCGAGAGGTAAGGGGCAAGACACGCCGCGTGATCCGCGAGGGACAGAGCCAGTCACGAGGCGTGACCCTCAGTCACGTCTCGTGACCAGCCTTGTGAGGAGGCCAATCACATCTCATGACCAGCCAACCTCGCCCGTCATCCCGTTCAGCCCATTTTCTGAAATTTCCCGGATTTTAACTTATAAATGGATTCCGTATTTTCCTTCGAATGAATTTATACTGCTGTATGATGCATGTCATACTTTTATATGCTTTGAAATGCGTGATACCATGATTCTTCTGATGAATTATACGCGATGTTTTGAATTATGATTTGAATGAGTTTTAGCCTGCTAGAGTCAAGTAAGTGGATAGTTAGGCATGCCTAATAGAGTCTTTTAGCTGCAGCCCTCAGTTCAATTTGGACCCCGATCAGGTCCCCGTTTGGTTCCTCGCGAACCCATCAGTATTAGGATCTTGTTTAAGATCCCCTCAGTATAAAAATATTGTGCTTTGATAAAATGAATTGACTTTTGATTTGTACCTGTGAGGTACCCTCAGTATTCGATTCGTACCCGTAAGGTACCTTCAGTACACTCGTTATCCACTATCTAGAGTCAGCAAGTGTTCATTAAATAATTGATTGAATTGCTCTATTCTGAATTGGATATATACATGTGATATCTGAATGAGTATAATGATGGGATATGTGTTCCATTAATATGGAAATAGATATGTATTTGTGGTGCAAATGTATGGCTTTAATTTGTGAGCATGATTATATGGAAATCGGCTGCTGGAGGGCGACAGGGGCGAGGGACGCCCCGTCGGAGCGCCCGACGGGCATCCCCGTGCGTAAGGTGCGCGCGATGGGCAAGCTGTCACTAGCGCGCGCGGGCGCGCTCCTGCAAGGAGCTCTCGCGCAGCGCGCGGGCAAGCGCGCCCAGCGCTGCCGCAGCCCTTCGCGCGAATTTTTTTTTTAAAATTTCTATAAAACACAATAATTTAAAAACTAACTTTTTATCCCAAAAATAATTTTTAAAACATTTAAAATACATTTTTATTTATTTCTAATAAATCAATTTAATAAGAAAATCATCACTTTCAACTTTCATTTTTGCCTATAAATAGGCACACTTAATTTCATCATTGGGTAATCCTGATCTAGGCTGACTCGGGACCCGGTGTCTACACTCATACATTGATATTCTTAACTCAATAATTCCTCACATTGAACCACTTAACTAATTTTATTCATTAAATCAAGTCCTACTTCCATATTTTACAATTTTACCATTTGTCACACTTGCCGAAACTTTTACTTAAATCTTTAATTTATCCATTTGACAATACCTAATCCGTCAAATTACACAACTTTGATTACTACTCATTCTCAATATGCCTAAATCCTTCTAGGGTACATTTCGGGGTGTGACAATTCTTCCCTCCTAAAAGAATTTCGTCCTCGAAATTCACTTACATCGAAAAAATTCAGAAACTATACTCCAATTCACAGTCATTCTCATACACTTCACTTTTCACATACTTACTTACTTACTTTTACTTATTCTTATCACTTTACTCTTAGACCACTTCTTTTAAAATCGAAAAGACTACACAAATCGTAACCTTCTCTTGTCCATAACTAAATCCAAACTCTTAAAATTGGTTTAAATAAATCTCATACTTCTCTTCTCATTATCTTACATTCAAATCAATCATATCCATCAGAACAATCATTACTTTAACCACCAATTGGAAACCAAAGCACATAAACTTCACACATAAATCATTTAACTTACAATATTTTGCTACACAATTCCTTAATACTTCAAAAACATCCGTCATACGTGCTACTTTCCTTACTAACAATACTCATATCTTACTACAAAATATTTTCACACTCACTTGTATAAGATTCCAAAATACTCTTTCTACTCAACCAAGACTATATACACAATATATTTTTTCTTCACAATTACTATGCTCTTAAATCACACACTTAATCTTAATATCAAATACTCAATGTACACCTTGTCAGCTTTTCTCCATCAAAGCATATTCATAGATGCTTCTCATGGGTGATCAAAGGATGATGATGTAATGAGGATGTGATGGTTTGTGTATGCAAGATGATGCAAAAATGCAATTTATGCTATAATAATGCACTCTTCCCGTCCCCATGGTTCAATATGCTTATATTCAAACAATTTTCTGGAGAAAGCTGACAGGCATGCAGAGCAATACCATGATCTCACAAAATTCAGATACTCCTTCATCTCCAAAATACCAAAACATCTAATCTCCGAAGGCAACCACATATCAATACACTTCAAAAACTTCTACAAAACCTTCTCCTAAACCACATAATATCAAAACAAAATTCTAACAGAACCTCTGATACTCATCTAACAAACGAATTCTAGATCGTGCACACACATAACAGTTCAAGGCAGGTAGATCGTGACCTACCGAGCCAACATTTAACTAAACACTTTATCTAATCGGGAAGTTCCTATTCCCAACACATACTTGAAAAATGAAATCATCTGCTTTGGCCAATGCTAAACTATACGGACACACTTCAAACCACCTAGTTAGCCAGAACAGACTAAACCGGGGCTCTAATACCAAATTGTAACACCCCAACTCCCACACGTAGCATATCGAAGGATGAAGAGCTACAGTGAGCGGAGGGTGCTACCAAACAAACACACACATGGCAATACAGAAATCAGAGTAATAAAATTTCTAATATCTAGAACCTCAACCACATACACATCCTAAACTTATCTCACACACACCATCATTCGCACTAAAGATTATTACATCTCATTAAAAATTCTAAATAAATAAACTTAATTACAAACCGACAATCAATAAAAACATTATATAACTTCTACTGACTCGTTGGCCAAAGTCACAGAGAATCGCTGCGCTACTCTGATCTCCGAACCTGCACGGACAAACAACCGTGCTAAGTGATAACGCTTAGTCGGGCGAAATAAATAATGGACAGCCACTCACAGTGGTTGCCGAGGCAAACACATGTAAATTAAAATAAATATATATATATATATATATATATATATATATATATATATATATATATATATATATATATATATATATATATATATAAACATAAAGTACAACGGGTAAAGATGTCATAAATTCATATTCTTTTTCTCATACGAAAGTTAAACAATTTCCTATATACATTCGTTTACATACCATAGCCAAAATTTACATTGTTACCTTAGTAATTTACAATGACATTATGCATACTTATTGTTTGCTTAATTCATTTAATTAACTACGTGAATAGTTATACCTCCCAGGTTACCAAAGATACATTTGCTAGCGGGGCAAATTAAGTCATATCGATTCCCATTATTACTAACATTTCCAAAATCATGCAGATTACAGTATTAATACTTACATTAGAACATTTTATTTGTTCAAACCATTTATTATTCAAAGCTAAACAAAACATTTAGATTTTTAGATATGGTTCGGGCTTGAAATAAATATTCTAAACTTCCTACGTATCCCTATAGTAGGGAATCAGAACCACGTAGTTCTACAAGAAACCTATATAGATATTCCCAATTAATCTTAACTCATTTACTAAATTCAATTATCAATCTCATACCTAAAACTTATTATTCCTCTTACGTACTACTCAAAACATAATTTATCGTATTCATTAAAACCAACAAACAGTGTACATGAATTCCTTACCAATATACTTACAGTAATTGTCCAAGCTACAGTCTCGTGGATAAATAACACATAACATACCTGTATTCTCATTTTAACATATAAACGAATATATTTATAAAGTTCATTTATAAAGTACTCAACTATAACAAACAAGCATATCAAATATGTCAATAATTCTTTACAAAGACTTCATACAGACAATCATACTCATAGCTTTTGAACAGATTTATAACATGCATTATGCACATACGAATTCTCATGCAATCAATATTCATAATATCCATTTATAGACAAATCAATTATAGTAGATATGCATATCCAATACTTCAATAAATCTCTACCAAGACATCATATAGGCACTCATATTCATAACTTTTAAACAGATTAATACAAGCCTATTTGAATAAACATTATTCGTTATATCTCTTTTCATTTATGGACATTGACTTATTATACAAAGCACATAGGTACCTGAAGGTACCACACATTTTCACATAGGTGTCCAAAAAGGATCCAGAACATATAAGTGCGTAAAGCACAATCTCATAAGATATATATATATATATATATATATATATATATATATATATATATATATATATATATATATCAATAAACACATTCGATGCTCATTCGTATATCTTTTTGCAATCATCACAGAACTTATCAATTAATCACATTCTTTCATTCTTTTAGTTGCCTGCTAAGTCAAAGGGGTGGATAAGTGGGTAAACGCATAGATACCCGAAGGTACCAATAATTCTTTCATAATTCATGGATATCCGAAGATATCAAAATCATTCTTTTCTTTTCATTTCAAAACATTTTCGCATTGGGGGATCCATACACATTAAGGTTCGCGAGGAACCAAACGGGGACCTGATCAGGGTCCAGAACCGAACAAAGGGGCTGTAGTATCAGAACTCTATAGGCATGCCTATCTATCCACGATCGACTCACGCAGGATAAATTTTCCAAACCATTATTGAATTGACCATGTTCTCATATACATATACACATTTCATTAAGTAAATTGTAACACTCTTTTATGATTACATAGCCACATGCATTCATATATTTGCATATCATACGTGCTAATTATATTTATCATATTGAAAGCTAATCATATATTTTCGCATGAATAAAATATTCATGTGAACATACTGAACATGACTATATTATTGACATCATGCACTCATTTAGACTTAACAAATAAATTACATTACTTTACGCACATACAACCATTAAATAATAATGGTAGTCAAAAGTCTCATAATTTAATTATTAATATGCATAAAAGTATTTGAATAATTCATATTTTAATCCATAGATTGAAGAACTCATATGAACATATTAAACACAATCATGTCATTAATCATCATGCCTTCATTTAAACTTAATAGAAAAATTTACACTTTATTACACGTATACATTTACAACCCAATAATGGTAGATCAAATTCTTACATTTCAATAATTACTATGCATGGGGAATACATTAAATAATTCACATTTTAAATCACATATGCATAACATAATTGAGAGGCCATGCAAAGAAGAAGACCGTTCAAATGCTTTGAGGCAGAGGGGTCTGTCGCGCTCGCGACAATGTCGTGCTTGTAACAGATGAGGCCCAGGAGACAATCACCAGTCGTGCTCTCTATTGTGACTCATGAAGGCATGACATCAAAGCAAAACAGAAGGACAGAGTGAAAAGAGGTAAAAGGCCAGAACTTGCACGACTTGTGTTAGCTTGCACGACTCGTGCAAGCTTACATGTCTCGTGCTCGCTAGCACGACTCGTGCTCCCTTGCACGATTTGTGCAATCCTCCTCATAGCGAGCGCGAGATTCTTAATTTCTCAGCTCTATCGTGACGCGACAAGCATCGTGCTCACGACAGAGTCGCGTTCTGCAGATCTCTAGCGGCACACGAAAACCCAATTTTTCCAAAGTTCATCCAAACCTCCAAAATCAATCAAATTTCAATACCACTCAGTTTACACATTCAAATCATAAAAAACAACACAAAACCCAACTTTTATATCAATTTTTACAATTAAAACATCTAATTAAAATAATCAAGAATCAGAATTCTTCAAATCTAGAAATTTTACCCTAAATTCATACAAATTCAATTTTGATCCAATAATTCACAAAATTCCTAACCTCAACTCCTTTGCTCCTAATAGCTTCTTTAGATGATCTCTCTAGCTCCCAAGCTCATCCAAAATCCTCATCAAAACACAAATAAATACACAAAATATAAATCTAGGGTTTTAAAGCTAATCAAAAGAAATCAAGAAAATTAAAACTTAAACTTACCTCTTAACAATAACTTTACTTAACTCTCTTGAGCTAAACAACTTCATCCATTAAATTTTGGTATTTTATTTGAGGGAAAATAATTAACGTGGAACAAGAAGGAAAAGAGGAAGAGGTAGGGAAGAGGAACGGGAGAACGAGAGGGAAGAGCAAAAATTTTTGCCCTTTCTCTCCTTCTCTCTCTTCTTATATACTCCCTTCTTACCTCTTGCCACATGTCACATTCCCATTGGCCCAAATTAGATTTTTATGTCAAATTCTCCTTTTTGATCCTCCAACTTCTCATAACCTCATACATTGATATTCTTAACTCAATAATTCCTCACATTGAACTACTTAACTAATTTTATTCATTAAATCAAGTCCTACTTCCATATTTTACAATTTTACCATTTGTCGTACTTGCCAAAACTTTTACTTAAATCCTTAATTTATCCATTTGGCAATGCATAATTCGTCAAATAACGCAACTTTGATCACTACTCATTCTCAATATGCCCAAATCCTTCTAGGGTTCATTTTGGAGTGTGACAAAAATAAATAATCACATTATACACCAAAAATCATAGATTTCCAAACCTTGATCTCCTCTGTTCTAAATCAAAGAGCTCCATTTCCACTTAACTTCTCCTTACCCTTAGGGTGTCTAGGAGTAATTTCTGAGCAAACACAACCCAAAGCACAAAAAACTCAAAACCCTAACCCAAGAACACACACTAACAATAATCAAAGGAAAAGATGAAGAACAAGAAAGAAACTAACTAAAACTTACCAATTAGACTCAAGAATTGCTAAATCCCACCAATAATTGAGGTCACAAGAGATGAGAATAAAGATGAAACAAGAGGAAAAAGAAGAAGAGAAGAAGAAATGGCATGAGGAGGAAGAGAATGGGAGAGCAAGGCAGCCAAAGGCTGCTCTCTCATTCTCTCTCCTTGCTATTTATACCCCTCCTTAATTCCCTTGCCACATGTCATCTTGCCATTGGTGGGTTTTGGCAAGTCGCACCCAACTCTCCTCTTCCTACACACACCCAAGTCTAACTCCACTAACTCATACACTAACTCTATACATACACTCACACTCTAACAAACCCAATAAACATGCATAAAACTCAAATAAAAGAAATTAACACGTGCCAAAAATACACATACACACTTGCATACAATATGGCTCAAACTACTAGGGTGGGAAATAGGGTGTTACAGGCCGAATACATATTATGTAATCTAAGTGAAATTGATAAAATATGTTATGTTAAGTGAGTAATATGAGATAACTAGTGTTAAAATGATTAATTAAGAGAAATGAAAGTGAATTATAAGTGATACGAAAATTTTAATGTGAAGTGTATTTGATGACCAAATGGTATATGTTGATATATTAAGTGATAATAGTGAAAATCTAATATTATTTTCCCTTAGTAGTAGCTGGTAGAAAAATCTAGTTCAGGATATAATTGGCTAGCCATAGGGATTCCACACCGCGGTATGAGTCATGGCGACTCGCTATTGATAGGCCAATAATGGTCTATCTCAGTGTAGTGTTCAGTGTTTACAGTGATCAGTATAGTGTAGTGCAGTGATGAATGGTCCCAATGGGGTCATTCCATAGCGTAGTGGATCTGCGGGGTCTACATCTCGCGTATCTGATCGGTAGATTTTCTACCGGGTTTATACTAGGGGCATTATGGTAATTATGTGATAAAATTAATTAAAATAGTGATAAAAGTGAAAAAAAAAGTGAAAATGAGTGAAAATGGAACTAAATTGGAATAAATAGAAAATTTAGGGGTAAAATGATAAATTGGCATTAATTAGGTAAAAGTGGTAAAGTTAGGTAAAAAGTGTAATGATAAGGGTAATTTGGTAATTTGGATAAAATATGAGGTTAAAATGGTAATTTAGTGTAAAAGTGGTAAATTAGGGACCTAAATATAATTTAGTGAATTTATAAGGTCAAAAGTGGAATTTAAGTGTAAAAAGGGTAAATTGGAAATTAAAAATAATTAAAAAGGGGGTAAAAGTGGAAATTAAGAATAAGTGAGGTTAAAAGTGTAAACTTAAGCATATGTAATGGCATTAGGGTAATTATGTATAAAATGAGGATATAAATTGAATTAGTGTAAAAGTAGGGACATGGTTGGTATTAAGGTAAAAGTGGGGACATAGATGTAATTAAGGGAAAAGTCAAGGATAAAATTGAAAACCAAGGAAAAAGATTAAGGGCAAATATGTAATTAGTAAATAAATAAGTTTAATTAAAGGATTAAAATGTAAAGTGAATAATATAATTTAAGGAGTGAGTATGTAATTAAATTGATAAATTTATTGGTTAAATATGATTAATGATTTAATAGACTATATTAATAATAAATTAAAAGTGAAATTTAGGTTAATTAGTGGCATAATTGAATTATAGTGAATTGAAGTGGTAATATTGAAAATGAAGGATAAAACAAGGACTAAAGTGTAATTTGGCTTAAAATGTTATGATAAGGGCAAAAAGGGTATGCCAAGTAATAAATTAAGGTAATGATGAAATTAATTAGGGGGCACTATTGCAAATATGAGACAATTAAGGATGAAATTATAAATTAATATAAAGTTTAGGGACCAAATTATAAAAATTACGATATTGAGGGTAATTAGAGGATTAAAGTGTAATTAATCGATGATATAAATAATAAATGTGTTATTGATAATTAATGAATGAATAATTTAACAAGCATAGAATATTATTGCATGAATAATTATTAAATAAATAATAGTTATAACTGATTTATACACATGTATTGATTGTGAATGTGTGTGTGTCTTAATAAAGTTAAGATAATAAAGTAATTGGAAATAAGTGGAAATGAACGAATTTAAATGTAAAGTGAGAAAGAAATGGATTATTAAGTAAAATTGTGAAAATATTGATTTGCTTACATGATGGTTAATTAGAAAGTGATAATAGAAATTAATAAAATTAATAATGAGGATAATAATAATAATAATAATATTAATAAAGTGAAATGGAAAGGTAAATTTGTAATTGTGATAATTATAGAGGAATAAATTGTGAGTTAGATATGATATAATTATTAAGGGGCCATAGTGAATTAAATTATAGTGTAAGATTATTAAATAAAAGCTATAAAGGATTGATGAAATTGATGATGTATTTTACTAAGTAAAGATATAAAAGGAGTTTAATTAAGAATAATGGGAAATAATAAGTGAAGGGTAAAATGATAAATTGTAGTATGAGTAATAAGAAAGTGATAATATAAAAAGAAATTAATGGATTTATTGTAATGTTAATTGTATAAATGAGTAAAATTTGAAAATGAATTTATGTAATAATAATATAAAACAAAATGAATTAAGATAATTGTTAAGATTAATGTCTAATTTGTAATATTGAATCATTAATATGGGATTGCTAGAATAAATAATAGAAGTGATGGCAATGTTAGTAATAATAGAAACAACATTGATTAAGAAATAGACAAGAAAATAGTGATCAAATAATAAGTATCTAAGTAAGCTAGAAATTGAATTTTAGTGTTATCGATTTAAAGATAGAATGATTTGTAATTGGGTAAAGTTAAATAACCTAACGAAAGATTTGATATAGTGAAATATATTAATGCAAAGAGTTAGTGTAATGCAAGAGAACAAAGGAAGTGTGAGGAACGTAAAGAAAGTAAAATTATTAAATCAGTGTCACTAATGTCGAAAATAATGACTACTAAATAAGTGGATCAATAAATAATAGAGTGATCGATTATAGACTATAATTAGGTATATAAGTAAAGAAAGAAAAGAAAAATGGTAAATAGAATTGATTATTGATTTACAGACTAAATGTAATATAATCAGTGTTGAAATTATCAGTGTACATAGTAAAGATATTGACAATAGAAACGAAAAGGGTAAAGGAAGTGACAAGGAATAAATATAGAAACAAAACAAGTGAACATACTTATAAGATAATTACTAAATGATCGATATAACTAGCTTTTAAAGTAATAGAAGTATGTAACAACAGAATATCATAGGAGTTAACAGTGTAAGTGATAGTGAAATTGACAATAGCATAATAGTGATTAATGTAATTATAGAATAGTGATAAAGGTAAAGATAATAATAAGTGATAGCAGTGATAGTGAGAAAAGAAAAGATTGTAAGTGCCGTAGAAGTATGTTACAATCTGTCTAAAAGACTCAGGAATAAATATTCACATAATCTAAATAAAAGAAAATAATTACGAGTGCATGCATGTAGGATTGGTATGGAAAACTTAGGATATGTATCCACCACTGGGCATTTTAATGCTCAGCGCGTAGAATGTTACACGCGCAGGTTATGATAGTTTGATGTGGCCGAAGACGTAGTGACAACAAAAGGTGATCAATAGCAAGGATTGATGCATCGACATGGCATGTATACAATCACGGCAGAGAGAAGCAGAGGTATATAGTTCAATCATGCGATTTGTATGTTAGTGTATTGTTATGTTTATTGTATATGTATGTTATGATTGTTAGTGTTGAAAAAAAAATTTCCTACAGAATTGTCGAGTACTTGTAGTGACTATTAGTGCAGTGCTGTGACATTTGGTATCCGTATCATTTATGGGTATAAGGGTGTTACATTGCCTCTTCAATCCCATGATGCTGCCAAAACACTTTAACCAATGGAACTTGCTTGTTCCGAAGCTGCTTTACTTCTCTTGCCAGAATACTTTGGGCTTTTCATCATAAGAAGAGTTCGGCTACACTTGCACATCTTACACTAGAATAATGTGGGATATGTCCACCCGATATCTCCGAAGCATTGATACATGGAAGACATCGTGGAGCTTAGACAAGGCTGGAGGCAAAGCCAATCGATAAGCCATAGATCCCACTCTTTCCAACACTTCATATGGCCCAATGAACCTCGGACTCAACTTTTCTTTCTTACCAAACCGTAACACCTTCCTCCGGGAAGACACTTTTAGAAACACTTTATTGCCCACTTCAAATTCAATGTCTTTTCTTTTCAAATATGTATACGATTTCTGTCTATCACTCGCAGCCTTCAGTCGATGCTGAATTATCTTCGCTTTCTCTTCAGTTTCCCACAACAAGTGAGGACCAATAAGCCTATGCTCAATCAACTCTATCCAACATACCGGAGTTCTGCATTTCCTACCATATAGGACTTCATATGGTGCCATACCAATACTCGCCTGATGTCCATTATTGTAAGCAAACTCCATTAATGGAATATACTAATCCCAGCTCTTTGAGAAATCCAATACACATGCCCGGAGCAAATCTTCCAACACTTGAATTACCCTTTCAGACTATCCATCAGTCTGAGGATGGAAAGCTGTACTGAAATTCAATGTAGTAGCCAAAGCAGCTTGCAAATCTTTCCAGAACTTATAAGTGAATCATGGATCTCTATCCGAAACAATTGAAAAAGGAATATCGTGCGGTCTGACAATCTCTTTCACATACAATTTAGCTAACCAATCTGTGAGTAATCAAGTCAAATTGGTATAAAGTGAGTTGACTTAGAAAATCGATCCACTATTACCCACATGATATCGTGCTGCTTTGATGTCATTGGTAATCCTGTGACAAAGTCTATAGTAATGTTGTCCCATTTCCACTGTCAAATTGGAATGGGATTCAAAAAACCATGTGGAACCTGATGTTTCGCTTTCACTTGCTGGTAGGTCAGACACTTAAAAACATAATCCACAATATCCCTTTTCATTCTAGGCCACCAATAGAACTGCTTTAAGTCCTGATACATCTTATTTCTGCCTGGGTGCATAGTGAAAACTGTGTTATGCGCTTCATGTAAAAGCCTCTTCTTCAACTCCTTATCATTAGAATGGGATTCAACAAACCGTGTGGAACCTGATGTTTCGCTTTCACTTGCTGGTAGGTCAGACACTTAAAAACATAATCCACAATATCCCTTTTCATTCTAGGCCACCAATAGAACTGCTTTAAGTCCTGATACATCTTATTTTTGCCTGGGTGCATAGTGAAAACTGTGTTATGCGCTTCATGTAAAAGCCTCTTCTGCAACTCCTTATCATTAGCAACACATAATCGATCTCTATAGAACAGCACACCTTCTTTATTCACTTAATAGTCAGTCTTGTCTCCATTTCTGACTAACTGCAGAATCTGTTGCAACTTGAGGTCACTTTTCTATGCACTTACCAATTCATCTCTCAAAACAGGCCTTGCTCTCAACTGTACCATCAAAAGCAAATCTCCACTTAACTTTCTGTAACAATAAGGCTAAAACTAACTTTCTACTCAATGCATCAGCTACCACATTGGCCTTACCCGAATGGTAATCCACAATACAATCATAGTCTTTGAACAATTGTAGCCATCTTCTCTGTCTCAAGTTCAATTCTTTCTGAGTGAGCAAATACTTGAGACTCTTATGGTCAGTAAAGATCTTACACTTTTTACCATACAAGTCATGTCGCCAAATCTTTAAGGCAAACACTACTGCAACCAATTCCAAATAGTGAGTCGGGTAATTCTGTTCATGCGGCTTCAGTTGCCTTGAAGCATAAGCTAACACTTTCCCATCTTGCATCAACACACATCCCAATCCTACTCTAAAGGCATCACTATACATAGTGTAACACCCCTTACCCGTACGTAGTAAACCATACCGTGATCCAGTGGTTCATGACGATGGTCAAGGGCATTGCCGACACAAACATGAAAAACTTTTAAACCTATAAGCTGAAATCTGAGTTATAAAATTTCTTTCGTTTTCAATATACCATAAAATCGCATAATAAAGAAAATGATTGTTCATACACTTGTAAACTACAAAATTCCACAGCTTATTACATATAAATCAATTATACCCGAATATGATATTTTACAAAACTTATATTTCAAAATTTACAAATCGTACATACATCTTTAAGACTATACATATCCTACCCTAAGATATCTTCATAAACTTGCATTGGCCTGGACTGCTGCGGACGACTCTCAAAAGATCCGATCACTTGCACCTACATGGATTAAAAGAAAATCCGTGTTAAGCATAAAACTTAGTGGGAAACACATATAATATGGACAACCACTAAGAATGGCTGTCAAAAAGGCTCAAAGAAAAACATAATATAGAAAATATAATCATGTCGATTATAACCATTTAGGTACTTTGGAAGAGTTCATCAAAATATAAACACATGCTTCGCATATACATTTATTTAATTATTACATGCTTTTATTCAACATCGATGTTAACAAGTCACTTACACAGTAATTGTACCTTTCCGCATCTTATACATGTCACTTTATTCACTTGTTCACATTCATTCTAGTTTCCACCATTCACTTCACACATTTTCCTTAACAGATGCCTTATTGCATTATTTTATCCAATGAAAGAAGCATTTAGATCACAATAACAAAATACATCTTATACATTTCATGTAATATCATTTTCACAAATTGTATTACTTCAGGTCATATTTATACACATTGTTATGCCTTCAAACTTAATGAAGTGGATAACAAGTGAACACATTAGTACCCGTAGGTACGGTCAAAAGAAATTTCTTTATTTTTGTCAAAAAACATTTTCACATTGAGGATCTTAAATAAGATCCGAACACATTAAGGATTGCGAGGACCCAAACGGTAACTTGATCAGGGTCCAGAACACATTGGGGCAGCAACTAACAGAACTCTATAGGCATGCCAATCTATCCACAACTCGACGATTGCAGGCTAAATTACATATTAATGATTATCAAATTCGTCATGTTTACACATAATTAATACATTCAATTATTGATCACATAATGACCATTTCCTTTTCACATTCATCGAATACACTTATCATACAACACTTCGATGTTCGATAATCGAACACAGAATACTTCCATGCTATTAAATCTTTCTTATTACTTACAAGCTTATATTACATAACTAACAAAGAGCACTTGGTGATATTCAATAACAAATAACATATATTCTTACATTAATCACATACTTTCACATTTCAGTCATAATAACATCAAGGCATACTTAACCATTACATTACGCAATTGTTTATGATATTCTTACTTAGTCTTTCATATTTATAATAATTCATATTGCTATTTTATACGTTATTTCATATTCACTTACAAGACTCACGTATGCACACATTCATTGTGCACACTATCACATAACCTTTACAAATACTATGTATAACTTCACATGCAAATCTCTCATAACTTCCGTATGAAAGGCTAATAATGCATGTCAAGTCATTATCAATTATTACGAATAATTACTTAACATTTAATTACATTTATATAATATTACACTCATAACCATAGTCACATTCATCTTCATAGGATAATCATGTGTACATTTACTATATAGCCTTAGCCATTTGTTATATAGATTTAGGGAGGCTCCGCTGAAATTTGGGTTTGGTTTGGTTTGGTGAAGAAAACTCACCTAAATCAATACACACATATAATTCATTTCTCCTTATCATATATATATTCCTCCCATTGAATTCATTTGATTTTATATATATTAATCATGCCTAAATATTCATTTTATATGCATAAACATGCATCAGACAAGTTTAAGGAACTTTCGGTGAAGTTTGGGTTCAATTTTGGAAGAAAAAGTACAATTTAGGCTGAAAATTGAGGTCACACGGTGGCAAGACATTCTTAACCGCCGTGTGGGGCGACGAAAATGGGTTTAATGTGGCAAAATGCTTTTATACGGCAGTGAGGAATAACAAATCACTTACATGCTTTTATTCAACATCGATGTTAACAAGTCACTTATACACTAATTGTACCTTTTCGCTTCTTATACATGTCACTTTATTCACTTGTTCACATTCATTCTGGTTTCCACCATTCACTTCACACATTTACCTTAACAGATGCCTTATCGCATTATTTTATCCAATCAAATAAGCATTTAGATCACAATAACAAAATACATCTTATACATTTCATATAATATCATTTTCACAAATTGCATTACTGCAGGTCATATTTATACACATTGTTATGCTTGCAAACTCAATGAAGTGGATAACGAGTGAACACATTAGTACTCGTAGGTACGGTCAAAAGCAATTTCTTCATTTTTGTCCAAAAACATTTTCACATTGAGGATCTTAAATAAGATCCGAACACATTAAGGATCGCGAGGACCCAAACGGTGACCTGATTAGGGTCCAGAACACATTGGGGCTGTAGCTAACAGAACTCTATAGGCATGCCTATCTATCCATAACTCAACTATTCAAGCTAAATTATATATTAATCATTATCAAATTCATCATGTTTACACATATTTACTACATTCAATTATTGATCACATAATGACCATTTCCTTTTCACATTCATCGAATACACTTATCATACAACACTTCAATGTTTGATAATCGAACACAGAATACTTCCACGCTATTAAATCTTTCTTATTACTTACAAGCTTATATTACATAATTAACAAAGAGCATTTGGTGCTATTTAACAACAAATAATAGATATTCTTACATTTATTACATACTTTCACATTTCCATCATAATAACATCAAGGCATACTTAACCTTTACATTACACAATCGTTTATTATATTCTTACTAAGTCTTTTATATTTATAATAATTCATATTGCTATTTTATGTGTTATTTCATATTCACCTACAAGACTCATGTATACACGCATTTATTGTGCACACTATCACATAACCTTTACAAATACTATGTATAACTTCACATGCAAATCTCTCATAACTTCCTTATGAAAGGCTAATAAAGCATGTCAAGTCACTATCAATTATTACGAATAATTACTTAACATTTAATTACATTTATATAATATTACACTCATAACCATAGTCACATTCATCTTTATAGGATAATCATGTGTACATTTACTATATAACCTTAGCCATTTGTCATATAGATTTAGGGAGGCTCCGCTGAAATTTGAGTTCGGTTTGGTGAAGAAAACTCACCTAAATCAATACACACAATAATTCATTTATCCTTATCATATATATATTCCTCCCATTGTATTCATTTGATTTTATATATATTAATCATGCCTAAATATTCATTTTATATGCATAAACATGCATCGGACAAGTTTAAGGAACTTCCGGTGAAGTTTGGGTTCAATTTGGGAAGAAAAAGTACAATTTAAGACATTCTTAACCGTCGTGTGGGGCGACGAAAATGGGTTTAATGTGGCAAAATTCTTTTACATGACAGTGAGGAATACCTTACCACCGTGTAAACCTTCTGCCCCACTCTGCACAGGGCAGACCCCGACAGACTTTAGTTCCAAACGTTTATTAGATTTTTAAGCTAGTAAACGTCATTTTCAGCTCAAATGGTCTTCTAAACATTTGTTTCCCTATGTTGTATATTTCCAATGGTACCAATTTGACTCAATTTATAACTATATATAAGGAGATACAGTCTTGGAAACATAGACTGCTCCCTTGAACCGGATAGAACAAGTACCTCAAATTCTAACCCCATTTTGGACATCTTAAAGCTAGAATGCAGTCACGGCTATTTCTGGATAAAATTTATATATATGTCTTAGCTTTCTAACCCAACTTGAATTATGTAATTTGGATATCCAAAACTTAATGTATGACTAAAACAGTCACCAAAGGTCTAATACAATTTGTGCAGAGTTTCCCCTATAAACTCTATATGCCCAAGACAATCATTCCACAACAATGACAATTTCAATTAAACTCAAGTCAACATATACCAAACATACACATCTTCAATTAAATCTCTCATCATCAATTACACATAAAATAAATATAGTTTCCAAACCTCTTCAAGACACCCAATTACTTCCTTTGCTTCACTCCCCATTTCTTTCTTCTTTTTCTTGGACTGGATGTTCCTAAACCAAAACACATCAAAAATCACATTAGAAACTATACTCAATCTCATACTTTCAGTTCTTAAACAAAAGAAGAAGGAGAAAGATGATAACAAAAACTAAATCATACCTTTCTCTTCACAAACTACAACAAAAATTGACTTGAATACCACCTCCTTTAGTGGCCACCTTATGCATGAGTTGGGAAAAGAAAAGAGAGAAGAAAAGATGGGTTCTTCTTCAGCTAAAAAGGAGTGGCCGGCTGCCCTCTCTTTTCCCTCATGCTTATCTTATAAACTTGGCCTACAATAAGCTACATGTCAAGCTCCTATTGGCTACACCTAGATTTTTGTGTTCAATATCGATTTATGATGCGTCTCATGTGTTATCGGTTCAGGATGTGCGGGTTTAATCGAATTATTCTTATGATGAGAAACGGGAAGCTGTTTTAGCTCAGGAAGTGAGAAAACTCAGAAATAAGAAAATTCCTTTGATCAAAGTATTATGGCAACATTATGGAGCCCAGGAAGCTATATGGGAACCGAAATCAGCTATGAGATCTCAGTATCCGCATTTATTCAGTTCAGGTGATAATTTCGAGGACAAAATTCTTTTAAGGAGGGGAGATTTGTAACACCCCGTTTTCCACCCCAGTAGTTTTGAACATGTGTGTGTGTGTTTTAGGGTATATTTGTGTTTTGGCATTTAAGTGTGTGTTTTGGGTGTGTTGTTGTGAAGTTTCTTTATTTTCGTTTGATTGTGTATGGTTGTGTGAGGGTTTGGTAATTTGTCTGTATTTTTGGTAATGAATTTTGGTTCAGAGATTCCTCCTAAGGATCCCAAAGGAAAGGAGATTGTTGGTGGGAATTCAGTTATTTTATCTTTTAGGGCTAAGGAGTTAAAGGTTTGGGAATTTGCTTGATCTTGCATAATTTCATCTTTGAATTTTTGTTGTGATTTCTGTAAATTAAGAATAAAATTGTATATATTTATACTTAATTGAAGTATATGAGGATGTACTGAAGTGATATTGTTAATTTTATAGTGGAATTGAGTTTGGGTATGAGTTAATATGGTTTCTTGGTAAAATTCTGGGTTTAAAAAATCATTGGTTTAAATTATTTGATTTGTTGTTTTACTTCATCATAATTAGCATAAAACTTGTGTTTTATGTTGTATAATGTGATTGGAGTGCCTATTGAGGATTATGTTGAAGTTTGTTGGGTGAATTGCAAGTTTGGGAATGGTTTGGTTATGAAGTTCTCTATATATTTTGGCTGAAGGAGATGGAAACCCGACTCTATAGAGAGCGTGATAGAGCCTAGTCATCTGAGCTCCTGCTGAGGAGTGCCTCTGTCGTAGGCGCGACTTCGATCATGAGCACAATAGAGAGCTCGGTTGCCGAGCAGCTGTCGGGCCGATTTTTATCGCAAGCGCAATAGTGAGCTTTCCAGCCCTCTGTCGTGAGCGTGATAGAGGCTTGCTAGCCCTTCTTCGAGCGAGCATGAAGGCTATCACAAGCGCAGCATTGGGCGAATTTCTCCTTTATCGCGAGCTCAATCGTCCCCTTTTCTGCTATGTTATTTTTGTTTTATGTATTTTTGCATGGTTGCTCAATCATGCTTTGCAAATGCAGTTTAGTATGAATTATTATGTACTTCAATATCTTCTATATGTGTTTATTGTGTTGAGTTATGCCTATCCTATAAGAGTCATGTTAGTGGATAGATAGGCATGCCTATAGAGTTCTGTAAACTGCAGCCCCTTAGTGTTTTGGACCCTGTTCAGGTCACCATTTGGGTCCTCGCGATCCTGATGTGTTTGGATCTTATTTAAGATCCCCTAAAGTGAAAATATTTTTGAAAGAAAATGAAAGAAATTGCTTTTGTTCGTACCCACGGGTACTAATGTGTTCACTCATTATCTGCTACTCTGAGTTTGCAGGCATACCTTTGATTCTGTTATGTTTGTGAAATAATGTGAATTGTTATCATGATGATATAAGAATTTTGATATTATAGGAAGTATTTATGAATGTAAATTGATATAAGTCTGACATGATTGTATCGTAATTATGTGTGTGCCATATGTATGTGTTTTTCCTTGATTGACACTATAAGTGGTCGTTCATCTTTTGTTTTCCCCACTAAGCATTATCGCTTAGTACGGGTGTTTCATCCATGCATGTGTGGAAGCTATTAGAGCTTTTGAGGACTCCGATCCACAGTTGCCAGAGCCAACACACTTGAGATAGAGATTTTTTGTATTTTGTTCTCAGATGTAAATCCTTTTCGCTATGTAAATGATTTTGTAGTACTTTCAGTTTAGTATTTTTTTTTTGTAATTATGTAAGGATGTTTTTGTACCCTTGTTGTAATGAATACTTCGTTATATCAATGAATGGGATTGAGATGTTAAGTTTTAATTTACTCTATTTTATTGTTATTTTGCACGCTTTTGTTATGTATAGTTCTTTTGTTTAGCGACACCCTTATCTGTACGGGCACTCACTCTTCCTAGTGGGTGAGCTCCCTTATATATAGGTAAGGAGTGTTATAGTAATGGCCTGAATACCGAGTCAGTAATGATCAGTGAAATATGTAGAATTTATAGTGTGAATTTCGTATAAAAATATTAGTGACTATGCCTAAAAAGGCAGTAGAGGAGCCCCTAATGGCTGATCTCCCAAGAAGCCAGTAGTGAAAAGTATTTTATTGGACTATTGGAAAATAAAAGTTATAAGGAGTCTGATGGTATAATTTGGAGTGAAAATGAGGTCAAATAAGTCCCCGAAAGTCAAACTGAAGAAAAGCCTCTAGTTCGGTTTAATAGTAACCAAGGGTTTTATCGAACTTTTAAAATCAGTAAATGACCCCTTAAAATAGTTTTGAAGGCATGGATAGACTTTAAATAATATTTATGAATTTTTGGTAGTCAAAAATAAAGTTTACTATGACACTGAAAAATTAGTGAAACGGACCGATTCAATCGAACCGGACCGGATAAGGATCCTGACTGAGATGAAACCAAGGTTAAATGAGTTATTGAGAGTGAAAATGATGTTAAGGATGAAAAGTGAACCAAACCGGTTCAACCAGTGAACCGGACCGATCAGACCAGTTGACTTTGGTTTGATTAGTTTGACCAAAGTTTGAACGGACTCTAAATTGAGTTATGGACCTCAGAAAAATTATCTGAAAGTATAGATTTGTTTAAAATATTATGGAGAATTAAATGGTAATGAAAAATAAATTTTATAGTAAGACAAAAAATTGAGTTATTGGACTGGTAAAAAATTATCGGACTAGGAAACGGTGTTCGATTGAGCTAAAATTTTATATGAAGGATAAATTATATATTTTAGAAATTATGGAATTGATTTTTAGTTAAATTGAATTTGGGAAGTGAGGGAAATTATTTTTGGTTGGAAAATGGGCTTAAATTACTTAAATAGGCTTTGGGTTTGGCCCAATAAGAGAGGCTATATAAAGGGTAAAATATCATATTTCTCTAGAGAAATCAGCAGAATTCGAGTAGCTCCTCTTCCTCCTCTCTTAGCCGAATTGCTCCCTTTTTTTTTCACCAAATTTCTTCATCTTTCATTCAATTCTCTCCCTAAATCTAAGCCTTCTAGACAAAGTTCAGCTCCTCTACAACATGGTGATGGTGATTGGAGTCTATTTAGTGGATTATAAGTGGTAAAAAGTAAGTGACAAAGATTATGTCCCAAAAATGAGATTCGGCCACTTAAGGAATTTTTGTGGAGAAAGGTGTTTCAAAGGATTAAGGCATGGATAAGGGAGCTCTAAGCATGGAAAGCAAGGATCTAAGGTTAATGGATACAATATCCTTCCTTTTCCATTGAAAAAGTATAATTTTAGGTTATGTTTATATTGTACGTATGTGATTTATGCGTGTTTAATTGAAAAAAATTGATAAACATGTTGAGGAAGGCTAAAAATGGGATTTTGAATGATTAAAATGGAAATAAATAAATCATATACCATAGACACCATGTAGGCCGAATGGTATACCTTAGTATACAAGGGTATATTTTAGTGATTAATGTAAATAAATGGTATATTTGTGATAAATGACATGTAATCTAGATAAATTCATGATTAATTGAAGAAAAATGAATATTGATAAGGAATTAAGTATGTGGCCGATTTGTTAAGTTAATATTCTTAAGGTATAAATGGATATTTAAGGCATAATAAGTATGTATTCATGATGAATAATAGGTAATTTAGTCAAATGAATGAATAAAAGAAGGAAATAAATTATGGATCAAGAAATGAAGTCTTGGCCGAATTGAACAATAAGAAAAATAATAAATTTCCTTAGTAATTTAAGTATGTAAATGGCATATTTAAAGTGTATAATATGTAATTTAGTTAATTGAGTGATTAATGAAATGGAAAAATAATCTTAGTGAAGAATTTGTGGTTAGGTCGAATGGTAATCCATGGGATATCTAAGTGTATTTTGATAAATTAATAAGTGTAATGGCATAAAATGATTATTAATGGCAATTGAGTGTATATTAGCCTTATTGGAATTAATAGATTTAGTTGAATATATTTTTGATATGTTAACCTATTAGGTGAAAAGTAAAAACATTGTTATATGTCATAAAAATTATAAAGTATGTTATAACTAGTGTTAAAATGCTTAAATATATGTAGTGGAAGTGAATTATAAGTGATATGTAAATTTTAAAGTGAAGTGTATTTGATGGCCGAATGGTATATGTTGACATATTAAGTGATATAAGTGAAAATTTGATATTATTTGCCCTTAGTAGTAGTCTGGTAGTTAAATCTAGTCCAGGATATAATTGGCTAGCAATAGGGATTGCACTCCGCGGTTTAAGTCATGATGACTCGCTATCGATAGGCTAATGACGGTTTATCCTAGTGCAGTGTTCAGTGATTACAGTGTTTAGTGTATTGCAGTGCCAGTGTTGAATAGTTCCATTGAGATCATTCTTTAGTGTAGTGGATCTGTGAGATCCACGTCCCGCATATCCGGTTCATAGATTTCTACCGGGTGTATACTAGGGGCATTATGATAAAAATGATAAATATGAGACAAAAATTGATTAAAATAGTGATAAATAAGAAAATAAGTGGAAATGGGACTAAATTGAAAGAAATAGAAAGTTTAGGGGTAAAATTGTAATTTTATACTTAATTGTTAGAAATAAAGTAAATTTGTTAAAAAAGTGTAATTAAAATGATAATTGTGCAAAGAAATAAAATTATAGGGACTAAATGGTAATTTGGTGTAAAAGTGGTAAAATAGGGTAGGTTATTAAATGTTAAAAGTGGAAATTAAGGGTAAATAAGGGTAAATTGGTAATTAAGTGAAATAAGGGACACAGTTGGAATTATTGAAAAAGTTAGGGACATAAATGTAATTATAGAAAAAGATAAGGACCTAAAGGGAATTTTACAAATGAATAGCAATTTAAAGGACCTAAGTGTAATTATTGATTAATGTAAATATTCAAGTGGACAATAATTTAAATGAGTGGTTTAAGCACTAAAATGTAAATTTGAAATTTAATAATCAATTAAAAGTGAAATTAGGAATAACTGATGGCATAATTGTAATTATAGTGAATTGGAATGGTAAAATTGGAATTTAAGGGTAAAACAAGGACTAAAGTGTAATTTGATATAAAGTTTAGGGACCTAATTGTAAATTTACAATATTGAGGCTAATTAAGGGATTAAGGTGTAATTAATCAATGATATAGGAAATAAATGCATAATTGATAATTAGTGAATGAATAATCAAGAATTATAGAATATTGTAGTATTAATAATTATTAGATGTATAGTGGTTTTAATTGATTTATAAATGTATGATGATTATGGATGTGTGTGTAACTAAATTAAGTTTAACTTAATGATGTAATTGTAAATAAGTGAAAAATGAGGGACTTAAATATAATTGATCATAATAAGGTTAATATTAGGACTTAAATGTAGATTGATAAGGAAATGGACTATTAAATGAAATTATGATAAGATTAGTTTGGTTATATGTCAATAAATTAGGGAATGATAATAGAAATTAATAAAACAAATAATGAAAATGTTAATAAAGTAAAATTGAGGGGTAAATTTGTAATTATGGTAATGTAGAGGACTAAATTGTAAACTAGTTATAATAAAATTCTTGAAAGGACTTTAGTGGATTAAATTATAGTGCATGGTTATTGAATGAAAGTTAAAAGGGACTAATGAAATTGATGGTGTAAATTATAAAATTAGAATATTAAGAGTGTTTAATTAAGTATAATGGGAAATAATAAATATAATGGTAATAGTAATAGATTGTAATGTGATTAATAGGATATTGCTAATATGAAAGAAAATAATGGACACGTTACAATGTTAATTTTATAAGTAGATGGAATTGAGAAGGAATTTACGTATCAATAATGAAATTACAAGAATAACATTAATGTAAAATGTGGGTTAAGGTAATTGTTAAGATAAATATAAAAATTGTATTATTGATTAATGGATATGGAATTACTAGAATAAATGCTAAAATTGATGACAATATCAGTAATAACAAAATAGCATTGATTGAGAGAAAAATAAGAAAATAATGATAGAATAATAAGTGTCCAGATAAGCCAGTAATTGAATTTTAATGTTAATCATTTAAGGGTATAATACGACTTGTAATTGGTTAAAATTAGGTAATACAGTAAAAGATTTGATAAAATGAAAAATATTAATGCAAATATAAATTGTAAAAGAGTTAGTGTAATACAAGAAGAGTAAAGGGAGTGTTAAGGACATAAAGAAAGTAATAATATTAAATCAGTATAGATAATATAAAAAATAATGACTATTTTAAGAAGTGATTCAGTAAACAATAGAGTGTCTGAATATAAACTGTAGTTAAGTATGTAAGTTAGGGAAAAGGGAAGGAATCCAAAAGTTATAAATATAGATAAAATAATAAAAAGAATAGTTAATAGAAGTGATTATTAATTGTTAGATCAAATGAATGTTACAATTGTTAAGATTATTAGTGCACAAAATAAAGATATATACTGATAATAGAAATAAAAAATAAAGTAATTGAGAAAGAATAGTTACTGAAACAAAAGTAAATGGAGACATTTATAAGATAATTACAAAATTGTCATTATAACTGGTTCTTAATAGACGGAATGTAATGATGATATATTGTAAAAGTTAACAGTGTAAATGAAAGTGACATTGATAATAGCAATAGTAATGATAAATATAATTGCAGTAATAGTGACAAAGAGAAAAGAAAAATGATTACAGTTAAAGTATGTCATAAACTGTCTAAAAGTCTTAGAAATTGAAATTTCCATAATCGGAATAAAGAGAAATGTTTGTGTGTGCATGCATATTGTGTTAGTGTGGAAACTTTAGGATATGTATCCACCACTGGGCATGCTTAATGCTCAGTGCGTAGAGTGTTTCTACGCGCAGGTTGTGAGAGATTTTGATGTGGCCAAAGATGTAGTGACGATAGAAAGAAGTATTCGACAGCAAGATAGAAGGATTGGCATGGCATGTATACGACTGCAGTAGTTGGAAGCAAAGAAGTATGGTATAAGTACTTGATTTGTATGTTAGTGTATTGTTAATTTTTGTATATGTATGTTTGTGATTATTGTTGAAAAAAAAAACTTCTACAGAATGATCGAGTGCATTGTAGTGTTTGTCAGCGCAGTGCTGTGACATCCGATATCCATATTATTTACGGGTATAAGGGTGTTACAGTTACCGCCTGAATGCATAGTAAAAACTATATTTTGAGCTTCATACATAAGGTTCTTTTTTAATTCTCTATCATTTGCTACACATAACTGACCTTTATAAAATAAAATACCATTTTCACTCACTGAACAGTCAGTCTTGTCATCACTCTTGACTAACTGCAGTGTCTGCTGTAACTTAGGAACACTCCCTATGCATCAATTGTCTCTTGCCTCGGGTTAGATCTAACTTTCAACTGAGCTATTAAAGCCCCATCAGATGCTAATCTCCAACCACCATGGTGCAATGTCAAAGCCAAAACTGACTTTCTATTCAAAGCATCAGCAACCATATTGGCTTTACTAGGATGATAATCCACAATACAATCATAATCTTTAAATAGTTCAAGCCATTGACGTTGTCTCAAATTAAGTTCTTTCTGAGAAAGAAATATTTAAGGCTCTTATGACTTTGTAAATGCTACATATCTCTCCATACAGGCAATGATGCCAAATCTTTAAGGCAAAAACAACTACAGCCAATTCCGGATCGTGAGTCAGATAATTCTGCTCATGAGGCCTCAACTGCCTAGATGCATAAGCTATCACCTTCCCATCATGGATCAATACACACCCCAACCCAATTCTTGACGTATCACTATACATAGTATATTCCTTACCTGAATTGGGTTGAGTAAGAACAGGTGTTTTAATGAGCATTTGCTTCAGTTCTTCAAAACTAGCTTAACATCTATCCGGCCATTCAAACTTAACCCCTTTTTGAAGTAACTTGGTAAGTGGGGAAGCAATAATTGAAAATCCTTTCATAAACCATCGATAATAGCCAGCTAAACCCAATAAGTTTCTAATTTTTGGTACATTTTGAGACATATTCCAATTGCTTCAATCTCAGGTGGATCAACCCCTGATACCTTCAGAAGAAACAATGTGACCCAAAACAGATACTTCTTTAAGCCAGATATCACATGTACTAAGCTTTGCATACAACTTCTACTCCCTCAAAGTTTGAACTACAATCCTCAAATGCTGCTTGTGCTCCTTTTCATTCCTTGAATACACTAGTATATTATCAATGAACACCACAACAAATTGATCCAAATATGGCCAAAACGCTCAGTTCATCAAATCCATAAAAGTTTATCAACCCAAATGGCCCAAAAACTCACAATGACCATATCGAGTCCTAAAAGCAGTCTTCGAAATATCTTCACTTTTTACTTGAAGTTGATAATACCTAGATCGCAAATCAATCTTCAAAAATACACAACCCCTCTCAACTGATCAAACAAGTCTTCAATTCAAGGTAGTGGATATCTATTCTTCACTGTTACCTTATTAAGTTATCTATAATCAGTATACATTCTCAAGGCACCATATTTCTTCTCAACAAATAGAACCAGAGCACCCCAAGGAGACACACTGGGTCGAATAAAACCCCTGTCCAATAACTATTGCAACTGAATTTTCATGTCTTTTAACTCATTAGGAGCAATGCAATAGGGTGCCTTAGATATAGGTGTCATACTCGATAGGATTTCAATAGACAGATCCACATCTCATTCAGGGGGTATACCCGATAACTCTTTTGGAAATACAACAGGAAATTCATTTGCCACTGCTAAATCTTGCAACTTAACCTGTCGCTGCTTTGTATCCAACATAAGAGCTAGAAAACTTCACATCATTTCCTTAAACACCGTTGAGCTTGCATAATAGAAACTATATCAACAATAGGATTAGAATGAATACCTCGCACAATTACATTAGGCTGACTTGAGCTTCTAAGCACCACTGTTTTCTTATTACAATCAACAATAACCCGATGTTTACTTAACTAATCCATTCCCAAAATTAAATCAAATTCATGAAATGGCAGGTCAATCAAATTAGCAGGAAACCCTCTACCTTGGATCACTAAAAGACAATTCCTAAACAACTTGTTTACATTAACACTATGCTCCAAAGGACTAGTCACACATATGTCATAATCAAAATGATCAACACAAGGCACTTTAACACATAACTTCTTAGAACATACATATGAGTGTGTGGATTCAGGACCAATTAATGTAAACATTTTAGTACCAAAGCACAAAAAAGTACAAGCTATGACTTCAGGTGTACCCTACTCTTTACGAGCCTTCATGGCATAGGCCCGTGTTGATGCTATAGTAGGACAGTCAACTGTCTCAGATACTACACCACCTCTTTCCTGATTACCCCTACCATGACTTTCGCCTCTACCACAAGTCGTTGGAGGTGCATTAGATCCACCCTTACTTGCCTCTTGTTGATCCCTACTCTCATCATAAGCTTTTGGACAATTAGCTAAGAAATGCTTAGTGCTTCCACAACGAAAACACCCACCAGTCAGCCACTTGCATTCACCTCTATGACACCTGCTACAGTGGGAACATCTAGGAACATTATCACCTCACTCGCTTAGATGGAAATAGCAGAACCGTAAGATGTCAAAACCAATTATCTCGGGCGATCCTGGCCAACCAACCAAAAAGTTTGAAAAACCGAATGGCTATAACTTTTGATTCATTTGGAGTGTTCCGAGTCGACGGGCCAAAAAGTTTGAAAAATCAGACAGGCCATAACTTCTGACTCGATTGGAACTAGGAGAATCGTAAGATGTCAAAACCAAGTTTCTTGGGCATTCTGAGCTGATCTGATAGGTCAAAAAGTGCAAAAACCTTAAGATGTCAAAACCAAGTTTTTCGGGCGATCTAGGCCTACGGGCCAAAAAGTTCAAAAATTCGGATGGGCTACCATAAGATGTGAAAACCAAATTTTTCGGGCATTCCGAGCCGATCTGACAGGTCAAAAAGTGTAAAAACCTTAAGATGTCAAAACCAAGTTTTTTCGGGTGATTCGGGCCGATGGGCCAAAATGTTTAAAAAATTGGACGGGCCATAACTTTTGACTCGGTTGGAATTAGGAGAACAATAAGATGTCAAAATAAAGTTTCTCGGCCATTTTACCAGTTGTAGACACTGGGTCCTCAGGCAGTCTAGATCAGAGTTGCTCAATGTAGATACTTATGCTTGTTTCACATGTGAAGAACTGAAGTTGTGAGTTTTCACCTTGAATTTCACAAATATTGGATTCATTTATAGTCAAAAACCCTTTTGTTTTATTACTGATTTCAAAAACGCGGAATTTCAATCAAAACTTTGAATTTTGGGTCACCGACGGCCATCCCAAGCCTGGGGTGGCCATCCCTTGTGAAGAACGGACCCTGCGATGGGTCATTCCTCATGATCGATGCCCGTCACAATGATGAGGGATGCCTGTCATTCCCTTCGGTGCCCGTCGACACAATTTGTCCAGCGACAGCTGTCGCTCGCGTGAAAGATGCCCTTCTGAGCGTGCCTTGAAAGGGATAGCCTACTGAGCTGCCGACGCCTGTCGACCACTCATATGGATGCCCCCTCCACGAAGGATGGACAGTCAAAGGGTAGGATTGGGACTCAATTTATATTAACGAGCGACAATGTTGCTCGTTTGAGGGACGCTTGTAATACCCCTTACCCGTACGCAGTAAACCATACCGTGATTCGGCAGGTTCACAATAACGATCAAGGGCATTATCGGTACAAATTTTAAAAGTTATAAAACTTTATGCCAAATTCTGAGTTATAAAATTTCTTTAATTTCCAAATACACTTGTACATTTAACTATAAACTTATTACGTAAACACAATGTAAAGTATACTTCTTTAGAACTTATTATAGATAGTTCAATTACATAGCTAAACTTGTTTTTACAAAACTTAAATTTCAAAATTACAAATCATATATACACTCTTGAGACTATACAAATCCTATCCTAAGATCTCTTCATACACTTGCATTGGCCTTGCCTTCTGCGGATGACTTTCAAAAGACTCGATCACTTGCACCTACATAAATTAAAAGAAAATCCGTACTAAGCACAAAGCTTAGTGGGAAACACATAAATATGAACGATTGCTAAGAACGGCTATCAAAAAGGTTCAAAGGAAATGAACAATATAGAAAATATAATCATGCCGATTATAACAATTTAGGCACTTTCAAAGAGTTTATGAACATAAACACATTATTCGCATATACATCTATTTAATTAACACGTGCTTTAGGTACATTTCAATACACATTTAATATCTTATTTTCTATATTCAAATCAAAGTGCACACATCAGTCAACCCATTCTTTTATTCACACATTAATGTTAATAGATCACTCATATATTATTTATATCTTCACACATCTTATACATTTCATTTTTCTCACTTGTTCATATTTATTCAGGTTTACAAAATTCACATTATTCCATGACATATTCATACACATAGTTATACCTGCAAACTCAATGAGGTGGATAATGGGTAAACACATAAGTACCCTTAGGTACAAACAAACATGTATTTCCTTTTTAAGCACAAACGCATAAGGATCGTATCAAGATCCAATTTCATAGAAATCCATAAGGATTCAAATGCATAGGGCCCCAATAAGGGTCCAAAGTACGCGTAGGCTACAGCAAATAGAACCCTATAAGCATGCCTATCTATCCACGACTCGACTATTGTAGGCCACTCATTAATTCAATTGTGGCTTCCAGGGTATAACATATTATAGTTCATACATTGAATCATATATAATTCATAAGTGAGAAACCATAAAAATGATCTCTAAGATGTTATCTTTCATATGGCACAACATTTACATCATTTGGACATCTAAATCATCAGATATGATCAAAATAACCTGAACTGCTCTAATGAACCGGCCAAAGTAGAGACACCTCTGTTTTGGCCAATTTAGGAGCATATAGAGCTAAATTTAGCTCATGACTATTTCTAAGACATTTTTAGATGTGTGTCTTAGCTTTCCAAAGTCACTAGTGCCATATGATTTGGAATTTTCTAAATTGGCTTATGATTAAAACAATCAAAAAAGGTCCAACTAAATTTGAGCAGAGTTTCCCTCAGAAACTCTACATGCCCAAATTATCAAATCTACCAAAACTATCAAAACAGCTCAATACAAATATTCCATGTATACTTCAAAATAAGAAGTTAAATATCAAAAATGCAATAATACATAATTTTTCAAACCTCATCTCCTTGGTCGTTTCCTTGCTTTTCTTGCCCCTTTCCTCAACCACCTTTTCTTTTCCTTAGCTTTGCCAATTCTAGTTGATAAAACACATCACAAATCCATCAACCTAGATGTCGCAAGATGAGTGGCCAAAGTTATCCATTTGTCCACTCTTAATTGGTTCACAATTTGACTTTGCATTTTAGTCCTTTAACCACCTTTAAATTATGCATTAACCCTTTTAATTACTTAAACCATTCATTGATATATGTAATATAACTTGTTTAATAAAATTTAGTCCATAAATATTAAACTATAAAATAGTTGTGTTTGTCAAAACTTTTACTTTAATGCGAAATTCATCCTTTAGACACACTCGATATTAAAACATACATAAATTTTGCATAACACTAATTCGTATGTTACCAAAACTTGCCAAAACTTACCGAAACTTTTGAATTAATGATGGTTGGGTCCTTTTTCGACACTTCCGTTGCTAAATCAAATACATTCGGTTTTTATTTCACCCTAAACATGCCTTAATGCGGTTAGGATGTATTTTGGGTCCTTACAATGCCTGTCGCTCTTTTGAGCGATGCCTATCAGTCGTATTTCGGTATCCCATTTCCATATTTCCTTCTGCAGGAAATTTAAAATGTTGATTTGAAGGATCCAGGATTGGATTTCCTATGTTTGTTGAAATATTTTATGGGTTTGATTTCAAAATTACTGATTTTTCTCCTCAAATCATTCTAAAATCCAGTTTTTCAAGGGCAAGGATGCCGATAAATTGAGATGATTTCAACCTAAAAGGGGGGGTTTTTTGGAGGAGAAAAAGGAAAATAGTTTTCTTAGAATTCAAATTTTCTTTGAAAATTCATTTTTTAAACATCAAAGAGTTTAATTAAGGAAGAGAAATTATTTCTCTTTTCTTGGTTTACTCCAATTTTTATTGTTTAAGAATTCTTAGAGAAAGTAGAGAAAGAAAGTGATTTTCTCACTAATTTCTTAATCTGATTGTGTGAAGTTCAAGGTAAGAACTTACGATTTCATCACTCTCTAAAGATCCAAGTTCTTAGGGTAAACATTCTGGATTACAATTGGCTTAATCATGCTTTAGTTTCAAAAATATGATGTGATATGCATATTTTAATGAAATATGAATTTGGCCAATTTGCATTATTTTGTTGATAAGCCTTCTTTATGAACCTGATTTTGATATTATTTGGTGGTTTTGAGCTGAGAAATATGTAAAGAATGTGAATTTGGAGATTTGAACATGCATCTATGGAGTTTCCCTCTCATTTTGGGTTATGGTGATGACCAACGGGAAGAAGCCCCCATCGATGGCCGTGGCTTAAGCGAGAGACGGGCCATCGGGAAAACTTCCTTCCTCCCATTGGTCACCTTTTAGACGCCTATCTCTCAGTCTCTCTTGCCCGTCCTTGACTCTTTTCTATGCCTTATTCCTTTTTTCCTTTAGTATTTCCTTCGTCTTATCATGTAACATGTTTTCAATACAAGTAATACTTCTTTATTACTTTTGGCTTGTTTATTTTTCAACATTTAAACATTCAATTTATTTTCCATGTAACATTGCCAACGTGTTTTTATATGATGGGTTAGTGAGTTTATTTTGGCCAAGAAAGATAAAAGGAAAGCAAAAATGGACAACACGGACATTTACGAGTCACTTTTCTTAGACCTCTTTATGTATCATTTAGATTTTAAAATCTTGGTTTAACCATAAATTAATGTATTTTATTAATTTTGCTTTATTAATTATGCCCAAATGATTGATATCTGTGATTTAATTGATTGACCAAATGCGAAAAGAAAATGGAAGTTTAACTAAGAACTCACTTATAACTTTAACCAAGGTATGAATAAGAGCAAAGTTTTAAACTCTCTCTGGCCTTAGGTTTCATGAGGTCAGATGAAAATACTCTCATAGTGGCCCAAAATAGACATATTTATGTAGTATTAGGCTTCATGAGGTTAGATGACCCTTTTAGCGTTCTATTGAAAGGTAAATCCAAGATACTCGCCCAAAATAGACACACATGCATAGTCTTAGGCTTCAAAAGGTTAGATGACCCTTTCAACACCGCATTAGAAGGTAACTTCAAGATGCTTTCCTGATAGCCCAAATGGACACACATGCATAGTCTTAGGCTCAATGAGACAAGACAAAACTTTCTCAATGTCCTATTGGGTGGCGACTCTAAAACACCTCTTGTTCCCCAAAATAGATGTGAACCCTCCTCTCAGACCCTAAAAGCGGGCCTCAAGGAAACTGATAGGAGCTAAATTGAAGTATAATTTAGTATTTATTTTGTATGAATTTATGTAATTAATCATGTAATTGTTTGTAAAATTTAATGTGATGTGTTAGATTATGTTTATTTGTATCAGTTGAGTTTTTATGTTGATTATCTATGTTTTTAGGTGAAGAAATGAAGAGAAGAGTAAATAGAACGAGCAAGTCACGAGAGAGGAGCAGGTCACGCCACACACAAGGAGTCACGCGACGTGAGCATGGGTGACGAGACGTGACTGGAGAGGAAGAACAAAGAAGAAGTAGGAAAAGAAGAGAAGGACTGAGAGAGGGGAAGTCACGCGACGTGAGCAAAGGTCACGCGACGTGACGAGAAGCCAGGAAAGAAGAGGAGGAGGCGAGACAAGGCGAGACGTGAGTGCCAGTCACGCCACACACGCGAAGAGTCACGCTGTGATGGGAGGTAACGTCCCGTGACTGGCCAGAGAGGGAAGAGAAAACCGAAAGAAAGAAAGAAGGAAGAAAATGGGCAAGCGTGTTCTGTCGCGATCGCGACACCGTTGCGATCGCGACAGAAACGACCGTTGGACAGTTTTGGGCCAAAAGTCACATGAAAAGTCATCTTATTTCACCAAATTTTGCAACCATTCCCAAGAGTCATCTTTAAGGGACACAATCTTTAAATTATTATCTATAAATAGGTAGTTTAACTGTAATTTTAGGATGATGAATTTTAAGTTAAGTAATTTTTCTGTATTTTGCAAGAGAGATTTTTCTTAGTTAAATTTTTTATTTAGTTTTATGTTTTGAAGAAGAAGATCAAGGAGAAGGAAAATTTATTTTCAAGAGATTGAGAAAAGGGTTGAAAGGCTTCTATCTTGTTCTCTTATTTTTAATTCTTCTCCAATATTTTTATGAATATCATTTCAATGAATTTGCATATTATGATTATTTCTATTTCCATCTACTTTTATGGTCTTTGAATGCAGATTTTCTGTTAGTATCTTTTGCATGATCTTTACAAGTTAAAGTAATTCGAGAGTTTGCTTTATCTGACATCTAATAGAGATTCATTATTAAGATATATTTGAGAGATCGGTATATTGAGATAATTGCTATAGGTTAGTGTTTATTCTTAAAATATGTAATTAGAAACCTCTAACTCATTAATGAAAATTGTGAGTTAGAATTTTAATTGTATGTTTTAGGCATTTTAATTCATGTCGAGAGAGTGGGTTAAAAGTTTATTCTAACTTGGCTTGCATAAAAAGATGAAAGATGTTAATAAAATGATGGAATCAAGTTCATTGTCTTTAATTCTTCATGATTCATTTTATCTTCTTTTGACTATCATTAACTAGGTATATTTAGTTTACATATTAGATTAGATTAAAATCAACTCTACCATTAATTAATCATTGTAAACAAGATTAAAATCAATTAGTAATAGTGTGTAAAAACGTTCCTCGTGGGATCGACAATCTTAATTACTATTGCGGTACACCGTATACTTGCGGTATAATTAGCATCTATAGAAAATGCTCAACAAGTTTTTGGCGCCGTTGCCGGGGAACGGTTGTTTGCCATTATGAAAATTGATTTATGATTTTGGATTACAATATTTTGTTTGTTTTAATTTGTTTGTGTGTTTAAATTAATTTTGTGTTTTGTTTTTGGTTTTACAGGATTTTGAAAGTTCATGCCTAGTACAAGGAGTTCTTTAGAAGAGCTTGAGCCTTTAAATCCTGAAATTGAAAGATTCTTGTCAAGTAACCGGAAGTCCAATAAGAAAAAGAACAAGGATAAGAGACCAATTATCATGGCTGAAGAAAATCCACCAAGACTTATGGACTTTGCCACACCTGCTTTGAGTGGTGCTCAACAAGGAGTGGTAAGACCCACGGTAAATGCAAATCAATTTGAAATTAAGCCTTCATTGTTACAAATGATTCAAAATAGTATACAATTCTATGGTTTGGCAAATGAGGATCCAAATGCTCATTTAGCCAACTTTCTTGAAATATGTGATACCTTTAAGATAAATGGGGTTTCGGCTGATGCAATCAAGCTTAGGCTTTTTCCATTCACTTTGAAGGATAAAGCAAAAGCTTGGTTGAATTCATTAACAAGGGGATCTATAACTACTTGGGACCAATTTCCCCAAGCATTTTTATCAAAATATTTTCCATTGGCCAAAACTGCAAAAATCATAAAGGATATCACTACATTTGTTCAAAATGAAAATGAATCATTATATGAGGCTTAGGAAAGATTCAAGGAATTGTAAAGGATGTGTCCACACCATAACTTGCCAAGAGAGTTGTTGATGCAAACATTTTATAATGGTGTAAATCCTACTACAAGGGGGACTATTGATGCTGCTGCTGGAGGTTCTTTGATGAGAAAAACAATTGATGCAGCATATGAGCTATTGGAAGAGATGGCAATGAATAACTGTATGTGGCCTCCTGAAAGAGTAAGGGAGTATAATAATTCTACTGCTAGGGGGGTACATTCAGTAGATTCTATGGTTGCATTACAAGCCTAAATTGAAGCATTAAATCATAGAGTTAATAGTCTAAGTATGGGTGGTAATTCATTAAATGCATGCAATGTGTGTGGTCAACAAGGACATAAGAGTGATAATTGCAATTTAGGCATGGTTAATAAGGAAGAACAAGTTAATTTTCTTCAAGGTCAAGGTCGTGGAAATCCTTATTCTAACACTTATAATGCTGGTTGGAGAAACCATCCTAACCTTTCATGGGGAAATAATAATGTTAACAACCAAAATAGGGGAGTATGATATCAACAACCACAAGATAGGTTTGGGGCCTTTGAGGTTAAAATTGATAAATTCATTGAAGAAATTAATTGTAAGACGCATTCTCAAGATGAAAGTCAAAAGAAACTTGAAGAAAAATTTGATCAAATTGCTAAAAATCATGCTGCTACTATTCATAATCTTGAGGTTCAAATAGGCCAACTTGCTAATTCTTTACCTTCTAGAAATCTAGGATGCCTTCCAATTAATACTGAGGAGAATCCTAGGGAGCACATTAAGCCACGATTTGTCTAATTCTTTTATTTAGGTTACTTAGTTATATTATTTTTATTTATGTTTTGTTCTTTGTTTTAAATTTGTTTATATAGTATTATTTTATTGATTTTCATGCTAATAACACAATTGTTTTTAAATTTTTAAATTAATTTAGTAAGATTAGAGTTGTTCAATTATATAAAAATATAAAAATATAAAAAATAATAACAAAATAAAAAAAAATAAAAATAAAAAAAAATTATATATTTTTGCAGACGTTGTCTTCTGTCGTGATCGCGGCAAGTATCGCGATCGCGACAGAAGGCGATGAAGCACATTTCAGCGGTTGGATGCTGCTGTCGCGATCGCGGCAAGCATCGCGATCGCAACAGTAAGAAATTTTTGCAGGGCGCGCAGCTCGTGATGCTTCTTCACGCGACGTGACGGTCTGAGGAAGTGGACTTCGCCCAGGTAAGGCAGGAGCGTCATGAGTCGTGACATTGCCTCACGACTCGTGACGGGTATATCAGGTAATCAGGTACGTTTTATTTTTTTTTTCTTTTCTTTTATTATTTTACTTATTCTTTTTCTATTATTTGTTTTCTTTTCTTTTCTTTTATGATTTAGACGATTTAATTTAAATTACATTAACTTAATTTAACTGTTTAAGCTTTAAAACACAGGAAAAGAAAAATTAAAAGCGGGAACTCTAATTTTAAAACCCTAAAGTCGTGACCTTTCATGTTCTACTTCATTTCACTGTTGGTTTTCTTTCCCTCACACAGGTCACGAGTTACAGACTTTCATTAGCCACTTTTCTTCTTCCTTTCATTTCTTCTTTTCTTCTTCTTCCACAGAGACTTTCGAATTTCCATCCTCTGTTTTCCTTTCGTTTTCCTAGTTTTACATTACAGCATTCCTCTTTTATTTCTTCTCTTTTCTTTTCTTCAAACGACTGACTTAGGGATTACGGGATTTTCATTCTCCATTCAGGTTTGTCATTTTATTTTCATTTTTCTTTTTCATTTCTTCTTTCCCCTAACACATTTAATTTCGGCATTTTCATAACTAAATCACATTTCGTTTGTAGTTATTCTTTGTTTACATTCCTTTATCTTTTATCTTTTCTGTTTTCCTTTAGTGTATTTGGTTTTGTTAATTTTTTCATTCTCCATTCAAATTTACTTCTCTTTAGTTTTCATTCTCTATTTACCCAACACAATCAAATATGGTGAGAACAAAGAATCCCTCTATTTCTCGAATTGAACAAGAAGAGCAGGAAGGTGAGGAGGTGAATATTGCTGTTCATTATGGTGCTCTATTTCCTGTATTCTCTGTAGACGAAGGCAGTAGGTATTTAACTCTTCGTGATAGGCATTTGATGCAATGTAAGTATTTTCCTGACTCTTTACTTAATCAAATTGGCATGCTAGATGTAGTGAATGAAATGTTAAGATTTTGTGGGTTATTTAAATTTGCATCTATGCATGAAGATGTTCGTCCTGATTTGGTTTTAGAATTTTACACCACCTTAAAAAAGAATGATGATAATGAGAATTGGTTAGATTTTAGGATGGCTGGTAAACCTTATACTTTAACCTATTTTATGATGAATAGGATGTTTAGATTTTCTCAAACTGGTTTAACTGAGCCACCTAAATCTTTTAAGCCACATAGATTTTGGACATTTTTAACTGATTTGCAAACTCGTTATAGGGCTAAGGATGCTAAATCTATGTTTATTAAAAATTTGAGATATTGGATTTTGCATAAAGTTTTAGCTTCTCTAATTTTTAATAGGTCTGAATTTAACAGAGTTTCATATAATGAGTTATTTTTGATGTGGTGTGTACATAAACGCAAGGACGTATGTTGGCCTTTTTGGATAGTAAGTCAATTATTGCAATGTGTAAACAAGCATGATTCACCTTTAACACATAGGCATGTTATTTCTAGTATTGCAAGCAATCTAAATGTGGATCTTGATGCCTACTATAGAGTTTTTCCTTACCATTATTTTAATAAGAATATGTTAGTTCGTGGAGAGGTTGTTGGTAATAATTTTCAGGAAATTCCGGCACGTGCTCGATCATGTTGGAGGGATATTGCTGGAACTTCTGAGCCACAAGTAGAGGCACAAGAAGAAGAAGGTGAGGAGGAGGCAAGTGAGGATGCAGTGATGCCCGATATTGATGCTGCTGTGGGTGCTGCTCCTGAGGTTAGCTCCTCCAGCCATAACATCCCATCAATGTTATCTAATATGCAAGAGCAACTATCTTCCATTGAGCGACGTCAAAAGAGGATGGAGTACAAGTTTGATAATTTCATGATCCAAGCGGGTTTTGTGGTTCCATCGCCTCCACCTTCGCCATGATAGGGGAGTTTTCTTTCTTTTTATTTTATTTGTTTCTTTCTTTTACTTGTTTTTGTGTGTCATTCTTTCACATTGAGGACAATGTTGGTTTTAAGTGTGGGGGAGTGACTGTGTTGTGTGTTGTGATATTTGTGACTGTGTTTGTGAGTTTGTGTAGGTATTATGTATGTAAATTGCATGATTGTTTTTGTTTATGTGTTTTTATATTTCAATTAGGCTTTTTAGTAAACTTTATTATAAAGCATTGTTTATTTGGTATATGATATAGGTTGTTAAGTTCATTATCTTTTATGCTCATTTTTATCAGTTTTTTAAAATTTTTGGCATGTGTTTTAAGTTTTTCAAGTTATTTGGTTTTACTTATTTCAACATTATAGATTATTTAGTCTCTTTACCTACCATGTTTTTAAAAGTTAGAATTTGCTCAGTTTTTCAAGTTATTTGGTTTTACTTATTTCAACATTATAGATTATTTAGTCTCTTTACCTACCATGTTTTTAAAAGTTAGAATTTGCTCATTTTGTTTCAAATTTTAAGTTTCTAGTTGCCTATGGAAACTATAGCCATAATACTTGCCCTTATTTCTTTTCAATAATGGATGAGGACTAAAAATAAAAGAAAAATAAAAATAAGTGGGATGGAGCATAAAATGCACCCACTAATTTCAACAATAAATAGCAAGATGTACATTCAACATTTAAAAAATATGGGATGGAGCGTAAAACGCACCCATATTAACTTCTCTTGCTATGCATGGAATTAAATGAAAAATATATATATCCATGTAAGAAAGAATATAAAAAAAAAAGAGAAAAAGAGTCTAAAAATGCCATGAGATTTGATTAAGGGTAAGTGAGCTTCAATTATCCTAAAAGGTGACTAGCAATCATAGATTTTTAACTTTTATGATTAATTTTCTCTCTTTGATTCATGTTTAGTTTTTGAGACTTTATATTCTTTATGTTGGAAGTAGTAAAGTTAGGAAACTTGATGAATTTTCAATGCATAATTTGAATTTTGATTTACTGATATGTGTGAGTGTTTGAGATAGTTGAGCTTTACAATTTTAGTATACATAGCTAAATGAACAGTATTTTGTAATGATGACTACTGACTATTGAATTTGTTTATTTCTTTTTTCTTGCTTGAGGACAAGCAAGGGTTTAGTGTGGGAGAATTTGATAGGAGCTAAATTGAAGTATAATTTAGTATTTATTTTGTGTGAATTTATGTAATTAATCATGTAATTGTTTGTAAAATTTAATGTGATGTGTTAGATTATGTTTATTTGTATCAGTTGAGTTTTTATGTTGATTATCTGTGTTTTTAGGTGAAGAAATGAAGAGAAGAGTAAATAGAACGAGCAAGTCACGAGAGAGGAGCAGGTCACACCACACACAAGGAGTCACGCGACGTGAGCATGGGTGACGAGACGTGACTGGAGAGGAAGAACAAAGAAGAAGTAGGAAAAGAAGAGAAGGACTGAGAGAGGGGAAGTCACGCGACGTGAGCAAAGGTCACGCGACGTGACGAGAAGCCAGGAAAGAAGAGGAGGAGGCGAGACGTGAGTGCCAGTCACGCCACACACGCGAAGAGTCACGCCGTGATGGGAGGTAACGTCCCGTGACTGGCCAGAGAGGGAAGAGAAAACCGAAAGAAAGAAAGAAGGAAGAAAATGGGCAAGCGTGTTCTGTCGCGATCGCGACACCGTTGCGATCGCGACAGAAACGACCGTTGGACAGTTTTGGGCCAAAAGTCACATGAAAAGTCATCTTATTTCACCAAATTTTGCAACCATTCCCAAGAGACATCATTAAGGGACACAATCTTTAAATTATTATCTATAAATAGGTAGTTTAACAGTAATTTTAGGATGATGAATTTTAAGTTAAGTAATTTTTCTGTATTTTGCAAGAGAGATTTTTCTTAGTTAAATTTTTTATTTAGTTTTATGTTTTGAAGAAGAAGATCAAGGAAAAGGAAAATTTATTTTCAAGAGATTAAGAAAAGGGTTGAAAGGCTTCTATCTTGTTCTCTTATTTTTAATTTTTCTCCAATATTTTTATGAATATCATTTCAATGAATTTGCATATTATGATTATTTCTATTTCCATCTACTTTTATGGTCTTTGAATGCAGATTTTCTGTTAGTATCTTTTGCATGATCTTTACAAGTTAAAGTAATTCGAGAGTTTGCTTTATCTGACATCTAATAGAGATTCATTATTAAGATATATTTGAGAGATCGGTATATTGAGATAATTGCTATAGGTTAGTGTTTATTCTTAAAATATGTAATTAGAAACCTCTAATTCATAAATGAAAATTGTGAGTTAGAATTTTAATTGTATGTTTTAGGCATTTTAATTCATGTCGAGAGAGTGGGTTAAAAGTTTATTCTAACTTGGCTTGCATAAAAAGATGAAAGATGTTAATAAAATGATGGAATCAAGTTCATTGTCTTTAATTCTTCATGATTCATTTTATCTTCTTTTGACTATCATTAACTAGGTATATTTAGTTTACATATTAGATTAGATTAAAATCAACTCTACCATTAATTAATCATTGTAAACAAGATTAAAATCAATTAGTAATAGTGTGTAAAAATTTTCCTCGTGGGATCGACAATCTTAAGTACTATTACGGTACACCGTATACTTGCGGTATAATTAGCATCTATAGAAAATGCTCAACAGAAACCACATGGGTTCAGTGCACATCGCAATGGCGATTCCACTAGGGATGTAGTGACTTTACTTCGAAAGTACCTTGGTTAATAATATATAATTGACTTTTTAAATTGGAACTCCATCTCTTTTTGAAATTGCATTGCACTTCATAATAGAGCATTAGATCTATGCTAGTTGGTCCCTCTTTAATCCCGGTGCGTTCTCGAAGCATGACCTTATATTCACTCAATATGAGGAAGTGTTAGGGATAATCACCAGCCTAAGTCTAGTATCATTTTTGGTATATTAAATGATGACCCGGCCGGTCGTTATGCTCGTGATGAGCTAGACCCATTGGTAGGGATCATGCTTGGGTAGCCATGAAATATCAACCCTTGACTAAAGCCCATGTAATGAAAAATAGATACTTTCCCTAAGTAGTATAAGCCTTAATACTGTGCAGGCTATGTAGACCATGACATATTGAACAAGCTCAACCAAATTAGATGGTCACTCCTTGAAGGCTTTTGTGCCTCAATAAATCCTATTCTGCTTGAATTTTTTGAATACGCAATGGCCAAAACTCATGTGTATGCACTTTACATACGATAGGTTATGCTGCCGGCTTTCTATCGACCACCATAAGCTTCCATTGGGTTCCCCATTAACCCTTGGGGTAAGCTTACCTAGGATGAGACCGGACGACCTCATGTGTGGAAGTGACAAGGTTGGAAGGATCTATTTACTTTCATGTAGCTATCTATGCTGCATCAGCACGATCATGCATTGCACCCCATCGATGCATCATCTTAAAGGTGTGTGTTTGCTGCCATCATAGATTAATCTAAGTGGTCCAGAAGTCTTGGCGAACGCTTAACCAGGAATCCAATATTTGAATTGGTAGAAAAGGTAATAGACTGGGGTTCTGAATCACTCTCGGATAGCAGCAAAACATATTCTTCAAATTTTATAACAGAAATTGATATGGCTAACCCATTAAGAGAACCTGATCCAAATCGTTCTCTTATTACTGATGAGATGAATAGAAGGTCACAAGAAATGGAAAAGAGGTTTGAAGAGTTTGATGCCCGAATGATGACAATAATGGGAAACCTCAAAGCTACAGTGACATTGCTCGTCGGACAACCAGATCACACTCCTGCTGTACGACAAGAGGGGCAGGAGAAAGCTAGAGAAGATCCTCTTGAAGTGGCGCACCCACTAATTGCTGACCCTAGAACTATAGCACCACTAAAATAAAGAAGAGTTGATAACCGTAACCTCAACTTCTTCGAAGATAAGGAGCCTGTGTAAGAGGCAGAGCCTCTAAGCCTGATGAAGCAATGTGAGGGAAGATGGAGGAGAAGTTAGAAGAAATGTCTCGTATATTGACTGTGGGAAAAGGGATGAATCCGAAAGATAAGAAGTTGGATGGCAAGGACTTGATCTCTCAGAATTTAAAAATGCCCGATGTTCTGAAGTTTGATGGTACATCAGACCCCTCAGCGTATGTGTGGTGCACGTCGAACCCTGTGGGCCCAGAAAACACGCTTTTAGGGTGTTGGAGAGAGGTTCATGAAACTTATAAGAGATTACAAGGGCGTCTATTTTGGGCAACAAGGAGGTTTCTTGGAGTCACCACACAATAAAACATTGGGAAAGGTTGTCTAGCCTTACTGAGCCCAAGACGATGCTATGCATCTATTTTTGGCAAGTCAGAGATATTTTGGACACCTCCTTCCAATAGAACACTAGAATGATCATCAATCTCGTGGAGCCTAAGAACATGCAAATTGGGTCTATTTTGGGCAATAAGAGATATTTTGGAGACCCCACCTATAACACCCCATTACCCCTGTTGGAAGGATACCGGAGCTCTACCACGACACTCCCGGCACAACATACATACATACATACATAAGCGGAAGCATACGAAGAAGCAAAAGATATAAATATAAATATATATATATAAATAAGATTTACAATATCCAAAATATTACATAAAGGATCATCAAATACATATATCACTGTACCCAAAACTTACATAATTACATAACCAAAATGATATACAAAAAAAAAGAATACAGGAGGAGTACAAAAATAAAACAAAACTCTACTCCTAGTAGCCAACTCTACAGATGCGCGACTTGAGTGGAACAAAAACCTGCCACCTACATGGGAAAACAACCCGTGCTAAGCGATAACGCTTAGTGGGGAGGAACAAAGATAACATAGCACTATACAATAATATCATGCAAAAACATATATAAATAAGCATCAACAGAATGAAATCTCTACGTAGCGGAAATAGAGATACATAAGTCATAATCACTATAAGAAAGTAGAACTTAATAACAACATGCATAGAGCAAATACAATAACTAGAATCGCTCAATAATCATCACACTTCACTAAGCAAAAATACCAAACACTTCAAAACAATAGCCTGAATTTCAGTGGTGGTGGATACGGGAACACTACACTGGAGACCGAAGCCTCAAAATATTTTTCACTAAGACCATAACGGACGTCAACCGAAATCACTAGACCCTACGCAGGGTCAACACTAGTAGCTGCACTCATTATCCCTTTATAAGCATGCTTATCTATCCACTACTATGACATTTCAGACTCAACTACTCACTCACAATTACAATACTTTAAATTATCCAAATATTCGAATTAAGACACTATCATCATCATTATACACTAATACAACATGAGGACAATAACGTTAGCAAGGCACTAGTAAAACATGAACCATACTATAGTGAGAAACCGTGCAAAGTGGGACAAAAAGAAACAATTCAGAAAACAGGACAGGCAGGAAGGGCCTTTGTCGCGATCACGATGTGCATCGCGCTCGCAACAGAGAGCGGTGTACCCCGTCGCGTGCAAAGGCGCGCTCATGACGAAGCACGACTTGGTAGACATTCACTTTACTGAGTTCTATCGTGCTCCCGACAGATGTCACACTCGCAACAGAGACTGCGTACTTCCCATTCGTATTCGTGCTCGGAGGCACTCTCATGGTGGGGCTCAGCCTACCAAGCTCTCTGTCGTGCTCGCGACTTATGTCGCGCTCGCGATAGAGGGCTCCTCGGCAACTCAAAGGCCATTCCGCACTCTATCGCGCTCGCGACAGAGACGAGAATTACCTAGAATTGTACTTCACTGCACTTCTTCCCAACTCAAACAACACTCAAATTCACTCAATCATGCACTAATACTTACCTCATCACTCAAATGCATACCAAGACAAGCTTATCATCAATATACACTCAATTGACACTAATTTGACAAAAAATTACAAGAGCATACAAATCATAATTTACACTAACTCATGCTATTTCACTTCCAACTTTACATGTAGATCACTATAACTTAAATCATGCCAAACCAACGATCCAATTCAATCACATACATGCATTTACACATAATTTAACACTCAAGATCACCAGAAAATTAAAGCATAAAACATAAACGATCTGAAAGGAGAAGAGGGCAAAACACTCCCAAACCTCAAAATGAAGCTTCAATCTGTCCACTTTAAAATCTCACTTTCTCCTTTGCTCTGCTCTTCCTTCTTTCCTCTGATTCTTGCACAAAACCCAGCCACAAAACACACTAAATCAACCAAACATCAACCCAGAACTAACAAAGAAGAAGGAGAAGAAGAAGAACCCAAGCTTACCTCTTTAAAACCCAGCTCAAAACTTCAGAAATCTTACTCAAATCTTGAAGAACCAACTCAAGCAAAGATGAAAAGCATCCAAAATGAAAAGAAAGAGAAGAGGGGATCGGGAATGGGGCAAGCAATCAGCTTCCACGGGAAGCTTCCCCTATTTCTGCACTCCTTTCCCTCTCTCTTCCTTTTACATTAAATGCCTTTAACTACCATGCCATGTGTCACACTCCAATGATCCCAAGAATCCCATCTTTGACTTTCTCTTCATCTTTGACACCATACACATAATCCACTAGATAACTCTTCATTAAACACTTTAATCCTTGGTACCATACACATAATCCACTGGATAGACTCTTCACTTTAAACACTTTAATTAATTCTTCAATTAGGTCCTTAATTATCCAAATTCCCATATGCATAATTTACTGAAATACCCTTAATTTTTTGACTTAACATGCAAATTCCGACTAGGCCCTTTTTGGGTCGTTACAATCACTCCCCCTTAAGAAATTTCCTCCTCGAAATTTCCCCATTTACCATTTACATCCAAACAACCCAAACAAAAAATAAATGGAAGTTTAACAATACAAACTTACTAAAAGGATCTGCAGGCTCAGGGGTATTTCTTTAATCATCGCATACACTCGTGGGCGCACATACACTTCTTCAGTTGGCGATTTTTGTACTGTTTTCGACCGCGCCTGAGAAAGTCATCCACTGCCTCTACCACTTCGATTCCCTCTCGATCTATTTCCACTCCGGCTGATCCTGAAGCGCTCTTCGCTCCGGATAATTGGCTAGGAAGTGCTCCTTACTTCCACACTTGAAGCACACTCCAGAAATCCTTCGGCACTCACCCCAATGGCCCTTCTGACAATACTCACACTCCGGAATCACACTTCCCTTACTCGAGGGTGGCGTTACACTCCCAACTTCCGAACGCACCTGAACCAAAACCTTCGCTGCTTGACCACTCAGAACACCTCTTGACTTATTACCACTCCCGAGTCCGTTATTCGGTGCCTTCCTCTTTTGCTCAATCCTCTGCTTGATCAACTCAGATTCCTCTAACTTGATCACTGCCGCAACTAGCTAATAGTAACTGACCTATTGCATGCTCGCCATGGCCGATAATGGTCCTCGAATCACTTCCCTCAATCCATCCTCAAAGTGTTGACACTTAAACTCTTTCGTCAATAGTAACTCGGGCACATACTTGCTTAAACGGCTGAACTCCTTCTCATACTCACTCACTGACATATCCCGCTATTTCAAACTGATGAACTCTTTCCTTCGTCACATATTTTTGTTCAAATTCTTGCTTGAAGAACTCCCATGTCAACTCAACTGGCTGTTGAGGGTTACGAAGCGCCAGCTTTCACCAATCATATGCTGACCTTTGAAGTAGCGACACTGCATAAGATACCCTCTGATTTGAGGGATAGTTAATCTCTTGCAAAATTCGATCTACTCTCTCAATCTAGAACTCGACCATATCTGATTGGTCCAACGAAGTCCCATGAAAATCTTTCGCTCCTCTCTTTCTCAAAAACTTAGTAGGAGCCTTAGGAGCGGTCAGCTTATCCACTAACTAAAGTAAACCTTGCACTAAGGCCGGATTCTCAAATCCTATACCAGGCATATCATGACGCTCATCACGCTGATACTGTGAAGCAGACTCCTCGACTCTAACCTCATTAACACTGCCCGTCGTCTCACCCACGTTCTCACTCAGATCGGACTCCATCTAGACACTACACAAGACATGACACAACTGCATTAGGCCACGACACAAAACTTACTCACATACAAAGACTCGACACTTAACAATCAAAGACAACCAAAATCGCTTAAACCAGCACTCTGATACCACTAATTGTAACACCCCATTACCCTCGTTGAAAGGATATCGGAGCGCTACCACGGCACTCCCGGCATAACATACATATATACATACATAAGCGAAAGCATACGAAGAAGCAAAAGATATAAATATATATATATATATATATATATATATATATATATACATATATATATATATATATACATATATATATATATATATACATATATATATATATATATATATATATATATATATATATATATATATACATATATATACATATATATATATATATATCTATATATATATACAGATATATATCTATATATATATATACAGATATATATCTATATATATATATATATATGTGTGTGTATATATATATATATGTGTGTGTATATATATATATATATATATGTGTGTGTATATATATATATATATATGTGTGTATATATATATATATATATGTGTGTATATATATATATATATATATATATATATATGAATAAGATTTACAATACCCAAAATATTACATAAAGGATCATCAAATACATATATCACTGTATCTAAAACTTACATAATTACATAACCAAAATGATATACAAAAAAAAGAATACAGGAGGAGTACAAAAATAAAACAAGACTCTACTCATAGTAGCCAACTCTGCAGATGCATGACTCGAGCGGAACAAAAACCTGCCACCTACACGGAAAAATAACCCGTGCTAAGCGATAACGCTTAGTGGGGAGGAACAAAGATAACAGAGCACTATACAATAATATCATGCAAAAACATATATAAATAAGCATCAATAGACTGAAATCACTAAGTAGTAAAAATAGAGATACATAAGTCATAATCACTATACGAAAGCAGAACTTAATAACAACATGCATAGAGCAAATACAATAACTGGAATCGCTCAATAATCATCACACTTCACTAAGCAAAAATGCCAAACACTTCAAAATAATAGCCTGAATTTCAGTGGTGGTGGATACGGGAACACTACACTGGAGACCGAAGCCTCAAAATATTTTTCACTAAGACCATAACGGAGGTCAACCGAAATCACTAGACCCTACGCAGGATCAACACTAGCAGCTGCACTCACTATCCCTTTATAAGCATTCTTGTCTATCCACTACTATGACACTTCAGGCTCAACTACTCACTCACAATTACAATACTTTAAATTATCCAAATATACGAATCAAGACACTATCATCATCATTATTCACTAATACAACACTAGGATAATAATGTTAGCAAGGCACTAGCAAAACATGAACCATACTATAGTGAGAAACCATGCAAAGTGGGACAAAAAGAAACAATTCAAAAAATAGGGCAGGTAGTAAGGGCCTCCGTCGCGATCTTGACATGCGTCGCGCTCGCGACAGAGACGAGAATTACGTAGAATTGTACTTCACTGCACTTCTTCCCAACTCAAACAACACTCAAATCCACTCAATCATGCACTAACACTTACCTCATCACTCAAATGCATTCCAAGATAAGCTTATCATTAATATACACTCAATTGACACTAATTTGACAAGAAATTACAAGAGCATACAAATCATAATTTACACTAACTCATGCTATTTCACTTCCAACTTTACATGTAGATTACTATAACTTAAATCATGCCAAACCAACGATCCAATTCAATCACATACATGCATTTACACATAATTTAACACTTGAGATCACCAGAAAATTAAAGCATAACACATAGACGATCCGAAAAGAGAAGAGAGAAAAACACTCCCAAACCTCAAAATGAAGCTTCAATCCGTCCACTTTAAAATCCCACTTTCTCCTTTCCTTTACTCTTCCTTCTTTCTTCTGATTTTTGCACAAAATCCAGCCATAAAACATGCTAAATCAACCAAACATCAACCCAGAACTAACAAAGAAAAAGGAAAAAAAGAAGAACCCAAGCTTACCTATTCAAAACCCAGCTCAAAACTTCAGAAATCTTACTCGAATATTGAAGAACCAACTCAAGCAAAGATGAAAAGTATCCAAAATGAAAAGAAAGAAAAGAGGGGAACGGGAATGGGGCAAGCAATTAGCTTCCACGGGAAGCTTCCCCTATTTCTGCACTCCCTTCCCTCTCTCTTCCTTTTACATTAAATGCCCTCAACTACCATGCCATGTGTCACACTCCAATGATCCCAAGAGTCCCATCTTTGACTTTCTCTTCATCTTAGATACCATACGCATAATCCACTAGATAACTCTTCATTAAATGCTTTAATCCTTGGTACCATTGTAACAGCCCGAATTCCACCAGAGTAGAATATTGGATTAATTGTGGTAATTGGGTAAAGTGAAATTGAAGAGTATGTGATTCAGAACTCAAATGAAAGTAAAATAAGGACTTAATTGAGTAACTAAAATAATTATAAGTGGCTAAAATGGAATTGTGCATGCTTAGGATTAAGTGTGGTTGATTAGTGTTAATGGAATCCAGATTTCTATTAATGAAGATTAAGGGATTATAATGGAATCCATGTGTCCGGCTATGGCATTGCCAACCTAACCTATTGCATGCAGTATTTACACCTCATTGTGGGAAGAGAAAGCTCACTCTTGTATGTGCATTTCTGAATTAACCCTCTCTAAATACTCATTTTCTTCTTTTCAATTCGGAAGATATTACTTAAGTGATTATCATAAGAATTCTGCTGAAGATAGATGATGTATTGGATTGCTAAGGTTTTACTTTAACAAGGTAAGTGATTAATTGTTGGATTGTTCTTCTACTTCTACCCTTTCTCTTTCGATTGAATGGAAAAGTAATTATTGGTAACCACTCCTGGAAAGTGGATTGGATTTGTAGTTGAGGAGGTGATAGGAGCTTAATTGAGGTATAATTTAGTGTATGTTTTGTATGAGTTTATGTAATTAATTATGCAATTGTGGTTATATTTGATTGCATATGTGTTAGTTTATGTGTATATGTGTTAGTATGTGCGTTTGTTGTATTTATAGGTCTATTTAACTGTAAAAGTGGGAAAACATATATTACTGGAGAAGGATATGAAGAACTGGTGGAGCACAAGTTGAACAACATAGAGAAGTAATGAAGAACATGACTCGGATGGAAGAGCACGTGTCGGAGGGCTATACAGGGCGAGATAGAGCAGAAAGAGAAAGAAGAGAAGAAGGAAGAGTAGAACTATCCGAGTAGGAGAGAAGAGCACCACTAGGAGAGGAAAGGCTGAGACGTGCTGTGAAGCACGACTAGGATGGATGGACCTGACTCAGACAACATATCACGAGTCGTGCTAAAGTAGAGAGAAATAGAGGAGGAAAGAAGAAAAGAGAGAAAGGAAAAGGGGAGCGCGTTCTGTCCCGAGCGCGACAACGTTGCGAGCGCAACAGAGACTACCATTGGGGCAGTTTTCTGCCAAAACTCACTTGAAAAGTCACCTCCTTTCACCAACAATTATAACCATTCTCAAGGGACATCTCTAAGAGACACAAACTTTAAATTATCATTTATAAATATGTAGTTTAACTGTAATTTTATATGTATGGAATTTTAGTTAAGTAATTTTCTGTATTTTGTAAGACAGATTCTTAGTTAAAGTTCTAAGTAGTTTTTATGTTTTGAAGAAGAAGATCAAGGAGAAGAAAACTTGTTTCAAGAGATTGAGAAAAGGGTTGAAAGGCTTCTATCTTATTCTCTTATTTTTATTTCTTCTCCATCAATTTTATGAATATCCTTTCAATGAATTTGCATATTATTACTCTTTCTATTTCCATCTATTTCATAGTCTTTCAATGCAGATTTTCTATTAGTATCTTTTGCATGATCTTTGTAAGTTAAAGTAATTCGAAAGATTGCTTTATCTGAAATCTAATAGAATTTCATTATCAAGATGTATTTTGAGAGATCAGTATGTTGAGATAATTGCTATAGGTTGGCTTTTATTCTTGGAATATGTAATTAGAAACCTCTAATTCATTAATGAAAATTGTGAGTTAGAATTTTAATTGCATGTTTTAGCCATTCTAATTTATGTCGAGAGAATAAGTTAGAACTTTATCCCAACTTGGCTTGCATGAAAAGATGAATAAATGCTGAACAAAATGATGAAATCAAGTTTATATTCTTTAGTTATTCATTTATCTTTCTATCTTCTTTGACTATCATTAACTAGGCTTATTTAGTTTAAATGTTAGATTAGTTTAAAATCAACTTTACCATTAATTGATCATTGTAAACAAGATTAAAATTAGGTAGTAATAGTGTGTAAATCACGTTCCTCGTGGGATTGACATTCTTAAGTACTATTCCGGTACACCGTATACTTGCGGTCATTAGCATCTATAGAAAATGCTCAACAGGAGGCTAAGAGAATTAAGGAAAGAAGAAGGTGATTGATCAAGAGACTAAGTGACTTCTAAGGAGCTAAAGGGAGAAGGTTTTGGAACTAACTATTGTCATGTGTGTGTAAATTAGTTTATTATGTGTCAATTGATAGATGATATAGTTGAAATATATGATTTATTTGTATTGAAATTGATGATTGAATTGTTATAAGATTAACCAAAGTATGAACCCTAATTTAGGGAAAATTCTGTTTATATTTCACTAGACCTCCGTGTAGTGTTTTGGTCATATCTAGAGTTTGAGAACTCTAAATTGAGTTATTATTATGCCATTTGAACAATTACTCCCATACATAAAAAGTCACATAAATGACTATGAGCTAATTTTGGCTTTACGACCCTTAAAAATAGCAAAAACTGACGAGTCTCTACCTTGGCTGGTTCATTGGAACAGCCTGTATTGTTTAATTCATAACTGATGTTTTATAAGTCCAAATGACCTGAAACTTGTCCTATGTGAAATTAAAAATCCTAAGGAAAAAATGTTAAGAAGGAAGTTTGGCCTAAAAAGGTCATTTACATGTTGGTTTAGGCTGAACAAAAAGGAGTAGTGAAGCAGACCTGAGTTTTGCTTCTGTTTTGCTTCATTTTTGTATGTCACGATCATAACCAAATGGTTGCCACCATGACCAATGCTGAGACAAGGTAGAATTGCATCTAATTGGACCTCACGGTCACAACAAACCCATTACCACTGTGACCCTTCCCAGTTTTGCATATTTAGGGTGTTTTTCTTCCCGAAATGCACCCAAACTTTACTACAAGTGCCTATAGCTTGTCCAACTCATGTCTAACATTATGAGATGAGTATATGAATGTTTTGCAATTGAAATTACATATAAATGATGATATGTCATAATAGTTTAATTATAGAATTAAATGTAAACATGATTGAAACATGTTGTATTGAGCCTATGAATAAGTATGATGGAGTGTATATTTGGTAGATGAGCTTGTTAAATCTAACAACATTAAATGGAACCTATAGTGTGAATCTATATAAGGAAATGTGAGCACGATGTAAACCTACTTGTACTAGAGTATGTTAACTTATACTATGGTATAAATCTATGCGAATAATAATGCTTTATGAGAATCATAATGTGTAAACTCTAGTGAGATAAATGAATGTAGATTGCTTGTTAAGTCATGTGTATGTGTATTTATTTATAAATTAATGTGTAATGTGAAGTAGTAGAGTGGCATGGAACTTATACTTGTATGTTAATGTTATAAAGATCTATGAAATGACTATGAGCTATATGAAGGTGTATAGTTATGTGGGATTGTGAATGAAGAGTGTGTGAACACAACTGTGTTTTTGCAATTTTGCATAGGTCACGGTGACAGCCAAATTGATTGTCACCGTGAGGTATGCAAGTTTGCATTATGTTTTGAGAGCTTGAAGTATGTCACGGTCATAACCAAATTGGTTGTCACCGTGAGGTACCTCTGTTTTGCATATTGAACAATGAGACTTGGCCAAATGTTGTAAGCATGTATGAATAATAATCCAATCAATTATACATCATTTATTAAGGATTATCATATGCTAAACATTATGACTAAGCAAGATGAAGTGTATGAGACAAGTAAATGTGGATTATTATGTGTCAAATGCTATGATTAAGTATGATGAATGTATGTGATTGACGAATGTGGGCTTGCTTGATAAGCCATGTGAATGTGTAAATTACAGTTTATACTACATTGCTTTATGCGTTATGATATGATTAAGGTAACGTTTGATCAAATGAACCAATATGGTGGATATATTTACATGATTAATGAAGTTGTTCAATAACTTATATATTATTTTACATTTGTTTATAAGTTATTTGGTGAATTGATAAGGTGGTTGTTACTACTGTATGAATGTGAGTTATTCTAATAACTCATAAATATGCATAATTGATGAAGCATGTTATTATACTCATGTGTAATACCATATTGTTGGTATTAGAGTAATTGAACAAATAACTGGAATTAATAATGTTTAGCCTGCGAGTCAAGTAGTGGATAGATAGGCATGCCTATAGGGTCTAAGTGCTGCAGCCCAATGCGTCTGATTCCTCTGGAATCACAATGCGATATGAATCCTTGCTAGATTCCCCAATGTGAAAACATTGAATAAGTTGATTGTACTGTACCTTAGGGTACCAATGAGAATGTGAGTATCCATGGATACACTGAATTTACTGTACCTCAGGGTACTAATGTGATGCCCGTTATCCGCATCTTTGAGCTGCAGGCAAGGCTAATGATAATAATGTGACCATATAAGAATGTTATAATATGAGAATGAATGAGATGTGTTAAAATTTGTCATGTGATGCGATTATGCGAATGTGATTCTTCAGTATGAGTATATATGTGTGTGAAATCAAGATGTGTGGATATCATAACAATATTATGTGCAAGCTGATGTGTGTTAATAAGGCAGGACTGTAGAAGCACGATTAAAGTGTATATTTGTTAAGTATAGCAAAGCAATGATGAATGTAACACATAAATGTATACATATACTGAATGTGAAGCCTAAAGATTAATATGTGCCTCAAACAATTTACATGTTGCGAAATATAAGTGTATATATGTTGCATTGTTCCCCACTAAGCGTTATCGCTTAGCACGGGTTTTTCTTAATCCATGTAGGTTCTGAAGCGAGGTGATTTGAAGGACAGTCCCGCATTGGCAAAGGTCAACACACTAGGGTTGCTGATAGCGTTGGTTTTTGGGTAGACTTGTGTTTTGTGTTATGTAATTATTATTTTGGATAGCATAAAGTGTGTAATGTATTAAGTAACCAAGCCTGTAATATCTAAGCTTGTATAAGTGTGTGTGTGTAAGCATGAATGCATGAGCAAGCGTATGATGAGTATAAACGATCAGCTGCATGTGAATGTGATGGAAGCGAAAATTTATTTGCATGGATTCTTTGTATGTGTTTAGATTATGTTTGTGTAAGAGGAAGTAATTATAGTGTAACGACCGTTCTCGACTCCATTAGCTGTGCTAGCTGTGTAATCGGGAATAGGCATTACAACCATACAGATAATCCACTAGATAGACTCTTCACTTTAAACACTTTGATTAATTCTTCAATTAGGTCCTTAATTATCCAAATTCCCATATGCACAATTTACTAAAATACCCTTAATTTTCTGACTTAACATGCAAATTTCGACTAGGCCCTTTTTGGGTCGTTACACCACCCCAATAGGATATTGAGATGGTCCTCTAACCTTATTGAGCCTAAGACCGGAGAAGGTTCGGGACATCCCATTTATTCGTACCTTGATTAAATTATAATTGAGTTTTGAATTTAAGATTTCATTCCTTTTCTCACACAATTTAATGCATTAATTAATGCGCAAATCATTCACATGATGAAAGCGGCAAATAAACGAAATTTAAATGAGTTAAATAAAAGCCCAATAAATTACAACAAAACTAGGAGTAGAATACAACACCCATTGTAAATGAAATGTAAATCATACAGAAAACGGGATATTTATTGTGGTTGAGGAGATTGGTCCTCGCATGCATACTTAAAAGAAAAAGTGTTAAAGGTGATGGTTTGTTTGGGTGGAAAAACTAGGACATTGGTCCCATTTTATTAGAAAAAATTCCAAGTTAATTAATAAAAAATTTTTATGATTTTCTTTTAAACGTGTATAAAATAAATAATTTTCTTAACAATTACATGGAAAAATAAATAAAAAAGCCAAATAAAGGAAATAATACAAATAATAAAATGAAAGTTCAAACCAAACGAGCCTCCTGAATCTCCCTGTGTGCTCGTGGGAATGCCCAAACAAAGAAAATAAGTGTTGGAATCAAAAACAAAACAAATAAAATTAATGTTAGTGATGTAATCAAGAAAATCAATCAAACACATGAAATAATAAGTAATGAATTAAAATAAATAAATAAAAAATGCTTTATGAAAGTCAAATAAATTAAATAACATGATTGAAATAAATAAAACAACATATTAACGGATTAATACATAAAAACATAAACATGGTGATAATAATAATAATGATAATAAAAAAACACAAATGAGATCATTGGTAGTAATTAAATCAAGAATAATCAATTCAACACATATACAAAGATGAATAATAAACTAAAATAAAATAAGATGACAAATGAATTAAAATATTAATAAATTACAATAAATAAAAAAATGTATTATGAATGACAATGAAATTAAATGATATAACTGAAAGAAATAAAACATTTTAATGAATTAATACATAATAAAAACAACAGCAACAACAATGATGATGATAACGACGACGACGACGACGATGATAATAATAATCATAAAATGAATAATAATAATGTTAATAATAATAATAATAATAATAATAATAATAATAATAATAATAATAATAATAATAATAATAAAATAATAATAATAATAATATAAAATGAAAGCAAAACAATAATAATAATAATAAACATAAAAATAATAAATAAGAATAATAAACACAATAATAATAATAATAATAATAATAATAATAATAATAATAAGCACAATAATAATAATAATAAACATAATAATAAACATATTAAATCAAACAAATATATACACAATTGAATAAATAAATAAATAAATAAATAAATAAAATAAAAAATTACATGTTAATCAATTAATTGTAAACAAGAGATAAAAATAATATAAACAAAATAAAACAAACAAAATTATGAGATCGGGTCCAGAATGTTTACCCTCAAAATTCGAATTCGATGAAGGGAAAATTATGATTTATTTCTTTGCTTTGTTTTGCAAAATTAAAATTGAAAATAAGAAAAGTTGGAATTTTTTCCAAAGAAAGAAATTTACTTAAAAAATTGATAAAAAATTCTTAAAAACAAATAATGAATTTATTTGTCTAAAAAATGATTATTGATTAAAAAATTGATTTTTATTTGAAGAAAAACAAAAAATAATGAAAGAAAAATAAAAATTCTCAAAAACAAAAAATAATTTTTCTTTGTCTCAAGAAAAACAATTGATAAAAAAAATAAGAATCTCAAGAACAAAAAATAATTTTTCTTTGTCTCAAGAAAAATTATTCATAAAGAATTGAACCCTTTTAACTTTTAAAAATTTTTATTTTGAGGAGAAAACCTAAAAACATGTAGAGAGATTTTTTGTTGAAAAAGAGAATAAGAGAAAAATGAAGAAAAACCTAAAATAAATTCTCCTCCCTTTTTTTCTTTTCATCTTTTTCTATTTATATGATAAAATATGGAAAATCTAGTTAATTTAGGAAAAAACCCTTAATTAATTCAAATATTATTTATTTATATTTTAGAAATGGAAAAAAATAATGAAAATCCAGAAAACAAATGGGATAAAAAAAATAATTTTGGGGCAAAACTCCCGAAAAAAGGCTAAAAACCTAATTTTCGGTGGTTTTGGGCGGATTCGGCGATCGACGGACGTCGGTGGGCGCGTGACGCCTGTTGGTGTGCGTGCAGAGCGCCCATTGGGCGAGTGCCAGGAGCTCTGCTTGCAGGCGCTCCGCGGTGCCGCAACACACCACCAACATCAAAATATTTTTTTAAAATTTTTTAAATTTCAAATTTAACTAAAATACTATAATTTCAAACTCCCCTTTTTTATTATTCTTTTATTTTTATTTTTAAAATTGTTTTATTTTTATTATTTTTTTGGTTCTAAAAAGCAATGTTGACAAGGAAATCATCACTTCCAACCTTTTTGCCAGTGAACAGGCGTCTAATCATCATCGGGTAACTCTGATCTGGACTGTCTCAGGACCTGATGTCTATAGTATGTTAAGTAGTACTCATTGGTGATGAAGGGTACGACTTTAACCAGAACGCAGAAGATAGAATACTTATGCTTGAGTTTAACAGGGCATGCAATTGACTAGTATCATGGGCTCGATAGGAGGACGAAGGAAGATTAGGACCTGCTGACTGAGGAATTCCTTAAACAGTACGACTGCAGTACGAGGATGCAGGTCACCCTGAAGGACTTAGAGCTCCTATAATAGAGGTCAAGAGAGTCATTTCATGAGTACTTTACCAGGTGGAGGAATCGAGTTATGGACATAAAGTGCAAACCCGACACTTCCGATCAGATTAGATTGTTCATCAAGAATGCCAATCCATACCTAAGAGAGGGGTTGAAAATGAAGGGCCTAAAGGATTGGGAGTCCTTTAAAGACATCACCATAGAAGCTGAAAGAAAGTACCTGGTGAAAAGGGCAAGCAATGGCTATGCTTAGAAGGGGTATGCCAGTCATGGGGCAAGCAAGTCAGCAATTGCCAGTGGCAACAGAATTGGAAAGACTGCTGAAGTTTCAACTGCCAAGGCGAGGCCAAGATGCTACTCGAACTTGGGTAGATCTTCATTATGGGTATTGAGGAGATTAATGAAAAAGGGGAAGCTGCATGTAACACCCCGACCTATACATAATACACCATATGCTAACATAGGCATTGTACGACAGTGAGGGGAGGGTGTTACCAGATGGAGATAGGAATATAACAAAGACAGAAATAGGACAATAAAATTTCTTATCATCTAGAACACTATTGACACACATATCACCCCTACACATACATCTCTTGCATGTTGCTATCTACATTAATCATATTACAACCCATCGTACATTGCAGAATAAACTTTAATTACATTACAATAAATTCATATAACACTTTACAGACTCGTTCGCCCAATTACTGCAGGTTGCCCGGACTGAACTACTATCTCCTGAACCTGTACGGACAAATGCCCGTGCTAAGCGCAAAGGCTTAGTGGGGAAAACCATAAAAGAAACAACCACTCACAGTGGTTGTTGAAGCCAAACACATGCATACATGACAATTATAAATCATTTTATACATTCATCTTGCATAACTCAAGCAATATATATATACACATTTAAACATTAAGATCAATTGTTCCTAGACCAAAACATTTATTTAAACATCATACCATTTACTCATTTTACCTAATCATTTCCTAACTTTAGCTCTTCTTAACCTATAGATAGTCATATTACTCGTCTATTTAAAATTCTTGACATTCATTAACTCTCATGTGTCCTTAATTCATGCCTAAAACAATCTTATGTCTTTAATGGGAAAACATTGAATTTGTTCCAATTAAAGCACCATTTCAAAACTATTAACACAATAAACTTGCAAGATTTGGTTCGGGCTTGAACTGAATATTTCAAGTTTCCTACGTATCCCAAAAGTTGGGAATTAGAACCACATTGTTCTTAGGATAAATTTACAGACCACAAATTCCCAATTAATCCTAATTCATTGTATAGATTCAAATATCTGTTTCTTACCTAATACGCTTTACCTTAGGTTACTAATCAATATTCACCTAACATAATCACTTAGAGGTGAAAAATATAATGTTCATACATATACAATGCACATAAGTTTCTTGCATGGCATTATGTATTAGTTATCAAAGCTGGAATCCTGAAGGCAAAAATACATATCATGATGTGTAATTTCAGCTCAAACATACAAGTACCTCCAATACATGCACATGAATGGATCCAAATAGCTCTGTTACTGATTATTCGACTATAACATTTCCACATATTAAACACTTCAATAATTCACTACAGTGACCTCGTATAAGTGACCATACTCACAACTGTTAAATAGATTAACAGTATGTATATCTCGCATACATAACCTTGTGCAGTCAATAATCTATCATACTGTAATGCCCCAATGCCCATTGGGAGGACAAGGGAGTGCTACGTGATGTTAAACAATATTTAATCCTCTCACGATCACTAATCACTTTATAACATGCATTAATCATCACTAAGCTATTTACTATCACTAGTTCACTATAGTTTACTACTTAGTTTACAAAATTACATATTACTTTACATGCTTCAATACATACTTTACTTATACAAAAACTTATAACAATATCTTTACAATACAAAATTAACCTAACTAAAAGACCTCACTGAAGACTTCTCCTAGTGGCCTGCAGATACTCCACACAAAACTTGAGCTTCACACTTCAAACCTACATGGGAGACAAGCACCAGTGCTAAGCGATAACACTTAGTGGGGATGTAACAAAGCAATACTAATACAAGCATTCATATATTAATACAATACAATATAACATGCTTTAATCACAAGAACACCATGCTATAGCAATCCATTCCTTAGTTCGCTAACATGCCAACATTCAATAATCCATATTATAAATTAACAATAATTAATTCACTATACCAGCGGAAGGCTTCTGTAACACTCTTATACCTTACTTACACTAATACGAATGCCGATACAACAACCTGATAATCGGATGCTACAAGAGATAGTTCAGTAAAAAAAATTTACATTCAAACATCAATTATACTCATAAGCAAATAATAACAATAATAAAGTAGTCCACAAATAATATTGTCTGCAAATTCCATATCTAACATATCTATGATCCATAAACCTTAGAGTCCACTGAAAATCGTATACATGCCATACCTAGGCTCACATAACTGCATTTGTTCCTCGTCTCGATTGTCAATGATATCCCAGCCACTTAATAACTTCCTACCTTCGCAACCTGCATGTAGCAACAACACTATGCGCTGAGCATTGAAATGCCCAGTGGTCGATACATATCCTAAATTTTCCACACTAATACAACATGCATGCACACACAAGCATTTTTCTTTATTCCCATTATCTGAACATTAATTTTTGAGTTTTTTAAATAGTTATGACATACTTTTTCTTTAATCATTTATCTTTTACCTTTGTCATTATTACAACAATCCCAATTATCATTATTATTGCTATTATTACACTGTTAACTTTATAATATTACCATTATATTCCGTCAGTTAATCTGAAGACCAGTTAGTGACAGATTTGCAAATATCTTATAAATGTGTCCATTTGTTTTTCTTTACTTGCTTATAACTTATTTACATTAATTACAGTTACAGTTATATATTTCATTACATTTCCTACTATATTCTAATCAACTACCTTTCTTATTATACACTTGCTTTGTCTATACTATTTCTTAATATACTGGCTTATTTGAGTACTTAATATTTCCATTTTTATTCTCCTAATTTTGCACATAATTTCTATTGATATTAACTGACTACTTTTTATTATTAACTATCTTGAATAACTTTTATCATTACCAAGGCTAACAATAATATTATTATAATAGTACTTGCATTACTCATATTGTTAAATTTTATCTTTAGGTCAGTTATCATTATTATTCTATTAGCCTATTGCATTTTATAGTTAGACTTAAATCACTGACATTCTCATGTGGCCCTTATAATTAATTGACTATATTACTAACATTATATAACTTGGTCCATTATTGATTAATATTATTACTTATATTCTTATGTCCATTTATTCTACTATACATTTATATTACCTTTTTCAGGAACATTATGGTGATACTCACCTAATCTTTAGAAATTTCACTTACCAATTTGTCCATGTTATTAACTAGTTTACCTGATGAAATTTACACATACAATAGTCTAGGAGCATTAGATCTTCATTGTTAACATTAATTTCTATTAACATTATTTATATTAGCATAACATCAACACTATTATTATTCATATTATTGACAAACCACTGATTTTCCCATTAACATTTTATTATTAAATTAATATTCATATTATTTGTAAATTATATTTAATCCCTTAATTTAGGCTTATATTACCAATTTACCGTTTTACCCTTCACTATCCACTTATTTACATTAATGCCATTAGTTAACTTATGATTATTCTTATTTTATTATCTAACATGCAATAATATTCTTAATGTCAATTAAGTCACTCAATTAAGGAAATAAACATACATGGTGCACATAAAATTACATATTTATAGTTAAGTCCCTTAATTATGGTATAATTATAATTAGGTCCTCATATTATATCATATTTACATCTAGGTCCTTTAACTATGCCATATTTACACTTAGGTCCTCAACATTTCGAATAACTCCAATTATGACCTTAGTAATGGCCGAATTATACCCTAGTAGTATTTGGTTAAAATAGGGTATTGGATGAATTGGATTTGGGATCTTTAATTTGGACTTAAGTGTAATTGAGGAATTGGGGACCCAATTGAATAAATAAAATAAGTTTAAGTGACTAATTGGTAAATGTGCATGATTAGAGTTAATGGAGGTTAATTAGTGTTAATTAAATTCAGATTATAATAATGAAGATTAAGGAAACATAGTGGAATCTAAGTGTTTTTCTTTGGCTTTGCCACCTCAGCATTGGCATACATTGGAGGAGAAAGAGGTGGTGGAATTCAAGTGGCATAAATTGCCTTAGTTTCCCACATGCCATATAAAAGGCTTGATGAGAGAGAAATTGATGTGTTTTCTGTATGTTATTTTTAGCCACTCTTTCTTGTTTGCTCTTCCTCTTTCATTCCTCTCTTCTTTAGTTAGTATTCTTTAAATTTCTTCAAAATGGATCATGTGGTATTTGTTTTGAGCTGGGTTTTCAACTAGTCAAGGTAAAAAGTTAAGATAGTTTGATCATTCTCTTCTTCTTTCTTTCTTTTAATTTGAGCTGGAAGTAATCCCTTTGTTCCGCATTTCTAGAATTTGACTATGCATGTGGTGGTGGATATGAGAGAAGAGAAGGGAAAGAAGAGGGTTGATTAACAAGGTGGCAAGTGAGCATATTGGAGCTAAGGAAATTGAGATTAGGAAAATTAGTGTAATATTGCATTTTGATGTTTAATTCCTTGTTTTAAAGTATCCATGGAATATTTGTGTTGAATTTTTGTGATAGATTTGGCAGATTTGATAATTTAGGCATGTTGAGTTTCTAGGGGAAACTCTGCTCAAATTTAGTTGGACCTTTGTTGATTGCTTTTGTCATAAGTCAAGTTAGAAAATTCCAAATTAAATGAAATAACGTCATTAGAAAGCTAATACCAATACCTTTAAATGTTATAGAAATAGCCATGGCCAAATTCTGGCTCAAAGACCCTTATAAATGGCCAAAAGTAAGGTGTCTCTATTTTGGCGGGTCCATTAGAACAATATAGGTTGTTTAGATCATATCTAACATTTTAGAAGTCTAAATGACCTTAAATTTGTCCCATTTGAAACTTAATATCCTACGAAATAATTGTTAAGAAGGACGGTTTTCCTAAAAATGATTTTTAGACGTTGCTTTAAGCGGTGAAAGTTTGAGATGACAACAAGTCTTAATATTCTGTTGTGTAGGACTTAGTGGATGTTCAATTAGGAGCGTGACAGAACATGATATTTGATGTATTTTCTTCTTATTTTGGACCCTAAGGCTAGCACGAGTCATTGCCCACCGATACCTTTCCCTATTTTATATATTTTGGCAAGTTTTTCCTCCTGAAACACACCTGAACTTCACCAAAACTTTTCGGAACTTATTCGACATATGTTTAGAGTCATAAAAAGAGTAAATGAATGGTTACCACTTAGGAATACATGTGACTAAGGTTATATATATATTAATTACTAAGGTACTTAAAGTGTAACTAAATTCTATAGAAGGGCTTTTGGAACAAGTGGCATTTCATTGGCCATAACTCCTTAATTTCAAGTCCAATTGTAATGAGATTTGTGCCATGGTAATGTTAGCCTGTAGATAAACACTTAATCTGAAAACCGAGATGGCTGAAAGGGGTGTTATGTTGGTCTTTAGAAGTCACATAGGTAGGAATTGGATAAGTGCTTGAAAGAGGTTAGTGGAATAAAGCTTTATTCATGAAGGTCAACCACTTTCCCGAGCACGATAGATATCGCGGACATAACAGTGTGCTCTAACGAGTATAGTTGTGAGATTGAGTTCTGTCGCGAGCGCAATAGAAGGGGTTTGCGAGGTCTGTCGCGAGCGCGACAGAATCTCAAGTTTGGAATCCTTTGTAAATATCCTATTTTGTGCAAATTGTGGTATTGGCCTATGAATAGCTATGCTTATGAAAATTATAGATGTGTTAATTTGTGAGGATATATATAAATATAATGAAGTGTGTGATTGTTAATAAATCATACATGTGTGTATAATATTAAATGACATGTTAATGGCTAACATAATTACATGGAAAATGATAAGTATGTATATATATGATTCATGCGAGGTTATGCATATTGAGGTAGGAACTTGTATGGTAAATCATATACGTGTGTGTACGCAAGATATCATATGTTAAGATGCTAGTTAATGTTGATGTATTGGTATGACATATGTTTTTGAGCTTATGATTTGTTTAATTACATGGAGACTAATAATGTGGCAATCCAGGTGAGCATGTGTCTATATATGTTTATATAATTTTTATGAATTCAATGATGAAATGTGAGATTGATAATAAGCTATATGCATATGAAAGTGAATAGTGTTAAGAACTATTCAATATTTGTTTGACACAGTTAGGCAAAGAGTTATAACATGTGAGTTCGAATTAAGTAATTGAGTCAGCTGTCTAGCCTACAAGTCGAGATATGGATAGATAGGCATGCCTTTCGGCGCATCTCCATTACTCGGTTCCGCCATCGGGTGAGATAATCATGGAAAGATTCCCCGGTCTTCTGCTGGAGTAGCTCAAGATCTTTTAGAGTTACCTCCATTCTGGTGTTACAGTCATACTGCTTCAAAAACTCTTCAGTGAGCAGATCCCAATCTTCTTTAGTGCGGCGGTCAAGGCCATGATACCAGTCAATGGCATGAGAGGTCAGACTCAGGCAAAAGCATTCTACTTTCTGCTTCTTGGACAACGTGGTCCCCTTCATGACCAGAGAATATTACTTCACATGTGCGGTCGGGTCAGAAGTACCATCAAACTTCGGTACATCCGGCATTTTGAAGTTATAAGGGATCGGGTCCTCTCCGTCCAACTCCTTATCCTCCGAATTCATCCCATGAGCTCTGCCTATCATACGGGCCATGGCTTCAAACCTCTCTTCCATCTTTTTCAGAATAAAGTCATCAGCTTGAGGCGCCTTCCCCTTCTCAGATGCAATGCTCATCCTATCATCCTCGATATCTCTATCATCATCAATTCTCAGCACAGGCCTTCTTCTCTGCTCTCCCGAGGCTACTGACCTCAACTCTACTGGAGGCAGCCGAATAGGTTCTTCTCGTCTTTCAACCCTTTCTTCTTCTGGCTCATTTTGTCTCACTGGAGGAGGAGGAGGAGGAGGATTCTGTGGAGCATTCTGCTGAGCATTTTGCTGTGCCAAGGCGGTCAACATATTCATCATCCTACCCTCGAATTCCTCGAACCGATGGCCCACTTCTTCCGCGATCATGGCCCTGGTGGCGTCATCCCCCCTAGGCGAGTTTGCCATCTGAGATACTGTACCACTGATTTCTGATAAGATTCCTGGTAGACCCTCTCTATCTGACAGCTCGGGAGTAGGAACTCGGATTAGTCGTCCGGTTGGTGATCTAGTCCACCGGGGCAGATCTATGATGGCTGCAGGGACAAAAAGTTAGGCATGATGCATGAAATGCAGGTATAATGCATGGTCGTGATATGCAACACTTACATAGCACAAGCAAGCAAGTAGGTCCTTCCGCCCTTATTTCTCCCACACACGTGGTCGTGCAGTCTCTTTCCTAGGTGGGATTAGCCCAATTGTCAACGAGGGACTCGATGGACGCGCATGGTGCGCGGCGAAAAACCGGCAGCATGACACTCCTATGCTAATGTACAAGCGGATGGATAATGATCGTCACGTATTTGGACGTTCCATAAATTTTGACATGGCCCTACCGGGGCATAATAGCCTTTGGCTAGGTTACCAAGCGAGACATTTGGACTCACCCAATACGTGAGGATCCATACAGCAAGCATGGAATTAGGGTTCATTTCACCTGTGGAAAGTAACTACAGCCATTACATGAGCTTTGGACAAGGGAGATGTTTCTTTAAGGCTACCCAAGCATGATCCCTGCCGACAGGTCTATCTCATCACGAGCATAGCGACTGATCGGGTCATCATTTTGATATACCATTAAGGTACGTGGCTTGGGCTGGTCATTATCCTTAACACTTCCCCAAATTGAGTGAAAATGAGGAGGTGCTTCAGGAACGCATCGGGGCTAAAAGAGGGACCAAACTAGCGTATTCTAAGGCTCTAATGATATACAAATGCAAATTTGAGAGAAAGTGAATTTATGAATTAAATTTTAATCATAAATGTTAAAAGAGGTATTTTCTAATCGAAATCTCGAACCATAAACGTCCCCAGTGGAGTCGCCACTGTGACGCGCGCTGGATCCCGTGCGCCGCCCTTTCGGACCGCCCGCACGTGGGCGATCGGGGCATTTGCGGGTCCGTTGACATCTCGCAAATAAATTGCAAGTGCGTCTATGTTGGGCAACAAGGAGGTATCATGGAGTCGCCACCCAATAGAACATTGGGAAAATTACTCTCACCTCGGAGAGCCTAAAACTGCGCTTGGTATCCATTTTGGGCCAGCCAGAGGGGTCATGGAAGGTGAACTTCTCACCCTAAAGAGCCTAGGATTAGCGCTAAAGCCTCGTGACCTAAGAAGTATTTTGGAGGATAACCTCTAACCTCTCGAGCCCAAAGACTAGAGCTGGGTCCGGGATTTCTCATCTATTTCTACCTCAATTATTTTATGATCAAATTTTAATATCATTAATTCGCTCTCTCTCCACACTATGCAGTTGATTAAAAGGCGCATTTGTTCACATCTTGAAAGCGATAAATGATCAAATAGATAATGAAAGCAATAGATTACAATAATACAAGGAGCGGAATACAACTCCCTTTCGTAAATACGCGGATCATGCATAAATCGGGGCATTGCTTATTTTGAGGACTTTGGTCCTCACATGCATCGTTATTAAAATTGGGGATTTTTATTTGTGATGTTCTTTATTGGATAAAAATAGGGCATTGGACCCTTGCTTTTGTGTAAACCTCATTTTATTGAATATAAAACATTGAACCATTTTTATACATCAACGGGATATGAAAGGAGTACATCCGTATACATAAAATAATCAATAAATAACAAAATGAAGAAAATACTTAAGAGGATTAGGAAACTAAACCAGATGAAGTCCTCCAAATATGGTAGACAGCCGCTCAAGCTCGGGATTATCCAAGGGGATCAATATACACTCATAGAAAGTTAAGAGATGTTAATATATATAAAATTAACATATAAGAAGTCAAAAAGACTTGGAAGAGATGAAAAACGATTTAAAAGGATGGAGACAGAACCCACCGACGGCCTTCCTTAGCTGACCGACGGGCGTCGGTTAAGGTAACCGAGATGTCCGTTTGTCACTCAAGGAGGGGCGTCTGTAGGTGGGTGACCGACGGGCATCGGTGATAAAGATGACCCGTCGGTCACCACTGTCTCCGAAAAACAGAAAGGGGAAAAAATCTTTTCTAAGTCAAAAAATTGGGTTTTATCCCAAAAGGAGATAAGAGAGTCAAAATGAAAGAAAATAATGACAGATATTCAAAAAATTCCACAAAATAAGAAATAAATATGAGATAATATGGAGAAGGAATCTGGAATATTTACCCTCAGATAATCGCTTTGGGTGAGATTCTTGTGTTGATTAGAGCCCCGCGCGTTCTACGAGAAGCGAAAGATGAAGGATCAAAGAAAGAAAATGAGCTATTTCTTCTTCAACCCCTCAAAAGATCGATTTTGGAGTCAAAATCTAAAGAAAACTAATTAGTTTTTAGTTCCTTTTGATTGATTTGATCCTTGATTAAATAGATTTCCTTAGTAAATGTGTTTTGTTGGGAGAGAGAGAGAATTTACTTGAAATTGGGCAGAGTTTCCTCTTTTGAAAATTTTTCCAACCCTTTTCAAATGAAAATCCGGAGCTTTTATAGCCAGACACGACCGACGGGCGTCGGTGTATAGAGGCGGGCGTCGGAAGAATCCTTCTGACACAAGGATTCGTCCGACGGCCCTGCCATATCCACCGACGGGCGTCGGAAGGGTTGCGTGCTCCGGGAAACCAGGCGGCATTTTGGCAGGGGCGGTGACTTTCCGACGGGCGTCGAAAAATACCACAAGCCGTCGGTGACTCGAAGCGACGGGCTGGCCGTCTGTGGAGGACAAAAAGCCTTTTGACTCGAAAAAAACCTCTGTTTTCTCCCCCTCTGCCCAGGAATGGTAAAAAGCCTCATTTCTCGTGGAACGTGGGACTAAAACCTCCAAACCTAGCCCTTTATACAGGCTCGGACACTGATTTCATCATAGGGTAACCTCTGATCCGGACCACTCCGGGACACGGTGCTTACAGACATTGGTTCTTGATTTATCAATAAAATCCTGATTTAATTATTATAGAAAATATTTAACCACTTTTGTATTAGCGGAATAAAAGAACAGTATTCACAATAACAACATAAATTAAAAGGATAAAGTCCAGAGAATAAACCAGGGAGAAGTCCCTTAGGTCATTGCAGTGACCTCCATCACAAATAGCTGCAGATTCACCAAACAAATCAGATAGAGAAAATAAAATAAGAAACTAAACAATAGTAAAAAAAAACATGAGAAATTGCATGAAAAATCCATAGAAAAACAAAGGAATAAGAAAGAGGAGACAAATAGGGAAAGAAGGCCCAGGGACGGCCCAAGGCGCGTGAGCGACGGGCGTGACCGGCGAGCATAGATGGTTACCCTCGGCGTCCCATCGCTCGCTTGAGCAATGGCCGTCGGTGGTTTCTATGCCCGTTGGTCACTCCTGTTCCCAAAAAAGGAAAACCCAAATTATTTTGTTGTTTTAATTTGAGTAAAATAGTATTTTTATGCAGGAAATTACTGAAAAATAATTAAATTCAAAATAATATATCCAGAATGTTTACCCTCAGATTTTTGCCTCGTGAAGGTGAAAGCTGAGTGATTTCGGCTCCTCGAGTTCTACAAGAATCAGCCCGTGATTACGTGATTTCAGGAGATTTTTTATTACAAAATTCATGTTTCGAGAATAAATCAAGAAAAGAAAATTATTTCTTTTCTTTCTTGAAATTTCGACAGCAATTAAATGTCGAAATTAGCTAGATTGATGGAAACAAATGAGTTTTGTTACCTCGGACTAGCTTAATTCGCAAATAGAAATGAGAGAGAGAGTAGAAATTTTAAGAAAATAATTTTGAAAAAAAAGCAAAAAATAAAATTTCTATGTAAAACTGTTAAACTTTAGTTTTCTTTCAAAATTTCTAACTGAAAATTTTTCCAACCCCCAAATAATGAACTTCTATCCCCTATTTATAGGTTTTAGAAGATAATTCAAATGAATTTAAATTTAAGATTTAAATTTGAAAAGGATTTCTGAAATCAAATCGTAACCGAATTGGTTATCAGAATATTTACAAAATCAAATCTAATATTTAAAAATATTTGAAAAGATTTAGAGGATTTTAATGAGATTTATAAAATATTTGATAAATCTAACAAAATCCTAAAAAAATCTGGCGGTTTCAATAACCTGATCACCGACCGACGGTCATCGTCGGACTACAGGCGGGCGTCGATAGGAGGGGTACTCGCGGTCATTTGATCTGCGGACCACCCACGGACAGGGAGCCGAGAGATGGTTGTCCCTCGTGAGGGGTGAGCGTCGCTCGGACGAGAGACGACCATCTCTCAACCGCGAGAAACGGGCCCCGCTTCCGAGCGATGGCCTGCCGCTCATCGCGAGAGACGGCATCCTCGTGCGAACGACGGGCATCCTAACACAGACGGGTAACCCGTCTATGGACCCAAATTTTCTTTTTCAAAGTTTTCTCCATCTGAAACCTCTTGTTACTGAGAAAATCCCCAATCCTTGTAAAACTGAAGAATAAAAGCCCCCAAATTCCATCCATTGGTCTGAAAACAGACATTAATCTCTTCATCGGGTAACTCTGATCTGGACTGCCTCAGGACCCGGTGTCTACACAAACTAGGCAACTCACTAGGGAATACATCCTTAGACTCTCTAACCACTGGGATATCCTCAATATTAACTTGAGGGGCCTCTACCCCGACTAGCTTAAGGGGCATTAGATCCTGATCAGCTGGCCTCTTACTGATCCCGGGTGTTCTCACTCAACTTGGGACAGTTTGCTAGAAAATTATCGGTGCTTCCACAGTGAAAATATCCTCCAGTAAGCCACTGATACTCGCCCTTATGGCGCTTACTGCAATAAAAACATTTCGGCACAATCTCGCCTCTACCACCCGAACCCCCTCTACCGGTACTAGGTGCAAAAGACGACCCCTGTCTTCTACCCCTTATAGCAAAACCAGCGGAGGACTCATCCTGAGCACTTGCATGCAGGTTCCTCGATCTCTTACCCGAGGATGAACCTCTACGAGCGGGATTCCTTCTCTGAGCTCTCTCCCTCAAAATTGACTCAGATCTTTCAGCACGTAAAGCTACTTGGACAATCTGATAATAGCTGATAGCAGGGGCACTCATCAAAGATATCAGCATAGCCCTTAGAGACTCATTCAATCCCACTTCAAAGTGCTGACACTAAAAATCTTCTGTCAAAATACCCAGAGGAGCAAATTTCCCAAGCTGATTAAATTCCTTCTCATACTCTGCAACCGACATTGCCCTCTGCTTAAGACTTAAGAACTGAGCCTACTTAACCTCCTTATATGCTTTGGTCATGTACATGTTAGTGAACTCCCTCTCAAAGAACTCCCATGTGACCAAGTCTGGTAACTGGAGATGCCTACGAACCAACTTCCACTAGTCGTAAGCTGAACCTTGTAGCAATGCCACTACACATTCAACTTGCCTCTCTGGAGGCAACGAATCTCTTCTAAAACTCTCTCCACTTTCTCAATCCACTTTTTTTCTAACTCAGACTCATCTAAGCTCGTCCCATAGAAATCTTTCGCCCCAACTTTCCTCATGCTCTCTATTGGGGCTCTCGGAGCAGTAATCCTCTCTAAGACCCGAGCCATGTCTTGAGATATCTTCAGCATTGCCTCGAAAGGAATGGCTGCGGCCTCAAGCTGCACCCTAGCTGGCTGAGCGGGACCAGACACTAACGGATCTTGCTCTTGGGGATTAGCACTCTCAGCCGACCCCTTGAGTGACCCACGAGCAGACTCCATAAACTACAAATATAAAGACATCCGCATTAGTCCAACACAGTCCTAAACATATGTCTATACTCTACAATCACCCAGAAATGCCTAAACCTAGGCTTTAATACTAAAAATTGTAACACTCCATACCCATATGTAGGAGAGCTCATCCGCGAAGGGAATGAGAATCCGTACGGACAAGGGTGTCACCAAACCTGGCAAAACAATAAACATATACGATATATATAAATAATAGAGGAAATTAAAACTTGAAACCTTAAAGAGTCATTCCGTTGATATCAAAAAGGTTCATTACAAAAATTCAAACTTTTATATACATCTTGGAAGGATTACAAAAGATATCTATACAAAAGAAAAGTAAAAGATTACAAAAGGACCTAAATACAAAACTAGTTCTAAAACTTCACTCCTCCTATGTTGGCTAGACCTGTGGAGACTCTCCCAAAAACTCGAAACCTTCTGCACCTATACGGATGAAATGCCCATGCTAAGCGATAATGTTTAGTGGTGAAAAACACACAAAAATGAACGGCCATTCACAATGGTCATTAAAGCAAAACACATACGTATGGCACATGCTTATAATCATATTCAACAGAATTCATAGCTTTAATATCAAAAGTCATATTCATAATCTGAACATATCACACAATAATCTCATAACCATATAGTATACAATAATTTTGCTTGCAAACTCATAATAGCGAATATCGAGTGAACACATTAGGGTACCCGTAGGTACAATCAAAAGCAATATCGTTATTTTCTCATTCAAGACATTTTCACATTGGAGGATCTTAAACAAGATCCATACAGATTGAAGATCACGAGATCCATACAGATTGAAGATCACGAGGATCCAAACGGGGACCTGATCAGGGTTTGAAACACATTAGGACTGCAGCATATAGAACTCTATTAGGCATGCCTAATATCCACTAATTTGACTCTTGCAGGCCACGCATCATTCATCAAATCATATCCATATTGTACTTAAAATCATCTATACAGTATAGAAAATTAAATATTGGAAACACAAAAGAAAACTCATTTTGAAAACATGAGGTGTTGCGCTCGCGACAGAGGCAAGGCTCACCTCGTATCGCGCTCGTACGAGGACAAAAAGAGCAGCCCCTATCACGCTCGTGATAGAGAGCCAACAGAATTACTGTCACGCTCATGAACACGCGCACTCTCGCCACAGCAGACTGCCCAGCTGCAGCTCGATAGCCAAGCTCTCTGTCGCAGTAGTGACAGCGTGCTTGCACCGCTACACTCGTCAGATCGAAGCTCGGCAGCACGCGAGGGCTTGGATCACCGAACTCTGTCACGCTTGCGACAGAGTCGCATTTTCTAGCTCTCACGAAAATCTGCAAAATTTAGCTTTTCCAAAATTTTACCCAAACCTCCAATTGACCCAAAACTTTAACACAACTTAAATCAATCTTTCAAATCACCTTGAACAACATAAAACCCATGTTTTTTATTAATCATCACAAGTAAAACATACAATTAACCCAATCAAAATCCATGATTTAATAAACTAGAATTTTGCTCCAAAAACTCATTCGAATACATAATTTGGTTCAATAATTCACAACCAAAGCATCTCAACTCAAATCAATCAAAACCCATAACAATTAGACAAGCATAAACAACTTTAACCTCATAAATTTCCAGAAAATCAAATCAAAGTATAGAATCAAAATAATATATACAAATTCAAAAGTTCCCAAACCTTGATATCCTTTGCTCCAAATCAAAGGGCTTCACTCCCACTTGCTTTCTCTTTACCCTTAGGCTCTCTAGGAGGAATTTCTGAACATAAACACCCAAAACATGCAAAACTCAAAACCCTAAACCCATGAGCACACACTAGCAAAATCAAAGAGAAAAGGAAGAAGAAGAAGAAGAAGAAGAAGAAAATCAACTAAAACTTACCAATTAATCTTAGAATTGCTAAATTCCACCAACAATTGCAGCCAAAAGAGTGATGAGAATCAAGAAAAAAAGAAGAAGGAAGAAGAAGAAGAAGAAGAAAAAGATAAAGATGGCATGAGGAGGAGGAGGAAATGGGAGAGGGGCATGAGGGCAGCTGTCCTCTCTCTCTTTCTCTCTCCTTGGCTTATAAAGCCTCCCTCACTTGCCACATGTCAACCAACTATTGGTGGACTTTACCAATTCACACCCTACTTCCATCTTCCTCACTACACCTAAACTAAACCCCACTAACTTACACACTAACTCCAAGCATACAACCACACCCTAAAAAAACCCCAAAACATGCAAATAACCCAAATTAAAAAATTACACATGCCAAAAATACACATACAAAATGGCTCAAAATACTAGGGTGGGAAATGGGGTGTCACATACCTAGAATTGTTTGAGCATTGGTGGTCTTTATTCCTTAACCATGAGTAATGTGCATTGTCATGCGTGCATATATATGCACACCATCTATGCCTGTAAGTGCATTTTCGGGAATATGAGTGTGCACTTTGTGCGAGTGCAAGAGCGTATTTGTGTTGTGGCATGCAACTTTGCATTTGTGCAATAGTTTTAGTGCAAGAACATGTATGTTTGCATTTTAAGTACGTGGTCCAGGGCAAATTTGTGCATGCCTAGAATTCTTTAAGAATGGGTGGTCTTTATTCTTTGCATATGCGCAATGTGCATTGTCAGTCGTGTGCACATATGCACATTATCAATGCTTCTGATTGCATTTTTGGGATTATGAGTGTGCATTTGGTGTGAGTGCAAGAGCGTGTTTGTGTTGTGCCGTGCATATTTGCATTCGTGCAATAGTCTTTGTACATGTGCATTTTTAAGTGCATGGTTAAGTGCAAATTTGTGCATTCCTAGAATTCTTTGAGCATGGGTGGACTTTATTCTTTGAGCATGCACAATGCGCATTGTCATTAATGTGAAAATATGCACTCCATATATGCCTGTTAGCATACTTTTAAGAATATGAGTGTGCATTTTGTGTGATTACAAGATCATGTTTGTGTTGTGCGTGCACGTCTTTGCATTTTTGCAATAGTTTTAGTGCATGAACATGTATGTTTGCATTTTTAAGTACGTGGTTAAGTGCAAATTTGTACAGACCTAGAATTCTTTGAGCATGGGTGGTTTTAATCTTTGTGCATGCGCAATGTGAATTGTCATACGTGCACATATATGCACTCTGTCTATGCCTGTTAGCGCATTTTTGGGAATATGAGTGCGCATTTTGTGCGAGTCCATGAGCATGTTTGGATTGTGTGCGTGCATCTTTGCATTTGTGCAATAGTTTTAGTGCACGAACTTGTATGTTTGCATTTTTAAGTGCATGGTTAAGTGCAAATTTATGCATGCACACCATCTACGCCTATTAGCGCATTTTTAAGAATATGAGTGTGCATTTTGTGCGAGTCCAAGAGCGTGTTTGTGTTATGTCGTGCATCTTTTCATTTGTGCAATAGGTTTAGCGCATGAACATGTATGTTTTCCTTTTTAAATGCACGATTAAGGGCAAATTTGTGCATGCCCATAATTCTTTAAGCGTGGGTGATCTTAATTCTTTGCGCATGCGCATTGTGCATTGCCAGGCGTGCGCATATATGCGCTCCATTTACTCTTGTTAGTGCATTTAATATGAGTATCATTTTCTGCGTGTGCAAAAGCATGTTTGTGTTGTGTGTGTGCATTTTTGCATTTTTGCGATAGTTTTAGACCATAAACACATGTTTGCATTTTTAAGTGCGTGGTTAAGTGTAAATTTATGCATGCATAGAATTCTTTGAGCATGGGTGGTCTTTATTCTTTATGCATGCGCAATGTGCATTGTCATGCGTACATATATATGCACTCCATCTACGCTAGTTAGCGTATTTTTTAGAATAAGAGTGTGTAACACCCCAATACCCCCTAGAAGGATATCAGAGTCGCTATGCACGCATATACATACGTACAATTCATACAAACAAATGAGCACTAATAAATTTTCTCAATTACTATAAGCAGAATATGATATGTACAAATTTTAGTTATTTACATTACAATGCACCATTACCCTTAACAACATTACACTTATCATATACAAAATTCTCTTTACATATCACTACACTATCCATTACAAAAATAATCTTATACAAAAAGACACATCAAGCTCCAACTCTTAGTGGCCTGCAGATGCACGACTCTCTATAAATCGAACCAGCATACCTACACGGGAAATCACCCGTGCTAAACGATGGCTCAGTGGGGATACACAAGCATAATAGACTTCTAACAAAGTCACAAATATCACACAATAATACGCATAACAACAGTAATCATGCTTATAACAGTATAACATTCATTATCAAATTTTCCAAAATGAGTATACCCTTGGCATGGCTATATCATTAGCATAAACTCTTCACTGTCTATAGGCGGCCCAAATGTATGGACATCATGCCCTAAATGAAGCAGAAGCCTAGTGACTACTCCTCATACGCCTACCTGTAAGATTGCTCCCCGTCCTATTTTGATAAAGTTAACCACAATCTCGTGACTAATATTGATGGGCCTCCCAGCCGTCATAACCCATAAGCTCCAAATCTCTATCTAGTTCATTGAGCCTGGACTCCCCATTCGGCCCAAATAACTACTGGCCAATACCCGATGAATGTAATGAAAAACCTAAGATGATAGTATGGTGCTCTTTGCGTAGCCGTGCTCATAACCCCTAGTAATGTGACTGCTTCCCAATGATGCCTTTGACTAGCCCTATCGGGCACCATCACATGGGCTCTAGTCAGGAGCCCTAAGGCCTGAGCAAATGCCTGGCAACTCACACTGTGGGGCTAGCCTCTGACCTAAAAAGTGATAACATCATCCTCTGTATCAGGTCTCTGAAACCCCCGATACTGGAGCGTGGCTAAAAATTCTTTGGTGACCTATGGATAAGTCTGGAAAGCCTACTCAAAGAACTCGACCCACCGCATTGCTGCTAACAGGGCTTCTACCTCCTATATCATCCCCATATGCTCTAGAAATGGTCTAGACATGAACTTGCTTGAAAAGAACTAAACCCTGGACAATGCTTCAAACCTGTCTCTCTAGGTGTTGTTCATCCACGCTGGGTTGGAGGCCCTTCTGCATCTTGCAGTGGAACACGCTGCGGAGGCATCCTGAAAAGTCAAACAGTCAGCGTATTTGAAACATTCTAAAAAATATATGATTATTTCTATATGCTATGTTATCAGTTATTTGGTGGCATTATAGCAGGGATGCATGCAAACAAGATAATATCTAACATTTACAAAGTATTAATTTATCAAAAAATTGGGCAGCATTTTGGCTAAAATATGCCTAACTTCCTGCATGTACAAACATAATTAGATAGGCCTCAGACCCCAACAAGAATCTCAACAACACACATAGAATACAATATTAAGATCGACAAAGTTAAATAAATCAAAATGCCATTGCAGCCCCAAAAAAAATCCATTCACTTTTACTAGGAAAATAAATTTGCACACTCATTATGTCATTTTTTTAATGTCACTTTATTTTTTTAACGTCGCCTTTTACGTCTGGCAGTTACTGCCAACTCCATGCACAAAAACTAAACTGTACAAAATATGCTTGTTTCAACAGGAAAACACTTAAAACCCATTTCTAATATAAAAATATACATAATAAAGCAATTAAAAGAGAGAAAATACACCAAAAACTAACCCGGTAGTCAAATTGGCCACTAAAACGACTGAAAGAAAACTCGATAAAAATTAGATCACTATGTAGGCACTTGATCGAGGGTCGCTTGGGTGTGTCAAACAGAGCAAGGATGAAAGAGATATGACACAAAAACCAAATATGAAAGAAAAGAAAAAAAATTGAAAATTTTGAAACTGGAAATTTGAAAAAAAAAAGAAACAGACGAAGGAGGTAAAGGGACCCTCCTTCAGTGGCAACCTACCCGTTACTCAAGGCCGCCCCTCACCCGTTGGCCCAAAAATTTTTAATTTCTTTTTACTCCCTAAATGCCCCCATTCCAACTTTCGAGGATGATTCCGACATCGAAATACCCTTAAGAAAATAAAAACAAATGCACTAGAGATTAACTATGCGCGTGAAAATGCATGTACCATGCAAAAATAGAGATTGTCTAAGTGGTCTTAACTAAGGGGTGGACTGGCCACTCCTCGGCTGAGTCATACCCACTCCTCATCCTTTTACTATAAAAGTAGCCTTTGTATCCTTGATTTTGTGCTTTTTCTCTTCATCACTTCTGGATCAGAGCTCTCACCAAGTATTCTTCTCCTTCCCCTTCTCCTTTACTTTATTTTAATTCAGTTTTTCCATTTTATTTCTTATTTTCTAGTGAAACCCAATATGTCGGCCCCTACCGTTAACAAGCTGCCCCAATCATGGATGACCCTAAAAATTAGGAAAATTCCATTTTGGTCCCTTATTTCAACCTGATATTCTTGAGGCGGGTCAGGTTTAACAAAAACCTCCTTCCGTACTGGTGTCATTCTGCTAATCTGCCTGTCTAGGTATATAATGGTGACTTCACATGAGCCGATTCCCGACTACCCTGGCTGAGACATTTTTTGGATTAGATGCTCTTAGCGTTAACCTTGCTGCTTTTGCAACCGAAAGCCCTTTGCTACTCTAGGTAACGAACTTTAATTTTTTTGACAAACTGTCTATTTTCAGGTTGCACCCTATCTCTTGACCTAATTTTTGCTTAGAGAGCAAGCTACTATTTTCATCTCTAACGGTCTCTTTTTTTTTCTGGTGTGGCTACAGGAAAAGTTGAGACTATTGTCGGAGCCTCCTCTTAGAGTGATAAGTATATATTCTCTGAGACATTTTCTCCCAAGATAATGGCTGTATGATTTTAACTCCCCTCATAAAGGCTTCGTATGGTTGGCTACCATTGCCGATGGTGATATCAGCTTTAGATGCCTCTAGATGAGCCTTCAGTATGTGACTCAGAATGGTCCCTCAGGATGTATCCCATTGTGTGGGCTTCATAGGGCCACTTTTTGCACTACTGCCTGCTACATGCGATAACTTGGAGAACGACAAGACATTGTGAGATCTCCATTGTCGTTCCAAAAGGAGTTCTATCCGTAGCGTTTATTCTAGATATCACAGCCTCTGGGCACAGCTGCCTGTGAAGACAAACATCTCAAAGATTGAGGATTGAGATTTCACCACTTTGGCTAAATATAAGAGATGGGTGACTAGCCCAGCAGTCGACAACAGGACCAATTGACTTAATCACCTGGCTGGCGAGAGTAATAGAGAATAACTATTAGATTACATGGATTCAATGTATTTCTTTTTTATAATAGAACTAGACAATTATGAATGCGCATATGAATTTCAATATGATTTCATCATACATGATCATCAATTGACATAAAACTCAAAAATACAAGGCTACACCTAATCACGAGATAGATCTTGTAAGCATTAAACCCCTGTTATCAATCAGCCCTCATGGGTTTTCATGATTGAATATTTTCACTCAGCCATCAATTTTTGCCTAGGATGCCTATTTTTGGTTTTCACCCTGGCGAGCTGCCCAATTTTTACAAGGTCAACTTTTTTCGGTTTTTGAGCCGTGGGGCATTTATTCTCTTCTTTTATTTTTTAGTCTTTAGCCATGGAACCTTTTCAATCTATCGATGTTGACCAATTCTTTAAACTCGTTTCCATCGCTGTCTGTTAGAATCGTTATCCTTTTTCATGACAGCTTCTTCAATACAAAAGGACCTTCCTAGGTTGGCCTAAATTTTCCTCAGATGTCTGGCATTCTAGGTCTCATTTGTTTGAAAACTAGATCTCCTTCTTTCAATGGATGATTCCTGACCTTTTTTCCGAATGATCGAGCTAGCCTTTTTTGGCAAATCTAATTGTGATAGTAGGCCTGCATCCTATTCTTATCCAACAGGTTTAATAACAACAACCGTTGTTGTGCCCATTCGGCCCCTGGAATCTTGGCTTCCAAAGTTACTCTTAAAGACTACAGTTCCACTTCCACTGGTAGCACCGTTTCTGCTCCGTATACCAAAGAGAATGGCGTGGCTCTCGTTGATGTCCTAACCGTGGTCCTATAACCCCAGAGTGCATAACGTAGCTTTTTTGCCCAGTCTTTATAATTCTAAACCATATAAGCCAGTATCTTTTTAACGTTCTTGTTTGTTGCCTCAACCGCCCTATTAGCTTACGGTCTATAGGGAGAAGACTTGTGATGTTGGACCTCATACTTCCTAAGCATTTGCTTAGTCTCAGCCTGAAAATGAGACCTGGTGTCAGATATGATGTGATGTGAAAGATCATATCTATATATTAAATTCCACTCAATGAACCTGGCTATTTCTCGAGATCCCAACTTCTTGAAAGATTTAGCCTCTACCCACTTAGTGAAATAGTTGATAGCCACCATGATGTATCTATGCCCATTGGAAGCTGTAGGACATACCTCACCCATGATGTCTATCCCCCAAGCTGCGAATGGCCATAAAGACGTAAGGCTGTGTAACTCTAAAACTAACACATGCCTCAAATTTGTATACTATTGACACTGCTTCACATACCTTGAACAGTCCATATCCATCGTAAACTAAAAGAACCTGTCTTTTGATATTTTTAGCCAAAGTCAAACCGGTCATGTGAGCTCCACAAATCCCAGCATGAATTTCCTCCATAACCTTTGTAGCCTCTTTTTCAGCAAGCACCTTAACTAGATACCATCGGCTTGTTGTTTGTATCGCACTCCATCTACTCTTATGAACTAAGTAGACAACTTTCTAATCATCCTCTATCTTTTTCAGTTGCTTCTTCTAGGAAAATTGATTTCTCCAAATAGTTCTGAATATTGTAGTACCAAGGCTTATCGTTAGTAATCTCGACATCCATTATATGCTAGTTTCAAAGTAAGGTTTTTCTGAACTTGAGATCAAAATAGGTTTCATGATAACTCCTCTTAGGTTATCCCATATCGACACCAGGGTTGCAAGTGTATATACCAATTTGTTTTCATCCCTAGGAATAAAACAAAAGGTGCATGTCTCGAACTAACTATTTAACATCTTCATATGTTTCACATATGGTAACAATTACTCTTCTTTAACTGATCATTCACCTTGGATCTGATGTATTACCAGTGACGAATCCCCAAAAACATCTGTTGTCTTTTCCGCTAAGGCTAATAGTGCTTCTAACCCGAAAGCGCATGCTTCATACTTAGCCTTGTTATTATTGGTCTTGGACCTTAACTAATATGAGAACAACCAAGCATAATGGCAACAAGAGTAATGAACTAGCACTTGCTCAAGGACTAATCACAAGAGCAAGGTTGAAGAAGCTTAAAGAAGTCCTACAAGCATTCATGAGACCTTATGTGGAGAAGATGCAAGTTGAAGAGGGGAAAGAAGCTAAAGTGGACTTGGAAGACAAGCTTTTACCGAATGGTGTAATGGGCCTTGAAGCTACTTTATTTAGTTTATATTCTTGTAGTAACATGTGATTAAATGTAATTAGCTAGCCTAGTATCTTAGAAAATGTTTTGGGCTAATTTAGTTAGGTTTGTTATATTTTTTGCCTTATTTGAGTGTTTTGGGTAATTTAAGTGGGTAGGCTAAAGTTGGGCTTATCTCTTATAAAAAGTTGGGCCAAAATAACTAATTGAGGCTTAGAATACATAAGGGGGCTGAATTTTACATGGGAGACCTGAATTTTGACGGGCTTGGGTCAAATTTAGGTTTAGGCCTACATTGGTGAACTTAAGGTCCCAAAATTTAGGAATGGATTTTTCTTGATAAATACTTATTATTTTGGGATATTATCAAGGAGAGTTTGAGGGAGAAACAATAGCTTGAACCTATCTTAAGTGAGTTGGCCGAATTCCACTTGTAGCCAAAATTGAGTCTACGTTCATTTCTTTTCCTTAGGATAATCTTGAATAATTATCACTAGTTTTTAGGATTAATTTTAGATTGTAATTATCTCTATGTACTTAGTCCATATTGTGGCCGAATACATATACATAAATTAGATATTATCCTTGTTATTTATTTTATTGAATTATCTCTTAGGAGTAGTGTTTGATTGTAACTCCTTGAAGGGGGGCAGCTGCCTAGCCTGTTTAAAGGGCTGAAATTCTTCATTTGTACTTTACATTTGCATATTTATTGATTAATGAATTCATTTGACTTAGCCAAATTTTTTAGGATTGATTTTTAATGATTCTTGCTATTGTATGAAGAATTAGACTTAAGCAATTTGCATGATTAATGTATGCTTGATTCTTGTTCTTCTTACTTTCTAAATCAATCTATTATAAGCGTTTTCATTCAATCTTGTTTGGGGGTTCTTTAGATTGGGGGTTTACTAACTTGTTTATGTTCAATATTCATGGTATGTTAACGTTCTAGTTTGCATATAGGCTGGGGTTCCGCATCATTAACTTCTTGGCCAATGGGAGTTTCTCACCATCTGGGATTGTAAGAATAATTCCTGCTCCTGCACCCTTGTTATTAATGGCTCCATCGAAATGCAACTGCCAACCTTGTATTGCAATGGCCATAACATCTTTATCCAAAAAGATAAATTCAACCTGATCTTCTTCAATGGGATGCTAAGCTAAGAACTCTGTTATAGCTTGCCCTTTAATGGTTTTCGGCGTGATGTACTCTATATCAAACTCTTGCAATAATATTGGCCATCTCCTCATCTTTCCTAGCAGAGAGGGTGCTTTCTGGAGATACCTAAGAGGATTCTGTTTGGCAACTGCCTGTACCCTGAAGGAGTGGAAATAGTGTCTTAGTTTGTTTGAATCCCATATTATCGCTAAGCAGGTCTTCTCAACCTCGGCATACTTGGCTTCATACGATAAGAACTTCTTGCTAAGGTAATAAATTGTGAATTCCACTCCAAACTCGTCTTCTTGAGCCATCATGGCACCCACTGAGCTGTCATCTATTGCCAAATAAAGGATTAAAGGTTTGATGGGTTGAGGTGGTCTTACGACTGGCAGGTTTAGAAGGTAATCCTTGATAGTGTCAAAAGCCTTTTGAAAATCGTCATTCCTCTTAACTGGCTGATTTTTCCTAAGAAGTTTGAAGTGTAACACCCCTTATACCCCTTAGGAGGATAAGAGAGCATAACATTACAAAGCATGACTCTTAACACTTGGAATTACAAAATCTCTTTTCTAAGCATTACTGTACATATTCAATATTACAATTAACAGACATTTACTATTGTTATGTACAATTTCTTTCACATAAACCACAACTAACATGACTCTAATAGTAAAACTTCATCCTATTCTTGTGTTGGTATAGCCTTTATGCGGACGAATCTTTAGTGATACCCAACTTTGTACCTACACAGATTAAAACCCATGCTAAGCCTAAAACTTAGTGGGAAAACATATAGAGTATAAATAACAACTTATGACAGTCATTAAAACACACACACACAAATGACATACGCAAGCAACTATTACTCATCTGAACATATCAATATATCCTTCAAGAGTACAATACAATATTAAAACCTTCAGATAATATTAAATAGATATCTCAAGCTTTAATAATGTACAAAGCAAGTAAAACACGTTAACCTGTTTATCTCGAGTACATTTACAATACAAGCGGAACAATCTAACTTATCTTTCATGAGCATATTTCTATAACATTTAACTTGCACGAATCGGTCATTAAATTGCCTACTTATTCCTAAGGTAATGGATAACCGGAGTACAGAAAAGTAGGTACCCATTGGTACAAATTCCTTTTAATTAATTATATTTATGTGATAGAAGGTGACCCAAACATGGACGAAATAATGACCCAAACGGGGCCAACAGAATGGAACGGTATCCATTACCCGGTCAAAGTAGACTTTTAATCATATCAGGTCAACAGTAAACATATAAAATCAGAAACATAATTCCAATTAAAAAGAGTATACACAGTTATACTGAACAATACAATTATCATCATTTTCATATCGCGTCGGTATACACCTATCACATTCTTCTTACATATAAATTTCTAGGTTAAGTTTTATTCATATATTCCTTCTAAACTTCCATGCACATTTTATCTTTCTATGATTTGGTTCGAACTTGGAATAATATTCCAAGCTTCCTATGTATACCAAGATTTAGAAATCACGTAGTTCTACATATTATAATATATTGTGTAAAGACATAGTGCATATAATCAAATAACATATCAGATACAAACCAGCTACAGATCATGTAAACTCATACAATAATCATGCATAATCTAGAATTTATACTATCTTAATAACACATAACATTCATTTTTAATCTAATCTTTGCATATAGAATCCTAAAGTGTTTGCATTATAATCATTCTTAGATGTTTGTACCTTGTTTTTAAGTCTAATAGATGTCTTTTTAACTAATCCATGCCTTGAAAATGCATTAGAATACTTTAAGATGAAAAATATTGCATAAATAATCAAGGTGGCCAAAATTAGGGCTATCATGAGTCAGCACGGTGGTGCTAAGTCATGACAGAGTGCAAAGGTGTCGAGTCGGCACACTAGTGCCAAGTCAGGTGCCGACTCAGAGACTACATTCAACTTTTGTCGCGAATTTGAGCCATTAAAAGACATTTTTAGCAAAAATGGTCTTCTAGAATTGTGTTCCCCTATGTCTTATCTTTCTACTAGAAACATTTCAGAGTATTTAGAACAATATTTTAGGAGTTATGGCCTTAACATTACAGACTATTATAGAGTAACTTCCAGGGACATAATTGTGTCCCAAATTTGAAATATTGCTGGGAATAATAGGGACACAATTAGACCATACTCTCTTCATGAAAGTTGTTCGCCTAGATGTCAAGTTTCAGTATAATTTTGATTCATAAGATTTGGAGTACTATAATTCCATAAATGGCCTTAACACTCTATACTACTCCCTTTACCCGGCCAGAACAAATGCCCTTCTATTTTGGTCAATTTTAAGGCAATTAGAGCTAAATTTAGTTCATGATCATTTCTAGGGAATTTATAGATATAGAAATCATGGTTTAAATTAAATTAGAATCATCCAATTTGGACATTCTTAGGTGGATTTGTGGCCTAAAAACCAACTCTGGGTCAAATAGAACTTTGGATAGAATTTCCCTTATACATTCTATATACACATTTAAACACTTGTAGACCAATCAAACAGCCATAATTCAATCTCAAACACCAATAATAGTCATTATAGCATCACAACACTTCAAATCACTTAAAAATGATGTACGAAGAAGTAGGAGATTTCCCAAACCTTTGATGCACCAATTAGCTTCTTGCTACACTTGTGCTTTCTTTCTTCTCCTTAGTTATTTATTAGTTAACTCCAAATCCTTATGCTTTCCTTTACAAATTTTTTGTAGACAAAGATATATACAGAATTTAAGGAAAGAAAGAAAGAAAGTGGCTGCCTCCTCCTTCCTTGTGGCCGGCCAACCTTGGCCAATTTATATGGCCACTTCTTCATCTTTATCCTAAATGAAAAATGTCAACTTCTCATTGGTTCTCTTAAAGATTTTTATGCCATATTTCAATTTAATCCTTCATCTATTAATTCCTTATACATTTGATATATAATTACTTCCATATTATACATTAGCGTACATTTTTTCTTAATTTATTCATTTAGATCCTTAAGTGTCAATTTACCGAATCACCTTTAACTTTTTATTTAATTTCGGTTGTGTCCTTTAATATATTCAATTGTTCCAATCGTCAAATTTCACCTTTTGACCTCCAAGATACCCTAGACTTACGCGAATCCATCTAAGATACGTTTTGGGTCATTATATGAAGATGGGCTCACAAACTGAAGCTAGTTTGGCAATAAATCAACTGATGTAATGAAGCTTTCCTAAGAAACGTCTGACTTCTTTCTCTTTTTTAGGCACCGGCATCTCTCTGATGGCTTTAACCTTGTCAGGATCTATCTTAATTCCCCTCTGGCATACCATATAGCCTAACAACTTACTTGAGATAACTCCAAAAATTCATTTCTTGGGGTTGAGACGAAGGTTATATTTATCGATCCTCTGAAAGAACTTTTCCAAAGCTTTGAAATGTCCCTCTCTAATAGCTGACTTGATCATCATGTCGATGATATATACTTCTACCTCCTTGTGAATCAGGTCATCAAGCATCTTAATTGCCATTCTCTGATAGGTCGTGCCTGCATTTTTCAATCCAAATGGCATGACTTGTAACACCCTATACCCGTAAGTGGTACGGATACCGAATGTCACAACACTGCACTGATAAACACTACAATGCACTTAACAGATTAGTAGGATTTTTTTTTACAATAGTCACAAACATACATTTACAAAAACTTAACAGTACACTAACATACAATTCAAATACTTATACCATACGTTCTTGCTTTCATCTACTGCGATCGTATACATGCCATGCTAATCCTTCTATCCTTGCTGTCGAATACTTCTTTCTGTCGTCACTACATCTTCGGCCATATCAAAATCTATCACAACCTGCGCATAGTAACACTCTACGCACTCAGCATTAAAAATGCCCAGTGATGGATACATATCCTAAATTTTCCATAATCATAACTATATGCATGCACAAACAAGCGTAGTTCCGTAATCTCATCTTTTGAACATTAATTATTTACTTCGGTCAATTATCACTCTTATATCCTTTGTTGTCTTTTCTATCATTATTGTTTAACATTTCAATTCTTTTATCAGTGTCACTATTAATTATACTAATACTTTTAACATTTGTAACACTACGATCAGACTGTCAATTAACAATCAATTACATTAACAATTCTTGATATTACTTTTTATGTATTTACAATCTTTAATCTCTTTCTTTTTACTCATAACTTATTTACAATCTATGTTTGGGTACATCAATAGTTTCTTAATTACTCATTAGAACAGTCGTTAATGTTATTCTTTACAGTACGAAATTTAACATTCAAATTTTCTTTATGCCCTTAACTCTTCCTTTACTTTTTCTTTTAATTACACTAACTCTTTTGCATTTTATAGTTGCATTAATATTTTTCACTCTATTTGAATCTTACATAATTTACTTAATTTCAATCAGTTGCAATTCGTATTATACTCTTGAATTATTAACATTAGAATTCAATTTTTCTGATTTATTTGGACACTTATTATTTCTATCATTATTCTCTTATTTCTTTCTCAATCAATACTATTTTTATTATTACTAACATTGTCATCAATCTTAACATTTACTGTAGTAATTCCATACTCATTAACAATAATATTAATTTTAACAATAACCTTAACAATTACCTTAAACCACATTTTACATTAATGTTATTCTTGTAGCTTTATTATTAATACATAAATTTCTTTTCAATTTCATTCAATTATATAATTAACATTATAATGTGTCCATTAGTTTCCTTTTATATTAACACTATCTTAGTAGTCACATTGCAATCTATTACTATTACCTTTAGATTTATTATTTTTCACTATATTAAATTAAACACTTTTAACATTCTAGTTCAACAAGTTACACAATTAATTTTATCAATCCTTTTTAAATTTTTATTTAATAACCATGCACTATAATTTAATTCACCTAAATCCTTTTTAAGAACCTTACTATAATTAATTTACAATTTAGTCCTCTACATTTACATAATAACAAATTTGCACTTCTTTTTGACTTAATTGTCATTATTATTATTATTCTTATTATTAGTTTTATTAATTTCTATTATCATTTCTTAATTTACAAACATATAACCAATTCAGTATTCACATAATTTCACTCAGTAGTCCATTTTCTTATCAATTTACATTTAAATTCTAACACTAACCTTATTATGGTCAATTATATTTAAGTCTCTTCTTTCTCATTTATTTATAATAATGCAACTAATTTACCCTTTTTGCCCTTCATCGCCACTTATTTACAATTGCGTCATTATCTTAAACTTAATTAAGTTACATGCACATGCATAATCATTATATATATAATTCAATTAAATTTATTATACATCTAATTATTATTTATGCAACAATATTCTATAATCCTTGATTAGTTATTTACTAATTATCAATTACGCGATTAACACTTATATTATAAATTAATTACACTTTAATCCCTTAATTAGCCTCTCTATTGTAAATTTACAATTAGGTCCCTAAACTTTTATCAAATTACGATTTTACCCTTAATTGTCTCATATTTACAAAAATATCCCTAAATAATATTATTCTTACATTTATTTCATTATATTGTCCTACAAATTTCCATTTAGTCTTTAACATATCATTTTAAAACTAAATTACACTTTAATCTTTATTTTTCCCTTAAATTTCGATTTTGCTATCCATTTCCACTATAATAACAATTATGCCATCAAGTATTCTTAATTTCGCCTTTAATTTTATTATTAATATACAAATTTACATTTTAGTCCTTCCAATAATATTTTCATGTCAATTTTCATTTTAGTCCCTAGCACGTAAACAAATTACATTATTAATCATTTAATTACACTTTCCTCTTTAATAACACTTAATATCTCAATTATATACTAAATTACTGTCTTACCCCTATACCTTTTTTTTTTATTTGGACCTCAAACTACTCATTTAAGTCATTTATCCACTTAGATACTTACATTAGTCAATAATTACTCTTAAATCCTTTAACTAACTATTTAATTGTAAATTTTCATTTAGGTCCTCAATATTTACAAAAAATACGATTATGTCCCCAAATTTTTATCTTATTTACTAAAATACTCTTCTTTACACTCTTTCATTTAAGTCATTATTTAACTTACCAAATTACATTTATGTCCCTAAATTTCTACTTTTACTCCAAATTACATTTTAGTCTCTAAACTTTAAATTCTTTACACTATTATCATTTTATTTACACTCTTCACTTAATTATCACTTATTTTCACTCTTGAGTGTAAAATTTCTGTTTTGCCCCTAAACTTTTTATTTCTTTCAATTTTGTCCCTTTTTCACTTATTTTCTCATTTATAACTATTTTAATCAATTTAAATATGTTTTACTATAATGCCCCTAGTATACACCCTGTAGAAATTTATGAACCGGAAATGCGAGATGTGGATCCCACATATTCACTACACTATAGAATGTTCCCAAAGGAACCATTCAACACTGATACTGTACTACACTGAACACTGTAAACACTGAACACTACTCTGAGATAGACCATCATTAGCCTATCGAAAACGAGTCGTCATGACTCGCACAACGGTGTGGAATCCCTATGGCTAGTCAATTATATTATGGACTAAATTTTACTACCAGATTATTACTAAGAGCAAATACTATCAAATTTTTACTTATATTACTTGAAATATCCACGTGTCATATTCAGCCGTCATATACACTTGACTTTAAAATTTACATATCACTTATAAATCATTTTCATCTCACTTATTTAACCATCTTAACACTAATTATGACAAAATCCACCATTTTTATTACATATATCAACATTTTCACTTTTCACATAATAGATTAACATGCCAATTGTTCTTCAATTTATATCCGTTGATTCCAATAAACCTAATGTATACTTAATTGTCATTATAAAGTTATTTCATGTTATTACACTTAGCAATTTATCAAAATACACTTAGATATTCCATTGATTACCATTCGGCCTAAACATTAAATCTTCTCTAAGATTATTTTCCATTTCATTAATCACTCAATTAACTAAATTACATGTTATACACTTCAAATATACCATTTATATGCTTAAATAACCAAACAAATTCAACATTTTTCTTAATGTTCTATTCGACCAAAGTTAGGTTTCTTCATCAAGATTTTATTTTATCATTTTAAACATATACATAACTATTTTTAACCTTTCTAATCATGTTTATAAGGTTTAGTCCAATTATACATGCATATTTCACATACCTTATGCTTAAACATAACCTAAAATCAGGCATTATTAATAGAAAATGAAGAATATTGTATCCACTAACCTTATTTTCTTATTCTCCACTCCTTAATCTTCCTTTCCATAACGTTTAACCCATGAGACAACTTCCTTCTCTTTGAAAACCTCAAATTTACACCCAACTTTAAAGTCTTAAAAAATTTCACTTCTAATACTCTAAATGGACTCCAATCACCAACACCATGTTATAGATGAGCTGCACTTTGCTGAGGAGGTTTAGATTTGAGGAGAGATGAAGAGAGAATGGAAGAAAATGGAGGAAAAGATGAAGAACTCAATTCGACCAAGAAGGAAAAGGAGGAGGGTGGTGGAGGCTGTCACATCCCAAAAAGTACCCTAGAAGGATTCGTGCATATTGAGGTGAGCAGTGATTAAAGTTATGTAAATTAAAGTGTTAGGTATGCCAATTAGACAATTTAAGAATTTATTTAAAAGTTCTGATAAGTGTGACCAATGGTAAAATTGTGAAGTATGGAATTAGGATTTGATTAAAAGGATAAAGATTAGTTTAGTAGGCCAATGTGAAGGATTATTAAATTATGAATATCAATGCATGAGATTTTGAGAGTTGGAGGATCGAAAGGAGATTTTGACATAAATATCTTATTTGGGCCAATTGCAAGATGACAAGTGGCAAGGGGGTTTGAAGAGGTATAAAAGGAGAGAGAGAAATATATGAGAGGCAGATTTTCTTCCTACCCTCACGTTGGTCCCTCTTCTTCTTCTCTTCTTCTTCTTTTCTTCTTTCGCTTTCATTGCCGTTTCACCTCTCTAGTCCAGCTTTAAAAATTTTGATGATAGAATCTTTAAGTCCAAGTATTTGACTGAGAGATTTAAGTGAAGATTATGTTGGAAAGGTAAGTTTCAGTTTGATTTCTTTGATTTCGTTTGATTATATTCTTAACCCTAGATTTATGTTTTATGTATTTTTATGTGGGTTTGATGAGGAATTAGATGAGAAAGATCTTGGATGGATTTGGGAACAAGAGTGATCAACCAAGGAAGCTATTAAGAGCAAAGGAGATAAGGTTTGGGAGTTATTTGAGTCTTGGTTGTGTTTTGATAGTTTTGGATTTCTGAAAACTTTGAATAGTTTTATGCATTTTATATGTATGTTTAAGTTAGGTTTGAGTATATTTATATGATAATATATGATGATTGAGAAAATGGATTTGCATGAGTAAGAGTAATATTGTTGCGTATGATATTATATTGGGTAATCTTGTTAATTATTGCTTATATCAAGTGTTAAAGGTTGTTAAAATGATTATAAGCATGAGTAGAGTCCATATGTTTAGTTATTTGAAGTTATATGCATGAGGTGATGATATTGAGTTTCAAACAAATGAGTTTTCTGCGTAAATCTGGGTTTGGGATGATTTACACGGTGGTAAGAGATCCCCATACAGTCGTGTAAACACATTCTGGATTGGTGATTTTGCTTGTCCGTCGAGCTACATGGTGGTAAGGATAGTCCATACCGCCGTGTAACTGCTCTCTAGACATGTTGCTCGGCATGATTTTGGTTTCTTCACGAGTCGTGAAGGAGGACACAACTCGTGAAGCTCCTTTACGATGACACGACTCGTAAAGCTCCTTCACGAGTCGTGAAGGAAGAGGGACACGAGACTCGTGAAGCTCCTTCACGACTCGTGAAGGTAAGCACGACTCGTGAAGCTCCCTCACGGGTCGTGAGGGCTGGCGTGGCTTGTGACAGCTACCGCTTCCTGCCTGCCCTATTTTCTGAAATGATTTTTCTTTTTTGTTTCGCTCTGCATGGTTTCTCACTTGCGTTCTGTATCTATGTGACTTAGAATATAAATTGTTCTAATGTTTCTATACATGCTCCTATGTATGGTAATAATTGAAATATGAGAATTTTAGACACCGTTATTATATTATGAATATATGCATGTGTGTAAGGTAATGAAATTTATTTATTAAGTCTAAATGAGTGCATGATGTCCTATAATATGGTTATATCTAATATGTTTATATGAATATGGTAAATGTAAGTGGTACAAATGATATGCAAGTATATGAATGCATGTGTCTATGTAAAAATAAAAGGGAGTTTGAAGCCTTTAATGGTAACACATGTGAATTTAGCCTGCGTAGTTGGTCATGGATAGATAGGCATGCCTATAGAGTTCTAATGCTGCAGCCCCTTTCACTACAAAAAATTATACTTTTTGTGACAAATTTTTTAATGACGCATAAAATTTCGTCACTAATTATAACTTACAATGACGAATTTTTTAAAACGTCACCATATTATTTATTACCGTGACAAAATTATCTTACGTCATTTTATATTTTAATTTTCGTCACTAATAGATTAATTTTGTGACGAAAAATATATTTCGTCATGGTTTCTTTAGGAGAGATAATTTCCCACCTTTTTTTTAGAGGAAAAAAAATTAATGACAAACTAATATCTTATTGCAACGTATAAAATTGTCACAAAATATTTATTTTTCATGATAAATTATTTTTGTCATAATTAAATAAATTAGTTACAATAAAATGATTTCGTCATAAATAACATATCGATATAAAAAAAATTCTAATTACTTAATTTTTTTGAAAAATTTTAGTTTAAAAAATAATTTTATTTATGACAAATAAATGTGTCACAAAAAATGAATATACTGTGACGAGATACAATTTCGTCACCTTTAATATGGAGGAAAAATTTCTAACCTTTTTCTTTTGGAGGGAAAAAAATGACTATTTGCGACATATAAATTCGTCATGAAATATTTATTTTTTTGTGATATGAATTATTTTTGTCATAATTTAATGAATTAGTGACGATAAAATTATTTCGTCACAATAAAGTTATTTATGATAAATAAATATGTTACAAAAAAGGAATATATTATGACGAAATATAATTTCGTCACCAATATAATCAATTTATGACAATAATAATAATCGACCCTTGTAAAAAGAAAAAAATATTAACTAAATTGACATAGAGGAGATTTGAACTCGTGACATTCTAAAAAAATAGAAACTTAAATATCTAATGAACCACTGAACCAAAGTCTCAAGGATAATTTAAAATCGTGATAATTTACTTTTGTGCGATTATTATTTCACATACTACTAAATTATCCATGTATTTATTCAATATGCAACTACCATTTGTTGCATAGATTAGTACTAACGGAGATCATTGTTAATTCAATCACTTAAATGGAAAAAAAAGATACTTAAATTCAGTTTGAACCGAAAAATGCCCATTTTTAAACAAAAAAAAATGTTTTTGAGGACGAAAAAGTGACAAGCCTATATGGAATGAAAAAAAAAATTTTGCCTCAATCGGATAGTTAAGCAAATAGTTATTAAGCAATCACCAGAAGTGGAAGAATGCTTGACAGACTGTAGGGTGCAGGGGCCCAAATAATAAAAGCCTTGGCCAGATAGAGGTTTTTAACCCAAATATCTCCGTATAATTTCTACGGTTGGCAACTGCGTGCGAGGCTCGTTCTGTCTCTAATCTCGTGTTTCTTAGGGGTAGCATAGAAGCGTGGCTCAAAAGATGCGTCTCCTGCTTCGAAAAGCGGTCTGAAGCAGATTTATCTTAATGGTGTCCCACTTTTCTAATCAATTTTATCCTTATCAATTTGTCTGTTTTTGCTCTTTAGGGGTATCATACGATCAGAAAGGTGAAGGTGTCATCAAGCATGAATCGGTGAGTAACTTATTGCCATTCGATTTTTCTTATTCCTATAAAACCTTATAAAAACCTGGAAAATTTTCATCAATTGTTGCCTTTCGTCTACCCAAGCCAACGGTTTTCAGTCAGAAGGAAAGTATTCCTACCCGATTGGAAATAATAATGATAAAAGTGAATAAATTGTTTTCGCCGACGTAAACCCTTTTCATATCCATTAACAGAACTGTGTTTTTTTTCCAAATTTCTAATATCCAATAAAACCTGATTCTTCTTTTCTTTTCATATCTGCTTTAATCCTTTTCTAGGACTCGTTGAGGAGGAAAAGTGTGAAAGCAGTTCAAGTCGGATTTCTGCACCTGTATCTGGATACAAGTGAATACAATGAGGCGCTAGTATCTGATCAGGTATATATGAATATGATTGCCATGCCAGATATGTATATTTTCTCTTTTTGGTCATATAAAGTTCAATTTAGACATCCTTAAATTGCATCCACTCATAGCTGCTGCAATTTTATTCTCTGAAATGTAAATTCTCTAGTTATGAAATTAAGAGTTCTGTGAAAAGTAGATTAGTGTTCACAAAAATAGATTTAACCTTATTCTCTAATTTGATGCTAGACTACAAAGAATGAAATAATACTAAACGTCATTTTGAACTCAAGACAACGTACCAATCCACTTTCCTCATCTAAATATGCTCTACGCTAGCTGAAAATAAATTTTTCCCTTGCTAAACTCAGCACTCAAACAATCTTTTTTGCTATTAGATGTGCACCACTTATAGGTTTCAGGTTATTGTTCGATAGTATTGTCCATATTGTAACAATATACACTATAGTCCACACAAGTTCTCAATATTTCCTATAACTGTTGCAATAATAATCTCAGCTCTTATATCTTTGCAGAGTGTTTCTAATACCTTCTCTATCAACTCCAGATTTTTTGTTCATTTTTTGACATATTTGCTTCCCATCATCATCAAATTCCTTACCCATTAAGCATAAAATTGATCACGGTAAATAATTGAAAATTCAAAGTATTCATGCATGAATTTTATCAATAATGCACTAACATGAAATGCCAATGTTATACTTTTAAAATTAAGGTGAATCAGATCAAGTTGCCTTAAAAAAATGTAGCTTTAGACCAGTAATGAAAGCATACGAGTTTATCATATGAGTTGCATTTGATGTGGACCAGTAATGTTTGAGATGAGAATTGAATAAAAATCATAAACTTTAATCGAAGTTATTTGGATAAAACCATGCAGGAATGGTCGTTAAAGAGTGAGCTAGATCATGTTATTAATCGAGATGAGAATTTTTGTTTCTTATTGATTATTAAAACATAATAAGCCACATGAGTCGGCTATTGATTAAATTTTCCTGTGTTTCAAGGATGGCTCCTGAAGTGATGCAATGGATACAACTTTAAGTGAGTCAATAGGCATATCCATTGCTGCCTAAGATGGTGATGCTGCTGCTAATTGCGCTGATGCAGTTGCTTCTCCACTCGGGGAGAAGAAGAAGGAAATTATGCATAATCACTCTCGAGTTTTAGTTGAGTAGGCACGCAGTTTCAAATTGTTTTTGTAGGTTGGAAATTTCTGATTGTTATGTGACTTTTTTTTATGATTTTACAGGAAGAGCCTCGAGAAGAGAGTGATGACGACATAGGATTCAACTTGTTTGATTTGGAGCTCATTTGAGCATGCACAAGTCTTATGTTGGTCATAACAATTAAACAATAGTTTATATTTGTTTTGTCAGTACAAATATCTTTAATTTTTTGCATTAAACAGTATCTTTTTATTTAATTGACCTTTTGTTTAAATAAATACTTTATATTAGTTGATTGACAATTTTTTTTTACAAAATTAATTGATTGTATAACATTAAATTTAAAATGTGTCATTTTTAATACAACGCATATATGACAAGTATATTTGTCATAATTTGTTGACTTTTTAGTTCATAAATGATGATATAATATTTACAATTACGATATTAATATTGTAATAAAAAATATAATTTAATGACAATAAAAAACTGTCACTAAAACTATTTTTTGTGACAATTATTTTTGTCCGTATTTATGTCATTAATTTGTAAAATAATATGACTATTTATATTCATCATTAATATACATTAATTTAATGACGAAATCATTTTTCGTCACTTAAAGTATTAGATTTAATGACGACATTAAATATTTTATGACGAAAATTATATTTACTTGTGACGATAATTACGTAACCAATACTTAATGATTTTAACTAGAAGCAGAGTTTCGTCATTAAAAATGTTTAATTTCGTGATGAATTTTAAATTTGTCATAAAAAATGCCAATTTTTTGTGACGATAAACAATATGTGATGAAATATAATTTTATTTGTAACATAATTTTTGTCATGAAAAATAAGAAATAAAGATGACGATAATCATTTTCGTCACAAAAAATATACTTACGGTGGCAAATAATTAAATTGTCACGTAAACTTTTATGTTACGCGCCTACCGTTACGGTCTCTGTGACGATAAAAATTCGTCACCTTATCTTTTCAGCGACAAAAAATGAATTTTTCATGACAATTTTTTGCGTCATAAAAGGTGTAATTTCTTGTAGTGTTTGTTCTGTATTGGACCCTGATCAGGTCCCCGTTTGGGTCCTCGAGATCCTCAATGTGTTCGGATCTTGTTTAAGATCCCTTAATGAGAAAATATTTTAATGAGAAAATAAAGATGTTGCTTTTCGATTGTACCCTCGGGTACCCCCACTGTGTTCTGTTCACTTGTTTATCCACCCCTTTGACTTAGCATGCAATTAAAAGAATAACAGAATGTGAATGAATTGATAAGTTTTGTGATGATGTGCAAAGAGCTATGTGAATAAGCATTTTAAAGTGTTTACAGAAATGTTAAGCTTGTGTTTTACGCACTCAAATGTTCTGGATCCTTTATGGACTCGAATGTGAAATGTGTGGTATCTTTGGGTACCTTTATGTTTTGTGTATTAAGGCAATGTCTGTTAAACGTTAAGAGATAAAATAAATAATGTTTATTCAAATAAGCGTGTGTGTATAATCTTTATTTCATGTGAATTCGTATGTGGATAATACATGTTATAAATCTGTTTAAAGGTTAAGAGTGTGATGGTCTGTATGAAGTCTTTGTAAAGAATAATTGAAATAATTGATATGCATGTTTTCTATAGTTGAATAATCAATGAGTGAATTTGATGTATGTATTCGTTTACATGGTTGAATTGAGAACACAGGTATGTTATGTAATTGCTTGTCATCTGAACATTAGCTTGGAAGACCAATGTAAGTATATCGGTAAGGAATATTTGTGTAATGTTTATTAGTTTTTGATGGGCATGATGATTTCATATTGATTTATAGTTAAAGGGAAATAAAGTGGTAAGAATGAAATAGATAACCGAATTTAAGAAAGGATTTAGAGTTAATTTTTTATTATTTAAGTATAAAAGTTTTCTGCAGAACTACGTGATTCTGATTCCCAACTATAGGGATACGTAAGAAGCTTAGAATAGCAGTTTCAAGCCTGAACCAAATCTGAGTATTGAAATATTTTGTTTAGTTTTAAACAAGTAACGGTTTGATTAAAATGAAATGTTTTGATTTAAGTATTGATACTGTAATTTATATGATTTTTGAAATATTTATAATAATGAGAATTTCTAGACTTTATATTTCGATTTTCGAAAACGTATTTCGGGAATTCATGAGGTATAACTATTTATAAGGTCATTAAGAGATTTAATGCAAACAATAAGTATGTATATGGTATTGTGATGAAAAGTAGTAAAGTATTTCTATTTATGGTTTATAAAATGCATACGCGTGTGAAATCGCTTAAGTTTTCGTATGAAAAATAAAGTTGTAAATTTGTGCTAACTCTAGCCAGTATCATTATGCTTATGTATTTATGTATATAACTTATGCATGCATTTGTATCGACAACCATTATGAGTGGCTGTATATGATTTGTTTATCCCCGCTAAGCATTATCGCTTAGCACGGTTATTTATCCGTCCAAGTTAGGTGATTAGAGTAGCACAGCGGTCCGCTAAGTTTTGGCCAACGAGTCGCTAGATTTATAGGAAGTTATTATTATTTTCGGAATGTAATTAAGTTTATTCATTAGCATTTGTAATAAGTAGTAATATTTTCTCGTGCGAATGATGGTGTGGTGATGATATAGGTTTAGGATGTGCATGTCTTGAGGTTCTAGAAGTTAGAAATTTTATTACTCTGATTTCTGTATTGCCATGTGTGTATTTGTCTGGTAGCACCCTTCGCTCACTGTAACTCTTCATCCTTCGATATGCTACGTGTGGGAGTTGGGTATGTTATAGAGGCTGGATTTTTCTAGAGAAATCTGGCTTTTTGTGGCCTTATATAGGCTGAAATTGAACTGAACCGGTCCAACCAAAGTAGTCCAACCGATTTGAACCAAAATTTCAATTTTTAAGCCAAATTCCACTGTTCAATGGTAACTATAATTTACTCAACTTATTTTCACTTCCAACCAATTCCATCATTTCTTAAAATATGAAAAATAGCCTCCCTACAAAATTTTAGCTCAAACGGAGTCCGTTTGGGGTCCGGTTCACTTAAACCGAAATAATTTAACCTTTTTCGGTTCTACCGTAATTTACTAATCCTTTACTGTCAAAAATTATTCAAAATTATTTTAAACCATTTTATAACCCACAAAACATCTCTTAGACTTCATTTACTATTTTTAAAAATTCGGTCAAAATTTGGTCAAACCCTGGTTACTATTGAATCGAACCAGAGGCTTTCTTCTGTTTGACTTTCGGGAACCTATTTGACCTCATTTTCACTCCAAATTATACCATCAGACTCCTTATAACTTGTACTTTCCAATGGTCCAATAAAATATTTTTCACTACTGGCTTCCCAGGAGGTCATCCATCAAGGGGCTTTGTAGACACCGGATCCTTAGGCAGCCCAGATCAGAATTACCCAATGATGATAAGATGGCTGTTCACAGGCAAAAAGGTTAAAAGTAATGATTTTCTTGTCAAATTTGCATTTTATAGTGAAAAAATAAAAATAATAAAAAATATTTTGAATTAGATTTGAAAAATGTAGTTTAAAAATTATAGTATTTTTTAGTTAAATTTTAAAATTAAAAAAAAAATCGTGAATGTCGGCCGCGGCAGCGAGCGACGCGCAGCCAGTCCCGCGGGCTGGGCGAGCGTGCGCAACCAGCGCGCTCCGACGGGCGTCGGTCGCCCCTGTTTCGGCCGAAATCACCCAGTTTACTGTTTTTCAGGATTTTTTTCACAAAATTCGATTTTTTATCCCTTTTTTTGGGATTTTCAGGTTTTTTTTTCATTTTTAAACTTAGATAAATTATACTATTAATTAATTAATTAGTTTTTCCCTTAATTAATTTTATTTTCTATTTTTTCTTCATATAAAAAGAAAATGATAGAAAGAGAAAGAGGGGGAATTTATTTTTTTAGGGTTTTTCTAAAACTTCTCTTCTTCTTCAACAATTTTCTCTAGGTTTTCCCCTCAAATAAAATAAAAATTTCAGTTCCTCTACTTTTTTTTTCAATGGAATTTCTTCTAAAGGAGTTTGTTGTTGAAAATTAATTTTGAGACAAAATAAAGTGATTATTTGTTCTCAAAATTCAATTTTCTTACTTTTTTTTATTACATATTTTTCTAATTAAGTTTTTTAAAGATTTTGATATTGAGTTTTTTGATGAAAAATGGATTTTGGGGCAAAAAAAATATTTGTTTGTTCTTGAAATCTAATTTTTCATTTGATTTTCTAAAAAATAAGATTTTTCATAAATAATTTTTTCTTGAGACAAACATAATCATTGTTTGCTATTGACAACTTTTTTATTTTTTTAATCAATAAAAATCATTTTTTAAACGAAGAAATTCATTTTTTTGTTCTTGAAATTTTTTTATTTTCTTTCATCATTTTTAATCAAATTCTCTCTTTTGGAATAAAATTCCAATTTTTTCATATCTTTAATTCTAATTTTGCAAAATAAAGTAAGAAAATCAATCGACTTTTTTTTCCCATCGAATCCGAACACTGAGAGTAAACATTCTGGGCTTGATCTTTTACTTTTTATTGTTTTGTTCATATTTAATTGATTAACATGTATATTGTTATTATTTTCATTTATTTATTTATTCTATTGTTTTTATATTTGTCTCATTTAATGTGTTTATATATATTATTTTTGTTCATGTAAATATTGATTTCTTATTATTTCTAACATGTAATTAATTTATTTTGCTTTGGTTCCTTATTATTTTTAACATGTAATTAATTATTTCATTTTGGTTGATCTTTTTGCCATGTAAATGTTTTATGTTAATTGTGATAACATTAATTAATCATGTCATTTATTTAATTATTTTCATCATTCTTTTATTCATTATTTTTTTATCATTCTTTTTCATTGCTGTTGTTATATATTGCTTATTCATTTATTTGTTTATTTTCATTATTATTATTATCATGTTCATATTTTTATGTATTAGTCTATTAGCATGTTTTATTTATTTTAATAACATTATTTAATCCTTTTGTCATTCATAATGCATTTTTTGCATTTATTTTGATTTATTAAAATTTTAATTCATTTATCATTCTTTTGATGTAATCTTATTTTATTTATTTTAATTTGTTATTTATTATTTTATGCGTTTAATTTATCTTATTGATCTAATAACTAACATTATTTTATTTGTCTTTATTTTTATTTCAAAACTTATTTTGTTTGTTTGGGCATTTTTGCGAGCACACGACGAGAGGGTCATCCTAATATTTTATTAGGGTGGGACCTCCAAAACACCTCCGGCTTGCCCACGATGAATATAGCAGCGCTGTCTTAGACTCACTGAGGGTAGATGACCTTTCTTAATGTTCTATTGGGCGGCGACTCAATGAAACCTCCCTGTTGCCCTAAAATGGACGCACTTGTAATTTTTTACAAGTTTTTTATGAACCTTATCTCGAAATCCCTAAAAGCAGGCGGTTCGGGGCTCTCCGAGGTTCGGTGCGGGTCACAGTGGCGACTCTTTTTTCGTTCTTAAAGAATTTTTTATTTTCTTTCATTATTTTCTTTGCAATTTATTTTTTGGAATAAAATTCCAACATTTTCATCATATTCAATTCTAATCTTACAAATCAAAGACAAGGAAATCAACATTTTTACCTTCATCGAATCCGAAACTCAGAAGGTAAACATTCTGAGCTTGATCTTTTATTTTTATTATTTTGTTCATATTTAATTGATTAACATGTATATTCTTATTATTTTCATTTATTTATTTATTCTATTGTTTTTATATTTGTCTCATTCAATGTGTTTATATATATATTATTTTTGTTCATGTAAATATTGATTTCTTATTATTTCTAACATGTAATTAATTTATTTTGCTTTGGTTCCTCATTATTTTTAACATGTAATTAATTAATTCACTTTGGTTGATCCTTTTGCCATGTAAATGTTTTATGTTAATTGTGATAACATTAATTAATCATGTCATTTATTTAATTATTTTCATCGTTCTTTTATTCATTATTTTTATCATTCTTTTTCATTGCTATTGTTATATATTTATTGTTTATTCATTTATTTGTTTATTTTCATTATTATTATTATCATGTTCATATTTTTATGTATTAATTCATTAACATGTTTTATTTATTTCTATCACATCATTTAATCCTTTTGTTATTCATAATGCATTTTTTCATTTATTTTGATTTATTAACATTTTAATTCATTTATCATTCTTTTGATGTCACCTCATTTTATTTATTTTAATTTGTTATTTATTATTTTATGCATTTAATTTATCTTATTGATTTAATTATGAACATTATTTTATTTGTATTTATTTTTATTTCAAAACTTATTTTCTTTGCTTGGTATTTTTGTGAGCACACAGGGAGATTCAGGAGACTCGTTTGGCTTGGTCGTTTCCTTAATTTTTTATTATTTGTATTGTTTTCCTTATTTGGATTATTCATTTTTTTTACCATGTAATCTTTAATAAAATTATTTATGCACATTTAAAAAGAAAATCACAAAAACATTTATATTAATTAATTTAGTATTTTTCTAAATAAAAAATGGGACCAATGTCCTAGTTTTTCATACCCAAATAAACCATCACTTTTAACATTTTTTAAGGTATGCATGCAAGGACCAATGTCCTCATCTTTAATAAACCGCTCGTTTTATGTATGATTTATATTTTATTTACAATGGGGGTTGTATTCCGCCCCTAGTTTTGCTGTAATTTATTTTCATATGCTTTATTTTAGTTATACTTTTATTTATCGCTTTTCTTGAATAGATAAACTGCACTTTAATTAAATTGCATGAAATTAAATGAGAAATGGGATGGAACGCTAAATTCAAAACTCCATTATAAACTTAACCAAGGTATGAATAAATGAAAAGTCCCGAACCTTAATGAGGCGAGAGAGCCATCTCAATGTTCTATTGGGGTGGGGCCTCCAAGACACCTCTTGTGTCCCGTAAAAAGGTTCAATTTACATAGTTCTAGGCACCACGAGGCGAGAGGGCCATCCTAATATTTTATTAGGATGGGGCCTCCAAGACACCTCTGGTTTGCCCAAGCGCGAAGCGAGAGGGCCATCCTAATATTTTATTAAGGTGGGGCCTCCAAGACACCTCCAGCTTACCCACGATGGATATAGCAGCGCTGTTTTAGGCTCACTGAGGCTAGACGACCTTTTCCGATGTTCTATTGGGTGGCGACTCCATGAAACCTCCTTGTTGCCCAAAATGGACGCACTTGTAATTTCTTACAAGTTTTAACGAACCTCCTCCCGAAAGCCCTAAAAGCGGGCGATTCCGGGCGCCCTAGGATTCGGCGCGCGTCACAGTAGCGGCTGTACTGGGGACAACACTCGAGACTTCGCTTCGAAAGTACCTTGGTTAAAATTTACAATTGAATTTTAATTTAAAAATTTTATCCTTTTTTCAAAACTGCATTGCATCTCATTAGAGCCTTAGATCTATGCTAGTTAGGTCCCTCTTTCAACCTCGGTGCATTCCTGAAGTACAACCCTACGTTCACTCAATGTAGGAAAGTGTTAAGGATAATCACCAGCCCAAGCCTCGTACTATCATGGTATATTAAATGGAGACCCGATCGGTCGTTATGCTCGTGATGAGCTAGACCCGTTGGCAAGGACCATGCTTGGGTAGACCTAAAATATCATCACCCTGGCCAAAACTCATATAATGGCAATAGATACTTTCCCTATGTGGTATGAACCATAATACCTTGCTTGCTCTATAGATCATTACGTATTGGACAAACCCAGATAATTTGATTGGTCACCTAATCAAAGGCTTTCATGCCCATATAGGCCCATGCCAATTTATTCGGACTGCCTAAATACATAATGGTCAAAATCCATGCGTATGCACATTAGTTAAGAGAGGTTATGCTGTCGGTTTTCCACCACCATGCGCGTCCATCTGGTTCCTTGTTAACCCATGGATCAAGCCCACCTAGGACAGAGACTATAAGACCTCGTGTGTGGGGGCAATAAGGTTGGAAGGATCTATCTGCTTGCATATGGTTGTGGATGATGCATTGCATATTCATGTCATTCGTGCACAAATAAAATTTTTTATTTCTTCCCTATGTATACATCCTATTCTTTGCATATAATTATTACATGTATATATCAACCTATGTATAGTTTTTACATATTTAACGTGTATCATTGTAGTCTCTTTCAGCCATCGAGGACAACTTGCATAGCACGATCATGCATTACATATTATTCATGCATCATTCTAACTCCTTGCTTTTCAGCCATTGTAGACCATTTGGTTGGGTGGTTTAGGCATCCCGATAGTTTTCTAAAGAGCGATCAAAGTTCAAGTTGGCTGGCAAAGATTTAGCATCCCTACTAGAGCATCTGAAGGTATCAGAAATGGCTAGCCCCTTACAACAGACTGAAAAGACTCGTGCCCTAATTACCCAGGAGTTGGATAGAAGGTTCAAGGAGCTTGAAACAAAGATGCTGGCCATGGTCAAAGAAAGGATGGATGCCATGGCGCTTGTTCTGCAAGCTCAACTTATGGCGACTACTACACTTAACTAGGTTGAGCCAGCCATTGTCAAGAAGGCCTATATCGCAACGGTTGCAGCATCTCCTTTTGCTTGTGAACCCAGACCCAAAGGGCTATTTATTTTGCCAGTTGAACAAGGAAGAGGCGAGAAGCCTGCTCTAGAATACGACTGTATTCCTAAAGAGGAAGACATTTCAGCAGTGATGCAAGTTCCAAATAGTAAAGCATCAAGGGCGGGATATGATTTATGGTCAGGCTCAGGTTAGCACTTAGGTGGAACATCAGAGGGGTCTTTGATGCAGTTACAAGAACAAGTAAGAAAGTCAGAAGGAACAGAGCCTTCATAGTCAATAGGCATCTCTAGGCCCTCAAGTACGAAAAAAGAGCTAGCTGATTTTGAAGAAGAAATTATGAAGTCCAAGTGTGCAGCTACTCGAGTGCCTCTCAACAAAACTATTACTGGCCCCACAAGACTGAGAGAGGGTTGTTATGATGGCAACAATGCCCGAAGGATAGGAAAAGCACCAATCATGAAAATAAATCAAAGGCATTTTTCTAATTTGGACATATCCTTATCTTGGGTCCTTAAGTGGCTAATTAAGGAGGGAATGCTACAACCATTGCCGGCTAGGCTAACTAAAAGCCAGCGACAGCCCAACCACATGGGGGATCAGTATTGTGCCTTCTATCAACACACCGGGCATACCACAGATGATTGCAGGACCTTGAGACATGCCATTCAAGATCTGATTGATTCCAAATAGATCTCTGACCCAGAAGAGCGAAGGATAAAGAATAAGACAGATTAAGTCTCTAAGTGGGAAAGGGAGGATGGTTCCTAAGGACAATAAGGAACCATTGGCCAAAACATCTGTGCTAGTGGAAACAAGAGGAGGATTAGCTATTTAGAATGATCTTTTTATTTTTGAACTATTTAATAATGACATTCTGGTTTCATTAATAAGATGAACATTTTTGCTTACTTGTGTGATATCTCTTATGATTTCATTATGCATAATCATGATCATGACTCACCCCTATTTGATATTGATTTAATTGATGTTACTCTATTTAATCTCAGAACTTTGAAAAATCCAAAGAAAATCTTGATAGCATCTAATATAACTCCTAAAGAGAGATAAAAATTTGAGAGAATTAAAACAAAATGTGAAAAAGTCTTTGCCTGAACCTATGAAGACATGCTAAGAGATGATCACGGAATCACCAAGTGCCCCATTCCAACATATCTTGATCATGGACCAGCCAAGCAGAAGCCCAGAAGACTTAGGCTAAAATGGGCAGAGAAGGTTAAGGAAGGGATCCATAAGCAAAGATCAAGCCAAAATTTCTTGTCTAAGTTCAACACCCGACTTAGTTGGTCAGTGTGGTCCCACATCAAGAAAAGGAGGAGTGCATCTATCAGGATTTGAACAAATCTTATCCTCGACCAAAAAAAAAGAGAGAGAACAGGAAAAAGAACAAAGAACGAAAAAAAAAGAGAAAAATAAAATACAAAAAGGGAGAAGGAAAAGAATCAATATGTAGATTGGAAAGTCATCTTGGGGGCAAGCTTTGTTTAAATCCCATTGATCTACACATGCCCGTGCTTTGCCATTTTTCTTGACCTTTGAAAAAAAAGGGTTCTATTCACTTATGATGGATACGGATTGCTCGAGTTTGGGAATAGACATCATAGGGGAGGTGCGCCCTACAGCCTCCAATGGACAGGGTTATTGAAAGAAATTTGATATGTCGGTATGGTCTCCCACGCCACGCAGGGTTCAAGGATGGAAGGACAATTTATGGCTAAGGCTAGGAAGCTACTCTAGAAGTATGACATTAAAGACCACAAGTCCACTCTATATTGCCCTCAAATCAATGGGGTAGGGGAGGCTGCTATCGAGAAGATCTTAGTCAATATGGTTGAAAACCGCAAGGATTGGGTAGAGAAATGGCCTTTTGCACTTCGAAACTAGAGAACCACCATCGGAACCTCTACAAGAGTCACCTTTCATTCCTCGATATAGGGGCAGAAGCAGCATGGCCGATCGAAGTAGAGCTCAGATCTTTAAGGACATTCATGGAAGCTCAAATTTCGGAAGCCGACTGGGTACAGCAACAGCGGCAGCAGTTAAACACGTCGAACAAGGACAGGTCATGGGATAACTATCACAGTTAGATCTATCAGAAAACACTCTGCTCGATCATTTAGGAAGAAGATCAAAAAGCATCCAATGACAAAGGGAGATTCAATTGTCAAGCAAATAAGACCGGGTGTTCCGGACATACAGGATAAATTTAGGCCGATGTGAGAAGGTCCTTTTTGTTCTTCAAAGATTGTTATCCAAGACAGCGGCAACAGATAGCGATAAAGATGACTTCAGAGAGCCGATCAACGTTGATAGACCCAAGAGGATCCATGGCTAAAGACTAAAAATCAAAAGAAGAGAATAAAAGCCCCGCGGGTCGAAAATCGAAAAAAGGCGACCGTGCTAAAATTGGGCGCCTCGTCAGGGTGAAAACCAAAACAAGGCACACTGGGCAAAAATTAGACGCTTGAGAGAAAATATCCAATCAAGAAAACCCGAGAGGACTGATTGGAGATAGGAGTTTGATGCTTACAAGATCTACTCTGAGATTAGATGTAGTTTTACATTTTGAATCGATGTTAGATAATGATCATGTATAGAGAAATCATACCGAAATGTACACAATCTTTGCAAATACATGTGTTCATTATTTTTTACTTCATTTATAAAAAGAGAAACATCATTCATTGTTGAATGCATGAAATCTAAATGACTACACTCTGCTACTGCTCTCACCATCCAGATGTTTAAGTCGATGAGTTCTGTTATCAACTGTGAGACTAAGCACCTACCTGTAGATACCGGGTCCCGAGTAGCCTAGACCAGGATTACCCAATGATGAAATTAAGTGTGCCTGTTTATAGTCAAAAATGAAAGTTGGAAGTGACGATTTTTTTGTCGGATTAATTTATTAGAAATAAATAAAACTGTATTTTAAAAAATATTTTAAAAAATTATTTTGAGACAAAAAGGGTATGTTTTGAAATTATAATTTTTTTTAGAAATTAAAAAAAAATGCGAGTGTCGGGGGTGCGGCAGCGCCTGCGCGCGTGCAGCGACCAGCACGCGCGAGCGACGGCCTGCCCATCACGCGCGCAGCTGGGAGCACGCCCCACACGCGGCAACGCCCGTCGGGCGCACCGACGGGCGTCGCTCGCCCCTGTGCACCCGATTTTGCCCCCGACAGCCTTTTTGGCCATTTTGGCCCTTTTTTCTTCATTTTTAATGCTTTTTCTTCATTTTTTTCATATAATTTAATTCTAAAACCTTTTATTTGCCAACCTTTCAAATTTATCAATTTTTTGTGGTTATGAAAATTAAATTGATTTTAATTTTTTTCATTAAAAATTCTGATTTTTTGGAGAGGTATAAAATAATTTTTAGAGAGAGAATTAGGGGGGATTTTTTTAGAAAATTATTTTCTTCTTCTTTCTTCTCTCAAAAACAAATTCTCTCAAGTTTCTAAAGGATTTTTCCAAAATAATTCTTAAGGCAAAAAGAATAATTTTTATTCTTGGGAATTTTCTTATTTTCATTTAATAATTCTTTACTTTGAGACAAATAAATCAATTATTTGTTTTTGAGTAAAAATTCATTTTCAATATTTTATTTTTTTAATATATTCTTACAATCAAAACAAGGAATTGGATCTTACCTTCATTTCATCAAGTTAAATTTTGAGGGTAAGCATTTTTGGCTCAATTCTTAATTTAATTTTTGATTTAATTTTTTGTTTTCAATTAATTAATTATCATGTAAATTTTTTTAGATTTATTATTTTTCTACTTCTCATTTCTTGTGTTCTTTTTTAATTGTTCATAGTATTATTATTATTATTATTATTATTATTATTATTATTATTATTATTATTATTATTATTATTATTATTATTATTATCATCCTTTTGCTCTTTATTTGATTATTCATCTTTTGCTTCTATTTTTATGATTATCATTGTCCTCATTGTTGTTCATTTATTATTATTATTATTTTATTATTTATCATGTTTTAACATGTTTTATTTATTTTATTTCTTATTATTCCAACATGTTTATTTGATTGTTCATATTTCTTGGTTATTATTGTGCTTTATTATTATTATTATTGTAATTACTACTATCATTAGTATTAGTATTATTTTTATCACTCTTGTTTATTATTTTTATTCATTATTATTCATATCTTCACACATGTTGAATTTTATTATTATGTTTTATGTTTCATGCATGCTAAATTTTATATTTATTTTTATTTATATTCTTATGTATGTTAAATTTTGTTATTATTTTATACTTTTTTATGCATGTTGAATTGTTAATTGGGTAATTTGCATATTTTTATTATGTCATTTAATTGATTTTCCATACATGATGCATGTTTACATGTTTTTATTTTAATTATCTTTATTACATGTTTAAATTAATTTTTTACTAACTTCACTTTTATTTGTTTTTCTTTTATTTTCAATACTTATTTTTATGTGTGAGTATTTTCCATACCAAGTGGGAGCCCATGAAGATTTGAAGATCTATTTGGGAGTTGATTTGTTAATTTTTTTTATTATTTTCAATACTTTGCTTTCATTATTTTATTTCTAATATGTAATTTGTAATAAATTAATTTTTTTTATGCACGTTAATTAAAAAATCACAAAAATATTTCTATTAATTAATTTGATTTTTTTTAAATAAAAAGGGGCAATGTCCTAGATTTTTCATCCAAAATAAATTGTCACTTTAAAATTATTTTCTTTAATTATGCATGTGAGGACCAATGTCCTCATCTTTAACAAATAGCCCGTTTTATGTATGATTTATTTTTTATTTACAATAGGGGTTGTATTCCGCCCCTAGTTTTGTTGTAATTTATTTTTCTTTCATTTACTTTATCTACCGCTTTCTTTATGTGATTGACATGCGCTTTAATTAAATTGCATTAAAATTAAATGAGAAATGAGATGAAACGCTAAATTCAAAACTCAATTATAAACTTAACCAAGGTATGAATAAATGGAAAGCCCCGAACCATCTTTGGTCTTTGGGCTCAACGAGGCTAGAGAACCATTTCAATGTTCCATTAGAATGGGACTTCCAAGACACCTCTTGTGTCCCGTGAAAAGGCTTTAACTTGCATAGTCCTAGGCTCCACGAGGCGAGAGGGCCATCCTAATGTTCTATTAGGATGGGGCCTCCAAGACCCCTCTGGCTTGCCCAAAATGGACATTGCAGCGCTGTCTTAGGCTCACCGAGGCTAGACGACCTTTCCCAATGTTTTATTGGGTAGCGACTCCAAGAAACCTCCTTGTTGCCCAAAATGGACGCACTTGTAATTTCTTACAAGTTTTATGAACCTCTCGCGATCGCCTTAAAGGCGGGCGGTTCGGGGCACCTCGGGGTTCGACGAGCGCCACAGTGGCGACTCCGCTGGGGACAATAAGAGACTTCCCTTCGAAAATACCTTGGTTAAAATTTACAATTGAGTTTTAATTTAAAAAATTCATCTCTTTTCCAAATTGCATAGCATATCATTGGAGCCTTAGATTATGCTAGTTTAGTCCCTCTTTTAACCCCGGTGCGTTCCCAAAACACGACCTTATGTTCACTCGATGTGGGAAAGTGTTAAGGATAATCACCAGCCCAAGCCTCGTACCTTATGGTATATCAAATGGAGATCCAATCGGTCGTTATGCTCGTGATGAGTTAGACCTATTGGCAGGGACCATACTTGGGTAGCCCCAAAGTTTTATCACATTTGACCAAAACTCATATATTGGCAATAGATACTTTCACTAGGTGAAATGTATCGTAATCCCGTTCTTGCTACGTGGGCCATCATATATTGAACAAAATTAGTTAAATTAAATGGTCTTCGTCAAAGGCTTTCATGCCCCGGTGGGCCCATCTTGATTTAATTGAGGTGTTTAAATACATAATGGCCAAAAACCCATATGTATGTACATTAGGCAAGAGATGTTATGTTGCCGGCTTTTCACCGTGCACCATACGCATCCAATGGATTCCCTGATAACCCTTGGATAAAGCCCACCTAGGAAAAAGATAACACTACCTCGTGTGTGGGAGAGATAAGGTTGGAAGGATCTATCTGCTTACATGTGTTTGTCTGGAAGGATCTATCTGCTTGCATGTGTTTGTCTATGCTGCATCAGCACAACCATGCATTGCATTTCAATCATGCATCATCTTAACAAGGTGTAGTCTGCAGCCATCATAGATTCGTCTAAGAAGGATTCCACTCTTTGGATTACCATAGCTAATATCAGATCAGAGCTCAGATTCACTCTCAGAAGGTAGTGAAATATTTTCCTCAGATTCATCAGCCGAAACAGGTATGGCTAACCCGTCAGGTAAATCTAGTGCAACCCGTGCAATGATCGCCAAGGAGGTGGGAAAGAGAATGGAAGAGTTTGAGGCCAGAATGATGACGATGATAGGCAACCTTACTACTACTTTAGCGCCACTTGCTGGACAACAACCTATTGCTCCAGCTGGGGGCCAAGATGAATAAGGGCCTATTAGAGAGGATCTCCCTGCGACAGTTGACTCACCTATAGTTGTGCCCAGAGTGCCAGCACATGTAGAGCATAGAGAAGCTCCTGGACCTGAGAGTGATTTGGGTGAGGAAGAGCAGGAGGAGCCAATCATGATAAGAGGCAAAGCCCCTAAGCCAGAGGAAGCCATGTGGAGAAAGATGGAGGAGAGGTTCGAAGCTATGACTCGCTTGTTGACAGCGAGAAGAGGCATGAACCCTGAGGACAAGGAGCTAGAGGGCGAAGATCTAGTTCCCCAGAATTTTAAGATGCCTGACATGCCAAAGTTTGATGGCACCTCAGACCCAGCAGCACATGTGAAGCAGTACTCGTTAATGATGAAGGGTACAACGCTGACACAAAGGTAGAAGATAGAATATTTCTGCTTGAGCTTGACGGGTCCAGTAGTTGACCGGTATCATAGACTCGATAGAAGGACTAAAGAGGACCGGGATCTATTGACAGAAGAACTCCTAATGCAGTATGGTTGCAGTACGAGGATGGAAGTAACCCTGAAAGATCTAGAACTGCTACAGTAGAAGTCAGGGGAGTCATTTCATAAATACCTAACCCGATGGAAAAGCTGGGTAATGGAGATGAAGAGGAAGCCAGACACTCCGGACCATATAAGGCTGTTTATTAGGAATGCCAGCCCATATCTGAAAGATGGGTTAAAAATGAAGGGTTTAAAGGACTGGGAGTCCTTGAAAGACATAGCCATAGAAGCTGAAGGAGAGTACCTGGCAAGGAAGGCCAACAATGATAATTATGCCCAGAGAAATTACGGTAATCAGGGGGCAGGAAAATCAGCAGGGTCCGGTAATGGGAATCGAGCTGGAAACACCGTAGATGTAGCGGCTACCAAAGCAGACCAAAGGCATTTCTCCAACCTAGGCAAGTTACTATCTTGGGTATTTAAAAGGTTGATGAAGGAAGGTAAGCTACAACCAATGCCTGCTCAGCCCGCTAGAAGTCAAGGACATCCCGATCATCGAGCAGATTTGTACTGTGCCTACTATCAGCATATAGGGCATGACACTGATGAATGTCGAACTTTGAAAAACCATATTCAGGATCTCATTGATAACAAACAGATTACTGATCCAGAGCGCTGCAAGAAATAGGGGAGGAAACCTTCTAGTAGATGTGCTTTTCATATTTGAACTTTTTTTAGTCTTGATGTATGCAGTACTGTTTACATTAATTATATTAATGGCTTTTTGTCTATGTTCTCATGATTTTATTATGCATGATCACAACCACAAGTCATTTACATTTGATATTAACTTAATGAATACTCCTTCATTTAATCTCGAGATCCTGTAGCATCTGATATAACTCCTGAAGAGAGGAAAATTTTGAGAGCTGAAAATGAAAATAGGAAGTAGTAAAAAAAAAACTAGATGCAATTAGGGGATTGGATGAAAACTCACTAAGAGTACTAGAACCTTTCTGATTACCTGTCAAAGCGATCCCTAGATAAGACAGAACCTAGAAAATGATTTAGGCAGCCCTTCTTTATATAGCTCTCTAAATGACTGTTTTCTACCTTTATTTCGCAATCACTTGCTAGCCCGTTGAGCCTTTATTCTGGTATGCTAAATGCATACTGATTTTATTGTTACACATGTTAAAACTATCCCCTCGCCTAAAATGATTTTTGCCTCCCCTTAGAAGAAGGGCCGCTCTAGAAGGGATGGATGTACGTTTTAACAATTCTTTGGGTTATCAAAAATTGCCCTGGTAAGGATGAGTTTACACTTTGGTAAGAGGGTTTAGTCATGCACGAAAGACATGAGCTCGAAAAAAAAAAAGAAAAAAATGAAAGTGAAAAAGAAAGATGAAAAAAGAGAGAAAAAAGAAAGAAAAAGTAGAGCTCAAGATAGTAATCTCTTGATGAGTTTCTGTGGCAATCACTTTAACTTAATTATTATTCTGAGCTTGATGAGCTAAAATATTATCAAACCTAAATTCAAGAATACCTTTATAGTATGCAATTGAGCTGAGAATAGTCCTCCCATCAGTCGAGTAAAATTATGGCCATTTTTCTCTAGCAACCTGATCCTCCTTTGATAGTCACCTACCTAAGCCTAATATTACAACCAAAGTAAGACCTTTTGATTCTTGATTCACTCTTATCTAATTAGCAGAGATGACCTTCTAATAAGGTTTGGTACGTAGGAAGAGGCATATGTTGTTTTTTGAGCTTCAAGCGGGGAGCCATGAATTCATTTATGCATTTGAGTTTAGTCTCGTCCCCAACGTTGCATCTAGAATGTGCTTAAAGAAAGAAAAAAAGCATCCTGGGCAAAAATTAAGAGCAGAGAGAAAATTTTCAACCATGAAAATCCAAGAGAGCTGGTTAATAACAGGAGTTTGATGATTTCAAGATCCATCTTGAGATTAGATAGGGTTTTGTATTTTTGAAATTAATGCCAAATGATGATGATGTGTGATGAAATCAGACTGGAACATATGCATTTATACAATAATATTTTAATGTAAGCAAAGCACTTTATCTTGCATACTCAAAATTGTTTAAGTTCTAGCATAAAAAGCAGCGCATTGTTTTTTCTTCGCATATGTGCAATTTACTATAAGTGGCCCTCATTGCCATCTTCATCTTGATGCTTCAGCAGACTTGCCCCGACATTGGCTTCGAGCTATTCGTCAGCACAAAATCCATACAACCATTATTCCAAAAGCGAAAAGGATTTTTGCTTCAAAAAAAAAAATTTTAAAAAAAAGAAGGCTATTAGAGTTGAAAACCGTGACTGGCTCTCTAAGCAAAAGTTAGACCAAAGGGTAAGGTGAAAACCTGGAAACAGGCAGTCTGCCCTACAAAAAAAATGAAATAAAGAAAAGCCGCTGGATTGGTGTAAGCACCGTGTCCCGGAGCGGTCCGGATCAGAGATTACCCTATGATGAAATCAGTATCCGAGCCTGTATAAATGGTTTGGATTTGGAGGTTTTAGTCCCATGCTCCACGAGAAATGAGTCTTTTCACCTTTCATAGGCAGAGGGGGAGAAAACAGGGAATTTTCGAGTCAAAAAGGCATATTTTCCTCCACAGACGGCCAGCCCGTCTGTGAGGGCCAGCCCGTCACTTAGGGTCACAGATGGCCTGTGGTATTTTCCGACGCCCGTAGCACGCAACCTTTCCGACGCCCGTCAGTGAAAGTGGCAGGGTCGTCGGATGAATCCTTGTGTCAGAAGGATTCTTCCGATGCCCGCCTCCATACACTGACGCCCGTCGGTCGTGCCTGGCCTATAAAAGATTCGGATTTTCTCTTAAAAAGGGTTCCAAAAATTTTCAAGAGGGGAAACTCTGCCAAAATTCAAGCACATTTTCTCTCTCTTCCAGCAAACACATTCATAAAGAAATCTCTTTTAATTAGAGGATCAAATCATTAAAAAGAAACTAAAACTAATTAGTTTTCTTTAGATTTTGATTCCAAAGTCAATCTTTTGAGGGGTTAAGGAGGAAATAATCCATTTTCCTTTTTTTGATCCTTCATTTTGCTTCTCGTGGAACGCGCGGGGCTCTAATCGACACAAGAATCTCACTTAAGCATTATCTGAGGGTAAATATTCCGGACTGATTCTCCATACCATTTCATCTTTGTTCCTTATTTCGTCATTATTTTTCTTTATTTTGACTCTTTTCATCTTATTTTGTGATAAAACCCCTTTTTTTGGCTTTAAAAGAGTTTTTTACTGTTTTTTTCAGAGACAGTGGTGACCGACGGGTCATCTTCTTCACCGACGCCCGTCGGTCACCCCACTCACAGACGCCCCTCTCTTGAGTGAGCGACGGATAGGTCGGTCACTTTGACTGACGCCCGTCGGTCACCCAACAGAGGCCGTCGCTGGGTCCTGTCTCCACGTTTTCAAATCTCTTCTATCTCTTTCAAGTCTCTTTTGACTTTATTTATGTTGAGTTTTCATATATTGACATTTTTAACTTTCTGTGAGCACATACTGATTCTCTTGGATTATCCTGAGCTTGGGGGGGGGGGGGGGGGCTATCTACCATATTCGGAGGATTTCGTCCGGTTTAGTTTCCTAACTTTCTTGGTTATTTCCTTCATTTCTTTATTCATTGACTATTTTATGTACATGGATATACTCTTTTTGTATCTCGTTAAGTATAAAAATTGATAAATGTTTTATATTCAATAAAATGAGGTTTTCATAAACGTAAGGACCCAACGTCCTATCTTCATCCAATAAAAATCATCACAATAAAAATATCAAATTTTAATAATAATGCATGCGAGGACCAAAGTCCTCAAAATAAATAATACCCCGATTCGTGTATGTATCGCACATTTATAAAAGGGAGTTGTATTCCACTCCTTGTATTATTGTAATTTATTGCTTTCACTATTTACTTGCTCATTTACGGCTTTCCAAATATGGATAAATGCGCCTTCAATCAATTGCATCGTGTGGAGAGAGAGCGAATTAATGATAATTAAAATTTAATCATAAAATAATCGAGGTAGAAATAGATGAGAAATTCCGAACCCAGCTCTGGTCTTTGGGCTTAAAGAGGCTAGAGGTCTACCCTCCAAGACACCTTTTTGTGCCACGGGACTTTGGCGTTAATCCTAGGCTCCTTAGGGCGAGAGGTTTACCTTCCAAGACCCCTCTAGCTGGCCCAAAATGGATACTAAGTGCAGTCTTAAGCTCTCAGAGGCGAGAGAAACTTTCCCAATGTTCTATTGGGTGGCGACTCCATGAAACCTCCTTGTTGCCCAACATAGACGCACTTGCGATTTATTGCAAGCTGTCAACGGACCCACAAATGCCCCGATCGCCCTCAAGCGGGCAGTCCCATGGGCGGCCGCGGGGATCTGGCGCGCGTCACAATTGGGTTGGGTCCATTCCAGGCAAAAGTTAGGCACAGGGTTATGTGAAAATCCTTAAAGGGACGCATTTTCCACAAAAAAAAAAAAAACTAGTGTGAAAATCCACAAGGGACGCACTATCTTTAAAACAATGACTTTCGATGCCTGTAGCAATAAGGCGGCATTACTTTGGATTATTTCCTTTCAGCCAAATAAGGCATAATTCAGGACATGAGTCAGAATTCCGGGCGTATGATCATTGACCGGGGGGCAAAGATCTGCACCTGACAGTTCTCTCAAAAAAAGTTTCGGGTCAGAGTCCCTAAGCCAAGATGACGCTTCTAGATCCTTGGAGGAATAATCGAGCGCGTCTCTCACTGCGCTGCCGCCGCCGACATTCGCGAATTTTTTTTAATTTTTAAATTAAACTAAAAAATACTATAACTTCTAAACCTCATTTTTCATTAGAATTGAATACGATAAAAATGTTAAAATTTTATTCCAAAAAATAAATTGTAAAGAAAATAATGAAAGAAAATCAAAATTCTTTAAGAAAAAAAAAATTAATTTTTTTACCTAAAGAATGATTTTTGATTAAAAAATATTCTCAAAAATAAACAATTATTTGTTTGTCTCAAGGAAAATTGCCCATGTTTCAGTCGAAATCGCCCAATTTGCTGTTTTTTCGGATTTTTTGCACAAAATTCTATTTTTTATCCCTTTTTTAAGAAATTTTCAGGTTTTTTTCCATTTTAAAACTTAGATAAATTATATTATTAATTAATTAATTAGTTTTTCCCTCAATTAATTTTATTTTCTATTTTTTCTTCACATTAAAAGAAAAGGATGGAAAGAGGGGGGGGGGGGGGGGGGGGGGGGGTTGTGGGGGGGCAGGGAATTGATTTTTTTAGGGTTTTTCTAAAGCTTCTCTCCTTCTTAAACAATTCTCTCTAGGTTTTCCTCTCAAAAAAATTTCAGTTCTTCTACTTCTTTTTTTCAAAGGAATTTCTTCTAAAACATTTTTTAGAAAGAGTTTTGTTGTTAAAAAATTAATTTTGAGACAAAATAAAGTGATTATTTGTTTTCAAAATTCAATTTTCTTACTTTTTTTATTACATATTTTTTTAATTAAGTTTTTAAAGATTTTGATATCGAGTTTTTTGATGAAAAATGGATTTTGGGGCAAACAAAATAATTGTTTGTTCTTGAGATCTAATTTTTCATTTGATTTTCTAAAAAATAAGATTTTTCATAAATAATTTTTTCTTGAGACAAACATAATCATTGTTTGCTCTTGAGAACATTTTTATTTTTTTTAATCAATAAAAATTATTTTTTTAAACAAATAAATTTATTTTTTTGTTCTTGGAATTTTTTTTTATCATTTTTAATCAAATTCTCTCTTTTGGAATAAAATTCCAATTTTTTCAAATCTTTAATTCGAATTTTGCAAAATAAAGCAAGGAAATCAATCGACTTTTTTTCCTCATCGAATCCGAACTCTGAGGGTAAACATTCTGGGTTTGATCTTTTACTTTTTATTATTTTGTTCATATTTAATTGATTAACACGTATATTCTTATCATTTTCATTTATTTATTTATTCTATTGTTTTTATATTTGTCTCATTTAATGTGTTTATATATATTATTTTTGTTCATATAAATATTGATTTCTTATTATTTCTAACATGTAATTAATTTATTTTGCTTTGGTTCCTCATTATTTTTAACATGTAATTAATTAATTCATTTTGGTTGATCTTTTTGCCATGAAAATGTTTTATGTTAATTGTGATAACATTAATTAATCATGTCATTTATTTAATTATTTTTATCATTCTTTTATTCATTATTTTTTTTATCATTCTTTTTCATTGCTATTGTTATATATTTATTGTTTATTCACTTATTTGTTTATTCTCATTATTCTCATTATTATTATTATTATTATTATTATTATTATTATTATTATTATTATTATTATTATTATTATTATTATTATTATTATTATTATTATTATTATTATTATTATTATTATTATTATCATGTTCATATTTTTATGTATTAGTTCATTAGCAAGTTTTATTTATTTCAATCACATCATTTAATCATTTTGTCATTCATAATGCATTTTTTGCATTTATTTTGATTTATTAACATTTTAATTCATTTATCATTCTTTTGATGTCATCTCATTTTGTTTATTTTAATTTGTTATTTATTATTTTATGCGTTTAATTTATCTTATTGATTTAATTACTAATATTATTTTATTTGTGTTTATTTTTATTTCAAAACTTATTTTCTTTGTTTGGGCATTTTTGCGAGCACACGGGAAGATTCAGAAGGCTCGTTTGGCGTGGTCTTTTCCTTAATTTTTGATTATTTGTATTGTTTTCCTTATTCGGATTATTCATTTTTTTTACCATGCAATCTTTAATAAAATTATTTATGCACATTTAAAGAGAAAATCACAAAAACATTTATATTAATTAATTTGGTATTTTTCTAAATAAAAAATGGGACCAATATCCTAATTTTTCATACCCAAATAAACCATCACCTTTAACATTTTTTAAGGTATGCATGCGAAAACCAATGTCCTCATCCTTAATAAACCGCACGTTTTATGTATGATTTATATTTTATTTACAATAGGGGTTATATTCCGCCCCTAATTTTGCTGTAATTTATTTTCATATGCTTTATTTTAATTATGCTTTTATTTATCGCTTTCCCTGAATGGATAACCTGCACTTTAATTAAATTACATGGAATTGAATGAGAAATGGGATGGAACGCTAAATTCAAAACTCCATTATAAACTTAACCAATGTATGAAAAAATGTGAAGTCCCGAACCTTCTCTGGTCTTTAGGGTTAATGAGGCGAGAGGGTCATCTCAATATTCTATTGGGGTAGGGCCTCCAAGACACCTCTTGTGTCACGTAAAAAGGCTCAATTTTCATAGTTCTACGCACCGCGAGGCGAGAGGGTCATCCTAATGTTCTATTAGGATGGGGCCTCCAAGATACCTCTGGTTTGCCCAAGCGCGAGGCGAGAGGGCCATCCTAATATCTTATTAGGGTGGGGCCTCCAAGACACCTCCGGCTTGCCCACGATGGACATAGCAGCGCTGTCTTAGGCTCACTGAGGCTAGACGACCTTTCCCAATGTTCTATTGGGTGGCAACTCAATAAAACCTCCTTGTTGCCCCAAAATGGATGCACTTGTAATTTTTTACAAGTTTTTTATGAACCTCATCTCGAAATCCCTAAAAGCGGGCGGTTTGGGGCTGCCCGGGATTCGGCGCGTGTCACAGGCTTCCTTGGCCTGAGCAATTTAACCTTTCTCCTCTACTGTCTTTTATGGCACAATTACTAATATTTTTATATGAAATTCACACTATAAACTCTACAGATTCCACTGATCACTACTAACCCATTATTTAGGCTATTACATAACTCTATAAGAGAACGTACCTCATTCGGTGATGAAGGTTGTCTTAATCCGGTCTACAATCTTGTTGAGGATCTGATTTTACCTGGCATATCCATCCATAAAGTTGTACATCATACATATAGCGGCACTGTCAACTAGAACATCAATGTGAGGCAAAGAAAAATCATCTTTTGGACAAGCCTTATTCAAATCCCGATAGTCCACACATACCTGAACCTTTCCATCCTCTTTGGCTATGGGAACCACGTTGGCTGACCATGTCGGGTACTGAACCTCCACCAGGAACTTAGCTTCAATTTGCTTGTGTACTTCTTCCTTTACTTTTTGTGCCCACTTCAGCCTAAGCCTTTTTGAGCTTCTGCTTAACTGGTTTGCACCTGGATAGGTAGGGATAGCATGCTCGATGATGTCTTGGTTAATACCTAACATGTCCTCGCAGGTCCAGGCAAAGACTTTTTCATATTTTTTAAAGATTCTCTCAAATTTTAACCTCTCTTCAAGGGTCACATCTGATGCTATCAAGATTTCCTTTGGATTTTCCAAAGTCTCGAGATTAAATGGAGTTGTATTAGTTGAATTAATGTCAAAAATGAATGAATCATGTTCATAATCATGCTAAATAAAATCATCAAAAACATCACACAAGTAAAGTTATTCATCTTATTGAGAAAATCAACATTGCAAATAGTATCATTAAAAAGTTCTGGAATAAAAATAATATTTATAAAACTATTATCTTCTTCTCCTGCAGACGCAGATACTCTAGCCGATGGCTCTGGTTTCTCTTAGCTCTCTGGAGGTTTTTCAACTACCTCTAGTGAAATCTTCAAATCTTCCATCTTTAGCTCTTGAGCTGATGCTTCAACTACCACTTCTCTTTCCCCCTCATTCTGGTGGCTAGCAAGTCTTCAGTAACAACTTTTTCTAGCTCGTCTCGATCCCAGGCTGTGCTCTGAGTCATGACCTCTGCATCCTAGAAAATTGTCTACACACTTGATGGTCCCATTAGCCCAATTGAACACATAATTAAAGACCTCAAACCCAGGTATAATCTTTCCTTCAATGACCCACTGAGGCTCAACCTTACCATAATAAGCACAAGCTGATGATGGTGGCACAAAGATCTCCATAATGTCAGGAATTTCTACTGATTTCTTTTTACCTTTGGCATTCGCAACTACATATCCCAGACCCTGCTGTCCTTCTGGGTCTTTAACTTGATGGCTAAATGCGGCCCTTGAGAGTATTTACCCAAAATAACCCCTAGAAGGAAGTGCATCCTTTTCATCATGTTCACCACCTGAGGATAATCCACTGGATCAACTTCTTCACCAATCACAGACAAATAGAAGCCGCTAAATGGCTGGTTAGAGATTCCCAAAGCGGACACTTAGTTTTCTCTTGCAGACATGATAGTTATGACATATCCTTTATATGGTATCTTAATCATCTGATGCAGGGTGAATGGTACTCCTCCCAATCTATGAAACCAAGGCCTCCCAAGCAAAGCCAAAAAGTTAGCAGGGATGGGTAAGACTACAAACTCTGCCTCCATTTTAATAGGCCCAGTCTTTACTAGTGCTTTAAAGGTTCCTGAGGCTTATCTCCGAGAGTTATCATAGGCCGTAATGGTGAGATCAGATCTGATCAGCATACTTAAATCTATCCCAAAAGCCAAAAGTACCACTAAAGGGCAAACATTTATGGCTGAGCCATCATCAACCATTACGCAAGCAGTGTACTTGCCATTGATCTGTGCTTTGATGTATAATGGGCAGTTATGATTGCGACCCATAGCTTGCAAGTTAACATTAGAAAATACCAAATATCCCCCAAGAACTACTTTAACCAAATCCAATAATTCATAAGGTCAGATGGTGGTGGCCATAGTAGATTCACATAAGGCCTCGACTAACTTCTGCTTGTGTGAGGGCAATTATCTCAATAAATCCCAAATAGATATCTGAGCCGTTGTCTTCTTTAATTGCTTCATTATTGGGTCATTTTCCAGCTCCTTCTCTAGAGGTGTAAGCACTAGGTCTTACAGCTTCTCCACCTCTAGGATCACCCTTCCACTCCAGGTCACTGCCCCAAATTTTTCTTTCTCTCATCCTCTAAAGGGTCAACAGTGTAAGCACCGTGTCCCGGAACGGTCCGGATCAGAGGTTACCCTATGATGAAATCAATGTCCGAGCCTGTATGAGGGGCTGGATTTGGAGGTTTTAGTCCCGCGTTCCATGAGAAGTGAGGCTTTTTACCATTCCTGGGCAGAGGGAGAGAAAAACAGAGGTTTTTTCGAGTCGAAAGGAATTTTGTCCTCCACAGACGGCCAGCCCATCTGTGAAGTCAGCCTGTCGCTCCGAGTTACCGACGGCTTGTGGTATTTTTCGACGCCCGTCGGAAAGTCACCGCCCCTGTCAGAACGCCGCCTGGTTTCCCGGAACACGCAACCGCTTCGACGCCCGTCGGTGGATGTGGCAGGCCCGTCAGACGAATCCTTGTGTCAGAAGGATTCTTTCGACGCCCGCCTCCATACACCGACGCCCATCGGTCGTGTCTGGCTATAAAAGCTCTAGATTTTCACTTGAAAAGGGTTGGAAAAATTTTCAAAGGAGGAAACTCTGCCCAATTTCAAGCAAATTTTCTCTCTCTTCCAACAAAACACATTTAGTAAGGAAATCTATTTAATCAAGGATCAAATCAATCAAAAGGAACTAAAACTAATTAGTTTTCTTTAGATTTTGACTCCAAAACCGATCTTTTGAGGGGTTGAAGAAGAAATAGCTTATTTTCTTTCTTTGATCCTTCATCTTTTGCTTCTCGTGGAACGCGCGGGGCTTTAATCAATACAAGAATCTCACCCAAAGCGATTATCTGAGGGTAAATATTCTGGATTCCTTCTCCATATTATCTCATACTTATTTCTTATTTTGTGGAATTTTTGAACATCTGTCATTATTTTCTTTTGTTTTGGCTCTCTTATCTCCTTTTGAGATAAAACCCACTTTTTGACTTTGAAAAGGTTTTTTTTCATTCTGTTTTTTTTGGAGACAGTGGTGACCGACGGGTCATCTTTATCACCGACGCCCGTCGGTCACCCACCTACAGACGCCCCTCCTTGAGTGACAAATGGACATCTCGGTTACCTTAACCGACGCCCGTCGGTCAGCCAAGGAAGGCCATCGGTGGGTTCTGTCTCCATCCTTTTAAATCATTTTTTTTCTCTTTCAAGTCTCTTTGACTTCTTATATGTTAATTTTATGTATATTAACACCTCTTAACTTTCTATGAGTGTATATTGATCCTCTTGGATAAATCCGAGTTTGAGCGGCTGTCTACAATGTTTGGAGGACTTCATCCGGTTTAGTTTCCTAATCCTCTTAAGTATTTTCTTCATTTATTATTCATTGATTATTTTATGTATACTGATGTACTCCTTTCATATCCCGTTAATGTATAAAAATGACTCAATGTTTTATATTCAATAAAATGAAGTTTACACAAAAGCAAGGGTCCAATGCCCTATTTTTATCCAATAAAGGTCATCACAAATAAAGATCCCCAATTTTAATAATGATGCATGTGAGGACCAAAGTCCTCAAAATAAGCAATGCCCCGATTTATGCATGCTTCGCACATTTACGAAAGGGAGTTGTATTCCGCTCCTTGTATTATTGTAATCCATTGCTTTCACTATCTATTTGGTCATTTATTGCTTTCAAGATGTGAATAAATGCGCCTTTTAATCAACTGCATAGTGTGGAGAGAGAGCGAATTAATGATATTAAAATTTGATAATAAGATAATTGAGGTAGAAATAGATGAGAAATCCCGGACCCAGCTCTGGTCTTTGGGCTCAAGAGGTTAGAGGTGATCCTCCAAAATACTTCTTGGTTCATGAGGCTTTAGCGCTAATCCTAGGCTCTTTAGGGTGAGAAGTTCACCTTCCATGACCCCTCTGGCTGGCCCAAAATGGATACCAAGCGCAGTCTTAAGCTCTCCGAGGCGAGAGTAACTTTCCCAATGTTCTATTGGGTGGCGACTCCATGATACCTCCTTGTTGCCCAACATAGATGCACTTGCAATTTATCGCAAGCTGTCAACGGACCCGCAAATGCCCCGATCGCCTACGTGCGGGCGGTCCGAACGGGCGGCGCCCGAGATCCGGCGCGCGTCACAGTGGCGACTCCACTGGGGACATTTATGGTTCGAGATTTCGATTTGAAAATACCTCTTTTAACATTTATGATTAAAATTTAATTCATAAATTCACTTTCTCTCAAATTTGCATTTGCATATCATTAGAGCCTTAGAATACGCTAGTTTGGTCCCTCTTTTAGCCCCGGTGCGTTCCTGAAGCACCTCCTCATTTTCACTCAATTTGGGGAAGTGTTAAGAATAATCACCAGCCCAAGCCACGTACCTTAATAGTATATCAAAATGATGACCCGATCGGTTGCTATGCTCGTGATGAGCTAGACCCGTCGGCAGGGATCATGCTTGGGTAGCCTTAAAAAAACATCTCCCTTGACCAAAGCTCATGTAATGGCTGTAGTTACTTTCCACAGGTGAAATGAACCCTAATTCCATGCTTGCTGTATGGATCCTCATGTATTGGGTGAGTCCAAATGTCTCGCTTGGTAACCTAGCCAAAGGCTATCATACCCCGGTAAGGCCATGTCGAAATTTATGGAATGTCCAAATACGTGACGATCATTATCCATCCGCTTGTACATTAGCATAGGAGTGTCATGCTGCCGGTTTTTCGCCGCGCATCATGCGCGTCCATCGGGTCCCTCATTAACCCTTGGGCTAATCCCACCTAGGAAAGAGACTGCACGACCACGTGTGTGGGAGAAATAAGGGTGGAAGGACCTACTTGTTTGCTTGTGCTCTGTAAGTGTTGCATATCACGATCATGCATTATACCTGCATTTCATGCATCATGCCTAACTTTTTGTCCCTGCAGCCATTATAGATCTGCCCAGGTGGACTAGATCACCAACCGGACGACTGATCCGAGTTCCTACTCCCGAGCTGTCAGATAGAGAGGGTCTACCAGAAATCTTATCAGAAATCAGTGGTACAGTATCTCAAATGGCAAACTCGCCTAGGGGGATGACGCCACCAGGGCCATGATCGCGGAAGAAGTGGGCCGCCGTTTTGAGGAATTCGAGGGCAGAATGATGAATATGTTGACCGTCTTGGCACAGCAGAATGCTCCACAGAATCCTCCTCCTCCTCCTCCAGTGAGACAAAATGAGCCTGAGGAAGAAAGGGTCGAAAGGCGAGAAGAGCCCGCTAGGCCGCCACCAGTAGAGTTGGGATCAGTAGCCTCGGGAGAGCAGAGAAGGAGGCCTGTGCTGAGAATTGATGATGATAGAGATATCGAGGATAATAGGATGAGCATTGCATCCGAGAGGGGGAAAGCACCTCAGACTGACGACTTCATTTTAAAGAAAATGGAAGAAAGGTTCGAAGCTATGGCCCGTATGATAGGCAGAGCTCATGGGATGAATCCGGAGGATAAGGAGTTGGACGGAGAAGACCCGATCCCTTATAACTTCAAAATGTCGGATGTGCCGAAGTTTGATGGTACTTCTGACCCGACCGCACATGTGAAGTAATATTCTCTGGTCATGAAGGGGACCACGTTGTCCAAGAAGCAGAAAGTAGAATACTTTTGTCTGAGTCTGACCTCTCATGCCATTGATTGGTATCATGGCCTTGACCGCCGCACTAAAGAAGATTGGAATCTGCTTACGGAAGAGTTTTTGAAGCAGTATGATTGTAACACCAGAATGGAGGTGACTCTGAAAGATCTTGAGCTACTCCAGCAGAAGACTGGGGAATCTTTCCATGATTATCTCACCCGATGGCAAAACCGAGTAATGGAGATGCGCCGAAGCCGGACACCCAGGGTCAGATTCGTTTATTTATCAAGAACGCAAGCCCGTACTTGAAAGAGGGGTTGAAGATGAAGGGGTTGAAGGACTGGGAATCTCTCAAAGATATAGCCATCGAAGCAGAGGGAGAATTCTTGGCTCAAAAAGCTAATAACGATAATTTCGCCAAAAAGGCTAACCCCGGTCAAGGAACCAGCAGGCCGGCGGGTCCCAGTAACAGCACTAGAAGAACGGGTGAAGTGTCTGCTACTGAGGCAACCACCCAGAGGAAGTTTTTGAACTTGGGGAGACCATTATCCTGGGTTTTGAGAGGGTTAATGAAGGAGGGAAAATTGCACCCTCTGGCTCTTAGGCCAGCTTTGACGCAAGGGAAACCTGGACACAAAGATAACGAATTCTGTGCGTTCCACCAGCACTCAGGCCATATCACAGATAAATGCAAAGCGCTCCGACACTATATCCAAGACTTGATTGATAGCAAGCAAATCTCTGACCCTGAGAAGAGGGAAACTGAGAAGAAGCCCGGTTATAATGCCGTACTACCACCCGTGTTTATGATCCAATCTAGCCTGCCAGAGTGGTACGTGCTACAAGATCTATATGGAAGTGAGAAGTTCGCTGCTGGTTATCCCGAGGATAGAGAGGAGAAGGCAGTTGTGGCGACCCTTGATTGCTGGTCTAGCAGTGAAAGCGGTGGAGAAGCCGAGGATGAAGAAGGAATGAACCTTGATTTGTGGGGCTCCGATGGAGATGAAGGAGAGATGGGGGCTGTAACGAGGAGTGGAAGAGTGATCCCCGAGATTACGAGGCTACCTGAGCTAGTGCAGCCATCAGCCGAGAAAGAGCCAGAGGAGAATCAGATTGTCAGACAGTTGAAGAAAACTGTAGCTCAAATATCCATCTGGGATCTGTTGAGATAATCCCCCTCTCATAGGCAGAAGGTAGTAGAAGCTTTGGTTGAGGCCACGGTCGCCACCACTATTTCCCCATCAGAACTTTTGGGTTTAATTAAGGGAGGATCCGAGGAGAGATTGGTCTTTTCTGACGCCGACCTACCTGTTGAAGGCCGCAACCACAACCGACCCTTGTACATTAAAGCGCATATTAACGATAAGCACACTGCTTGCGTTATGGTGGACGACGGGTCTTCTATCAATGTGTGCCCTTTGATAGCTTTGCAAGCTTTTGGTTTAAACGAAGATATGCTCAGTGGATCTGATCTGACTATCACAGCCTACGATAACTCGAGGAGGCAAGCCTCAGGAACCTTTAAGACTTTGGTCAAGACAGGACCTATTGAAGTGGAGGTTGAATTTGTAGTTCTGCCCATACCCGCTAACTTCTCAGCTTTGCTCGGGAGACCCTGGTTTCATAAATTAGGGGGAGTGCCATCCACACTGCATCAGATGATAAAGTTCCCACACGAAGGGGAGGTGGTGACTATCAAAGCAGCTAGGGAAAACCAGGTCTCAGCGCTGGAAATAGCCAATCAGCCATTTAGCGGCTTCCATGTATCCATGATACGAGAAGAGCACGGGTTAGTGGATGGCCCAGCTGTGGTTAATATGATGAAGAAGATGCATTATCTTCCTGGGGCTGGTTTAGGCAGAAACTCCCAAGGACTGCAAACCGCAATCACCACTCGAGGGCAAAAGAGCCGGAAAGGTCTGGGGTATAGAGGTGGCTTCGGCAAGAAGAAGGTAACGGGTAAGATCCCCCACATAACAGAGAGCTTTGTACCGGCATCCTCAGTTTGTGCTTACACTGGCGAAGACGAGCCGCATTGGGTAGAGGGGAGGATTGTCCCTGGCTTCGAGATCTTTAACGATGTGTATGACTGGCATGTCGGGTTTGTCAAGACTGTCGAAGACTTCTGGGATGAGGAGGTCATGACTCAGGGTATTACTTGGGATAGATGCGAGCCTGAAGAGGTTGTTACCGAAAAGATGATAGCTGCCAAGCTGAAAGGGAAGCAGAAGATAGCAGAATTAGAGCTGAAAATGGGAGATTTGAGAATTTCCTCCGACATGCCTGAGGGGCCTCTGCTGGATCAGGAAGCCGGTAAGCAAGCTGCAACAGCATCAACATCGGGAGTGGCAGAAGAAGACTCTAGTTTAGACTGTCTTTTTATTCCCGAACTCTTTTATGATGTAAATGACAATTATAATATTATCAATAAGGCAAACAATTTCTCTTATTTGTGCGATGTTTCTAACGGTTTCGACATGCATGAACATGATCATACTCCATCAATTTCTGACATCGATTCCACTGATACAACGCCTTTTAATCTTGGAACCTCAGAAAATCCGAGAGAAATTCTAATAGCATCAAACATAACTCCTGAGGAGAGAAAAAATTTTGAGAGAATAATAAGAAAACATGAAAAGGTCTTTGCCTGGACCTATGAGGACATGCCAGGAATTGACCGAGACGTGGCGGAACATGCCATCCCGACTTACCCAGATTGCAAGCCTGTGAAACAGAAGTTGAGAAGGCTGAGGCCAGAATGGGCTGACAAGGTCAAAGAGGAGATTCGGCAGCAGATAGAAGCCAAGTTTCTCGTTGAGGTGCAGTATCCTACATGGCTGGCAAATGTGGTCCCTGTAGCAAAGAAGAACGGAAAGGTCAGGGTGTGTGTGGATTATCGAGATTTGAACAAGGCCTACCCTAAAGATGATTTTCCATTACCCCATATCGATGTGTTAATAGACAGCGCCGCTAATTGCGCGATGTATAGCTTTGGAGATGGATATGTGGGGTACAACCAAATCCTGAACAAGATAGCTGATCGGGTTAAAACCACCTTTATCACAGAATGGGGGACTTATGCCTACCGAGTCATGCCTTTCGGCCTGAAGAACGCAGGGGCCACATACCAGAGAATGGCGACCAAGATTCTGAGCGACCTGATTCATAATGAAGTGGAAGTGTATGTCGATGACAGGATGGTCAAATCAGCCACCCGAGAGGGACACTATGAAGCTCTAGAGAAGTTCTTCACCAGGATCGACAAGTATAATCTGTGACTTAACCCCAAGAAGTGCATTTTCGGAATAACTTCAGGAAAACTATTGGGACATGTCGTCAGCCAGAGGGGAATAGAAATTGACCCGAACAAGGTGAAAGCCATCAGAGAGATGCCTGTGCCATAAAAAGAGAAGGATGTAAGGAGTTTCCTGGGCAAGCTGCAGTATGTCAGCCGATTCATTGCCAAGCTCACTTCAATATGCGAGCCCGTCTTTAAGCTGCTTAGAAAGAATCAGCCTGTGGTCTGGAATGAAGATTGCCAGAAAGCTTTTGACAGCATCAGGGAATACCTGTTGAATCCGCCAGTGCTAAGGCTGCCGCAGCCGATTAAACCGCTTATCCTGTATTTGGCAGTAGAAGGCAGTTTCGTGGGCGCCATGATGGCTCAAGAAGATGAATTTGGGGTGGAGTTTGCAATTTATTACCTTAGCAAGAAATTTTTGGCTTATGAGATAAGATATGCTGAAGTAGAGAAGATTTGCCTGGCAGTAATTTGGGCGTCAAAGAAACTGAGGCATTATTTCTACTCGTACAAGGTTCAAGCAGTGGCCAAGCAGAATCCGTTAAGATACTTGCAGGAAGCACCGTCTTTGCTTGGAAAGATGGGGAGGTGGCTGCTCTTGCTACAGGAGTTTGATGTGCAATACATCACCCGCAAGACTATTAAGGGGCGAGCCGTAGCCGAATTTCTTGCTAAGCATCCTATTCAAGGTGACACTTCCGAGTTTACCTTTCCTGATGAGAGCCTAGTCACGATTTCTGTTCAGGGATGGCAGTTGCACTTTGACGGGGCAGTGAATAACAGAGGGGCCGGAATTGGAATCATCCTGACAACCCCAGATGATGAGAAACTTCCCCTTGCTAAGAAGCTGAGATACAAAGCAACCAATAATGAAGCCGAATATGAAGCTTGCACTTTCGGGCTAGAAGCTTTAGCGGCATTGGGGGCAAAGAACATAGAAGTCTTCGGTGACTCATCCTTGGTGATTAACCAGATCCGAGGTGAATGGGCTGTAAAAGAAGAACGGCTGGTGCCCTACGTTGAATATTTGAAAGAGATGTGTGGGCAGTTTGAGACTTGCACCTTCCACTTTGTGCCGAGAGATGAAAACCGTCTGGCTGATGCGTTGGCGACCTTAGTGTCAATGTGGGATAACCCTGAAGGAGTGGCTATGAAGCCAGTGCTGATCTCGAGCTCTGATAAGCCCAGTTTTGAAACCAAGCCTGTAATGGAGGTAGGAGTGGCGGATGGGAAACCATGGTACTTCGACATCATGAATTACTTGGAAAACAACAAATTTCCAGAAGAAGCCACTGAAAAAGACCAGAGGATGATCCGTAAGCTATCTACTCAGTTCATATCCTTAGAAGGGGTGTTGTACAAAAGGCAGTCGGACGGGATTCAGCTCAGGTGCTTGAATGAAAAAGAAGCCTGCAAAGTGATGGAGGAGACCCATGCAGGTGTCTGTGGGGCTCACATGAATGGATTGATCTTGGCCAAGAAGATTATGAGACAAGGCTTTTATTGGCTTACAATAGACAATGACTGCTCGAGATACGTCAAACAATGCCAGTTGTGCCAACAATACGCGGACTTGAGACACCTGCCAGTATCAGAGCTACATAACTTGACATCACCTTGGCCGTTTGCTGCTTGGGGGATAGATATCATCGGAGAAATTCGCCCTACGGCGTCCAATGGGCACCGATTCGTCATAGTCGCAATTGACTATTTTACCAAATGGGTAGAGGCGGAATCCTTCAAGAAGATTGATGCGAGGGATATGGCCAAGTTCATAGAGAGGAATCTGATCTGTAGATATGGTCTTCCTCATCATATAGTGTCGGATAATGGGGTGCAGTTCATGGGAGAAACCAGGAAGCTCCTCGAGAGGTATGGTGTCGAGCATCATAAGTCCTCCCCCTACCAACCGCAAGCGAATGGGGCAGTAGAGGCCGCAAATAAGAATATGAAGAAGATCCTGTCCAAAATGGTCCAAACCTACAAAGACTGGGCTAAAAAGTTACCCTTCGCCCTGTGGGGATATAGAACGACGGTGAGGACGTCTACAGGCGCTACACCATTTTCCCTGGTATACGGAATGGAAGCAGTATTGCCAGTAGAGATAGAGCTTAAATCACTGAGGGTGGTCATGGAAGCCCAAGTCCCGGAGGCCGAATGGGCGCGGCAGAGGCTACAGCACTTGAACTTGTTAGATGAGAGTAGGCTGAAAGCCTATTATCATAACTATATTTACCAAAAGAGACTGGCAAGAACTTTCGGAAAGAAGGTGAGAAAGCATCCGCTGAAAGAGGGAGACTTGGTGTTCAAACAGATGAGGCCAGGCATACCAGACGTCAGAGGGAAATTCAGACCTACCTGGGAAGGGCCGTATATCCTTAAGAAGCTGCTGTCCAAAGGAGCTGCAATCTTGTCGAATAGTGATGGGAACGAATTCAAAGAGCCGATCAACATCGACAGACTCAAAAGGTTCCATGGCTAAAGACCCAAAAATAAAAAGAAGAGAATAAAATGCCCTGCAAGTCGAAAATCGAAAAAAGGCGACTGTGCTAAAACTGGGCGCCTCGACAGGGTGAAAACCGAAAAAAGGCATCCTGTGCAAAAATTAGAGGCATGAGAGAAAATGTCCAATCGTGAAAACCCGAGAGGGCCGATTGGTAACAGGAGTTGATGCTGTTAAAATTTGATTCCTTGTATTGACAGCGTGTAAGCAGCTGAGTAAATGCCAAAACTGATCATGTATGCTAAAACTGTATGAAAATGTACACGAATTTGGGAAATAAAATGAATATTATTCTTCTCATTTTTGTCATTTCCTAGTTCTGCATTAAAAAGAAATGTAGCACCAAAAGAAATACATATGAAGACTAAGCTAAGTCCTGCTGCTGCTCTCGCCAACCAGATGCTTGAGCCCCCGAGTCCTGTTATCAGACGCTGGACTAAGGATCCACTTCTTGTACTCACTAGTCGAAGACACAGAATGATTGCCGAACCTCGGGATAACAGTCTTCACGGGTAATCTGCCCCACAGCTCATGATACCGAGAAGCAAATGCAGCCGAGAGAGCTCCTCCTCGAAAAGACAAGGGAACCCTCACTACATCCTGGGTCGTCCCAAGCTAGTGTGTACATCGAGAAGTGATGCAGAAGGTGGCCCGATGGAGCCCACAGAGGGGAACACACCCCAATGGCCCGTCAATGACTACATGAGACAGTGGGAGCCAGGCAGATGTAAAGCTGATGTCATCGTCTGACAGCTCGCCAAATCTGGTAATGCCTTCACTAGCAGTGGCACACCCATGAAGTCGTCGACGCGGTAGAAAGTGGCTCGGCAAATACTGTGGAATAACGCGAGGGGGTGGTTCAGACAGCATCTTTAGTTTTTCTTGCAGCCAGATCTGAAAAAAAAAAGAGAGAAAAGAAAAAAAGAAAAAAAAAGAAGAAAGAAGAGAAGAAAAAGAAAAAAAAAAAAGAAAAGAGCCGCTGGAGTAAGTAGGGTTTACTTCAGGCAAAAATAAGGCACAGGGTTGTGTGAAAATCCGAAAGGACGCACCTCTCGCTAAGAAAAGCTAGTGTGAAAATCCATAAGGGACGCACTACCTTTAAAATAATGACGTACCTGGAGCAATAAGGGGCTGCCGGTAAAGGTTGTAGTGGATCCAGAGCTCACAGCGTCCAAGCTCAGAATGGTTTCAGCCAGAATGAGGGGTAAAGGTGATAACCCCGAGTGAAAGTCGCTCAGGACTCCGAACAGGCGAGGGTCACCTGTCAAACCCCCTGGAACAACAGTGAGGAAGTTTACCATGCAATACAGGAATGTGATGCTTACCCGATAGGTGGGGATGTCAGTGAACTGATCCAGAGCCTCGATCAGTGGCCCCAGGGCAAAGGAAGGGCCCAGAGGAATCAGCCGGGCGGCCTCAGAAGAGGGTATGCCCAGAGCCATGGCTATGTCCCGGGTCTAAAATAGGCCGCAGCGGGGGATGCAAGGCAGAGCGCTAGGAGGGAACCAGGCTCCCAGAATGGCAGCTAACTCTTCGGGCAGAGGGCACAGTTCCTGATAGGTGAACCGGAAGACGTGAAATCGGGGGTTCCAGAAGTGGGTCGCCGCCAGCAGGAGGTTCTGGTCAACTTTCACCCGGCACAGGTATTTCAACCCAGACAGAGAGGAAAGGGCGCCTTCCTCCCAAATGTGTTTGTCATCTAAGATACGGTGCATCTTTTGGGTTAGAAGGGAAGACATGTTGAGAAAGGTGAAAGGCTCAAAACGCTGGAAAATGAAGAGACAAAAAGAGCAAAATTTTGTAAGATTTTATAGGGAAGTGTCACCGACGGCCTACCCGTCTCTCTACAGAGACGGCCTGCCCGCCTGTTCAAAGGGACGGCCTACCCGCCTCTCCATAGGGACGGTCTGCCCGTCGGTATAAATCCACCTGGCAGACGCATACGTCAGCATTGCATTCATCACGCGCATTAATTTGCATTTATTGCATGACAGACGGCCTGCCCGTCGGTCACTTGTACAGACGCCCTGCCCGTCGGTCACGAAATTCTATATAAGGGCGAGTGACAGACGGTGCAAACGCTGTTGTCCCTTTCATTTCTTCTCCCAAACCGTTTTTCTTTGCGTTTTTTGGCGTTTTTTCAAGCATTTCTTCATCTTTTTTTGCGATTTCTTCATATTTTCGCATTTTCTACTCACCGGGCGCTGTGATATTTATTTATTTTTTTCTTCAGTTTCTACACTCCTCGCGATTCCAAGATGCCTCTTAGACGTAGAGCACCGCAGGCCCAGCCCGAGCTTGTAGCTCCGGATTGGATGGATGATGAGTCGGCTCAGAGGTATAGAGCGTTGGCTCAAGTAGAGTTTCAGGCCAGTCGTTTTGTGTCCCGCCCATTTCTAGAGGCCCTGGGGTTGGCACCAGAGTTCGATCTACTTGCCGAGGGTGCTGGGTGGACGAAGTTCCTTGAGCCCTCCTTCCAGACGTTTCCAGAGGCTACCCGCCAGGTCTTGGCCACTCTCCGCTATGCCAGCTTTCAGAGTGCAGATACCGACCCAGGGGTGATTCAGTTCTGGTTCAACGGCGACCACTTCAGTATCACGAGGCAGAGGTTTGCTCAGGCCATGGGGCTTTCTAGAGAGGAGGGGGTCGAGATCCCGCGGCGAGCGATGAGACGCGCCCATTGGGCGGCCATTGCCATACCGGGAGTGCTGTATGATCACGATACAGTGAAGAGCACCGTACTGGTGTCTCAGGCACTCCGGTATTTGCACAGAGTGTTTTCCAGTTCGTACCTCGGTCGAGCTGGTAATCCAGGGTCGCTTAACGTTGCCGAGATCTGGAGCCTCTGGGCTATAGTGGCAGGCCAGCGTCTCAACATTAGCCGCGAGATCTTGGCCAACTTGACCAGAGTCAGCAGAGGGTTGACACCGGTGGTGATGGTAGGAGGAGTCATCACCCGGTTGCTTTTGAGATTGGGGGTTAACCCCGAGAGCTTGAGAGGACCCTTGCCGGAGGGGATCCATGTAGACACCGCAGCGGCAGTACAGATGGGGATGATCTCCCCGATTTCAGGCCAGGCAGAGGCCTACAGGGTGTTGACTATTCATGAGACCCGGCAGCTGTTCTCGCTTCCACCCTTGGGTGCAGATCCAGACCACCCGGAGCACCCGGAGGAGCAGCCTCCACAGCTTGAGCCTCAGCCAGAGCCCGAGCCTCAGCCAGAGCCCCAGCCTCAGCCGGAGCATCAGCCTCCTCAGCCACAGACTGTGCCTCCACCACAGCAGCAGGAGCCGCCTAGGACCCCCTCGGACTTCGACTTCGAGATCACGATGGACGACCTCTTCGCCGCTTCACCGGCGTCCAGAGCACCGACTCCAGTCCCATCACCGAGCGCCAGGGTATAGAGGTCTATCCATGGGCCTTCCGAGAGATACCACCCGTACTCCCGAGGTGACCCAGGGGCATCCACCTCCTCGGCACCACCGCCAGAGCCAGCACCGCAGCAGCCTGTGCAGCCTGACTTCTCTCAGCTCCTTACGTCCATGTTTACAACCTTAGAGCGGCGGCAGGATGAGAGGGACAGAGCTATTCACGAGAGGTTGGATCGCCAGCAGGTTGCCATTCAGGAGCAGTCCCAGTCGGTGGAGCGCTTGGCCCGGGAGCAGGCCGACTGCATGGAGCATACGACTCGGGAGCAGGCTCGGGCCTTGGAGGTTTTCAGGGATGAGCAGGCTCGGGTCCTGGAGGCTTTCAGGGGGGAGCAGATGAGGATGATTGAGCAGATTGCTCAGGGGCAGAGGGAGTTGAGGCAGCAGCTCGCTCATGATTTGAGGACGTCACAGGACCAGGCGTCTCAGAGGGTCGATATGACCCTACAGATGATTGATGAGTCACTCGACTCTCTGAGATCCCGCGTCCAGGCGATAGAGGGGATTCTCCCACCTCTTTCTCAGACCATGAGGGAGTTTAGAGAGCAGACGGAGCAGAGCCTGGAGCAGAGGAGAAAGGCTGCCAGCGAGCAAACCATTCAGTTGAGCCAAGCCTTCAAGAAGTTGGGAGATAAGGTTTCTGAGACCTTAGAGCTTATGAGCACCTATGCCCAGCCCTTCTTGGATGGCTACGCTCAGATCCGGTTCAGGCGGGCCCATGACCACGAGGCAGGACCCTCCACGGCTCAGCCAGCTCCACCTCCACCACCGCCAGGGACCGTGCACATTTTGGATGACGAGGATCCCGATGAGCCCTCCGACTACACACCTCTCTGATCTTCAGGGAGTTATTTTGTGTATTTATTGTACATTTTTTATTTTGTATATGCACTGTACAAAAATGACATTTCTAGTGAAACTTTTATTTCATTTTTGCATGATCATTCGATTGTTTTATCACATCACAGAAAGTGTATGTCCTCATGTTTATTTATATGTCAATAAAAATGACGATGTAACACAAAAAAAAACAAAAAAAAAACGAAACATGGCATAGCAAATAAAGCAAGATCACGCCATCAATAGACAGGTTAAAAGATGACCACTCAAACATGAACTAACAAAATCTTTTATCACACAGGTACAGAGAAATACCGATCTGAACATAGACATCAATTAAAAAGATCTCTTTTGAAACAAGGAACCCAGCGGAGTTTCCACACTTCAAACCGAGGTTGTAGCCAAAGCATGCTGCATCTCACCAGATCGAGGCTGTAGCCAAAGCATGCTGCATCTCACCAGATCGAGGCTGTAGCCAAAGCATGCTGCATCTCAACAGATCGAGGCTGTAGCCAAAGCATGCTGCATCTCACCAGATCGAGGCTGTAGCCAAAGCATGCTGCATCTCACCAGATCGAAGCTGCGGTCAAAGCATACCACACTTCAAATCGGGGTTGTAGCCAAAGCATGCCGCATCCCGCCAAGTACCTGCCGGTCGAGATAAGACCGATGGAAGTATCTTCGCATCTCCGAGCGGATCGAGACAAGGTCCACCCGGCAAAAGGCACGAAGGGTGAAAAGCCGTCGCAGGTACGCTTCCTTTCTGACCTTTCTCTGAGTTTTGGCTTATCTAGGCGCTTGTGCACTAGTTTCCCCAAAACTGGGGGCAACTGTAAGCACCGTGTCCCGGAGCGGTCCGGATCAGAGGTTACCCTATGATGAAATCAATGTCCGAGCCTGTATGAGGGGCTGGATTTGGAGGTTTTAGTCCCGCGTTCCATGAGAAATGAGGCTTTTTACCATTCCTGGGCAGAGGGAGAGAAAAACAGAGGTTTTTTCGAGTCGAAAGGAATTTTGTCCTCCACAGATGGCCAGCCCGTCTGTGAAGTTAGCCCATCGCTCCGAGTCACCGACGGCTTGTGGTATTTTTCGACGCCCGTCGGAAAGTCACCGCCCCTGTCAGAACGCCGCCTGGTTTCCCGGAACACGCAACCGCTCCGACGCCGGTCGGTGGATGTGGCAGGGTCGTCGGACGAATCCTTGTGTCAGAAGGATTCTTCCGACGCCCGCCTCCATACACCGATGCCCGTCGGTCGTGTCTGGCTATAAAAGCTCCGGATTTTCACTTGAAAAGGGTTGGAAAAATTTTCAAATGAGGAAACTCTGCCCAATTTCAAGCAAATTTTCTCTCTCTTCCAACAAAACACATTTAGTAAGGAAATCTATTTAATCAATGATCAAATCAATCAAAAGGAACTAAAACTAATTAGTTTTCTTTAGATTTTGACTCCAAAACCGATCTTTTGAGGGGTTGAAGAAGAAATAGCTTATTTTTTTTCTTTGATCCTTCATCTTTTGCTTCTCGTGGAATGCGCGGGGCTTTAATCAACACAAGAATCTCACCCAAAGCGATTATCTGAGGGTAAATATTCCGGATTCCTTCTCCATATTATCTCATACTTATTTCTTATTTTGTGGAATTTTTGAACATCTGTCATTATTTTCTTTTGTTTTGGCTCTCTTATCTCCTTTTGAGATAAAACCCACTTTTTGACTTTGAAAAGGTTTTTTTTCATTCTGTTTTTTTCGGAGACAGTGGTGACCGACGGGTCATCTTTATCACCGACGCCCGTCGGTCACCCACCTACAGACGCCCCTCCTTGAGTGACAAACGGACATCTCGGTTACCTTAACCGACGGCCATCGGTCAGCCAAGGAAGGCCATCGGTGGGTTCTGTCTCCATCCTTTTAAATCATTTTTTTTTCTCTTTCAAGTCTCTTTGACTTCTTATATATTAATTTTATGTATATTAACACCTCTTAACTTTCTATGAGTGTATATTGATCCTCTTGGATAAATCTGAGTTTGAGCGGCTGTCTACAATGTTTGGAGGACTTCATCCGGTTTAGTTTCCTAATCCTCTTAAGTATTTTCTTCATTTATTATTCATTGATTATTTTATGTATACTGATGTACTCCTTTCGTATCCCGTTAATGTATAAAAATGACTCAATGTTTTATATTCAATAAAATGAAGTTTACACAAAAGCAAGGGTCCAATGCCCTATTTTTATCCAATAAAGATCATCACAAATAAAGATCCCCAATTTTAATAATGATGCATGTGAGGACCAAAGTCCTCAAAATAAGCAATGCCCCGATTTATGCATGCTTCGCACATTTACGAAAGGGAGTTGTATTCCGCTCCTTGTATTCCGCTCCTTGTATTATTGTAATCCATTGCTTTCACTATCTATTTGATCATTTATTGCTTTCAAGATGTGAATAAATGCGCCTTTTAATCAACTGCATAGTGTGGAGAGAGAGCGAATTAATGATATTAAAATTTGATCATAAGATAATTGAGGTAGAAATAGATGAGAAATCCCGGACCCAGCTCTGGTCTTTGGGCTCAAGAGGTTAGAGGTGATCCTCTAAAATACTTCTTGGGTCACGAGGCTTTAGCGCTAATCCTAGGCTCTTTAGGGTGAGAAGTTCACCTTCCATGACCCCTCTGGCTGGCCCAAAATGGATACCAAGCGCAGTCTTAGGCTCTCCGAGGCGAGAGTAACTTTCCCAATGTTCTATTGGGTGGCAACTCCATGATACCTCCTTGTTGCCCAACATAGACGCACTTGCGATTTATCGCAAGCTGTCAACGGACCCGCAAATGCCCCGATCGCCCACGTGCGGGCGGCGCCCGGGATCCGGCGCGTGTCACAGTTCTTCATCTTCTTCTTCATCTTCCTCATCTTCTTCTCCACTCTCACTAGTGGACCAACAGTCAATTGTCGCTACGGGAGTCCCTTATTCACACACCTTTTGCTCAGGATGTATGATAGCAACATACTCATTTCCATACAAGTCTTGCAAAATAAACCACTCGAGAAGACTAGACTTGATCATATACACAGGTGGGGGCACATCATTGTTACCGGACTTCTTCTTTTTCCTCTCTCTTCTCAGGATTCGTGATCTGCTTAGTGTCAATGAGATCTTGGATCTTATTTCTTAATGTCCGGCAATAATTAGTCAAGTGTCTGGTATTTTGATGATAGGCGCAGTATTCATCCCCCCAATGCCCTGGTTGTCCATAATTCTGAGCTGGCTTAGGAGGCAACAGCCGTAACTTGCCTTCTCTCATTAATCTCCCTAACACCCAAGACAAAGACTGCCCTAAGTTCAAGTAATATCTCTGCTTTCAACTAGCCCTATTAGCTGAAACCTCGGCTATCTTACCAGTTTTACTACTACTGCCACCCCTGGCATCGGCTGACCTCTTTCCAGATTGGTTCCCGTAAACTCTCTTGGTGAAGTTATCTTAGCTTGCTTTCTTTACCAGGTAATGCCCCTCAGCCTCAATGGTAATATCTTTAAAAGACTCCCAATATTTAAGCCCCTTAAAGCTAAGGAAATCTCTCAGGTGGGGGCAAGAATTCCTAATGAACAATTAGATCTGATTTGTAGTGTCTGGCTTTCATTTAATCTCCATGACCCGGTTCTTCCATTGAGTTAGACACTCATGAAAAGATTCATCATTCCTCTACTGAAGGAGCTCAAGGTCTTTTTAGTGTGACCTTTATTCGAGTGCTACAATCGTATTGTCTCATAAATTCCTCTGTCAGGAGATCCCAATCATCCTTGGACCTTCTGTCCAAACCGTGATACCATACTACTGTCGAGCCCACTAGACTAAGGCAAAAATTCTCTACCTTCTATTTCTTGGTCACCCTGTGCCCTTCATCACGAGGGTATAATGCTTAATATGTGCAGATGGGTCCTATGTACCATCAAACTTAGGCAGCTCTAGCATCTTGAATCATTCGGGCAGTAACTCTTTGTCACCCAAATCTCTATCCTCGGGGCTGATCCTCTTTCTAGTTGACATTAGGTGAGTAAGTGCCTTAATATGTTGCCTCACCTCTCTCATCGCCTCATCCTCCACTCTAGGTGATCTACCTCTCATAGCTCGAGGAATTAATGGCTCTTCATCTTCCTCCTCAACCACAAAGTCTTCATCAAGATTATGGAACCTTGCCATCCTTGGCTCAATAGGCGTAGTGACCCTAGGCTCATTAAGAAATTTACGGGCAACATCCCTTACATTGGGAGGCTTCCCGCTAGCGGGCGGTTCAGCTTGTCGCGGGGCCACAGGTGGCCGCGGGGCCACTGTAGGAGGATGTGCAATCCTTTCTGCCATGGTGCCCATCATCTCCATAACTCTCCTTTTGAAGTCCTCTAACCTCTTTGCCAGATCTTGTGTAGTTATAGCCCCGGTCTCTTCTACCATTAATAACTCTAAAGATGACTTTAAATGAGAATCTGAGAAGCCACTAACTGTAGTCAATTCTGAACCCAACTCAGAAACTTTTACTGATAGCTCAAACAATGAGTTTCTAATCAATCGACCGTCTGACCCTCTAGACCACTTTGATGAATCTATGATGGCTATAAACAGATACCGTTAGGATGATGTATGAATGACATATATAATGCATGATCGTGTTGTGCAACATCTATAACCACATACATGCAAGTAGATCTTCCCAACCTTATCACTCCCACACACAGGATCGTGCGATCTCTTTCCTAGGTGGGCTTGATCCAAGGGTTAGTAGGGAACTCATTAGATGTGTCTAGTGCACTGCAAAAAACCGGCAGCATAATGCCTCTTACTTAAAGCGCATACGTATGGGTTTCGGCTATTATGTATTCGAACACTTTAATTAAATTAGGATGGGCCCACCAAAGCATCAAAGCCTATGATTAAAAATCATCTAATTTATTCGATTTTTATTCAATACATGATGGCTCACATAGCAAGCATAGTATTAAGGGGCATATCACCTAGGGAAAGTATTTATTGCCATTATATGAGCTTTTGTCTGGTGATGATACTTTAGATATACCCAAGCATGGTCCCTGCCAACGGGTCTAACTCATCACGAGCATAACAACCAATCAGGTCTCCATTTGCTATACCAAAAGGTATTAGGCTCGAGCTAGTGATTATCCTTAACACTTCCCTACATTGAGTGAACATAGGGTCGTGCTTCAGGAATACACCGAGGTAAGAAAGGGACCAACTAACATAGTTCTAAGGCTCTAGCATGAATGCAAGGCAATTTTTCGAAAAGGGATAGAATTTTAATTTTAAAATCTCAATTATATTTATTAACCAAGATACTTTCAAAGAAAAGTCTCAAAGTCCTCAGTGGAGTGGCTACTATGACACGAACTGAACCTGCTTGGTTCCTAGAAGACCAATTTTTAGGGTCGGAGAGGGTTCGCGTCTAGATCTTGGGTAACATGAGATGTTTTGGAATCCCTACCCAATACAACATTAGGAAAGTTCATATAATCTCATGAAACCTTTAGGCACCTTTGAGGTATTTTGGAGTCGCTACCTAATTTACAAAAATTAGGATAGTTCATCTAACCTCGAAGGTCTTAACCAGAGAGCAGTTTGGAACTTCACTCTTATTAATGCCTTGGTTAAATTATAAGTGAGTTTTTATTAATTAATTTTCTATCTCTTTTCTCACACATCATGTAATTTAATTAAAGCGCGCATCAAGCATCGGAGGAAAGCGATAAATAAAAAAAAACAATAACTAAAATAAATTAAAAAATGAAATTAGGACAAAAATACAATCCCCCAAAAATAGAAAATTAAATAAATGAAGATCAACTAAATAAATAACCTACATAAAACGAGGTATTTATTTGGAATCGGAACATTGGTTCCTCTATATTCATTTAGAAAAATTAAAGAATTATTTTTAGTCATTATTGAGAAAACCTGGATGAATAATCCCATTTTATAAAAACTAACTCTCATTTTGAAAGTGATATTTTTTTGGCTAAAATTAGGACATTGGCCCTATTTTATTATAAAAATCCCAAATTTATTAATACAAATATTTTTGTGGTTTTTAATTACACGTGCATAAAGAATCATTTTATTACAAACCAAACCAAAATAATAAATAAAGCAAATTAAAGAAAAATAAACAAAAGTGTAAAATATTAAAATCAAACCAAAAAGGGGGCTTCCAACCTCCTTAATCTTCGCTCTTCCCCTTAAAGGCGATACTCAAGCAAAGGAAATATATTTTTAAACCAAATAAAATGCAAAATAAAGCAACATGTTAGTAATAGTTCATGAGAAAATCAAACAAAATACATAAAATAATATACTAGAAACAAAAGTGAATGATTATAACATAATAAAAACAAGTATTGAGATAAGCAAAAATAACAAAAGGCATAGCATAAAAAAACTAAGTAAAATGACTAAAAAGGGACAAAGGGACAAAAGGAGCAACAGCTCTTCATCACCCAACTCCATATCCTTAGGGCTGATCCCTTTCCTGGCTGATAGTAGACGTGCAATCGCTTCAATCTTTTCTTCTATTTTCTTCACCACATCATCCTCTACCTTGGGAACTTTATTTCTCGCAATCTGAGGGATTACTAGTTCATCCTCTTCCTCCCCTATGAAGTCATCTCTTGGATCTGAAATCCTCACTCTCCTTTGCTCAGCTAGTGCCGCTACTATAAGCTTGACGACTGGTTGTTGCACAATAGCGGTTGCCATAAGAGCCTCTCCCATAATAGGCATTTTGACCTACTCCACAGCGGGAGCTACAGGCGGCTACCCGGCATTTAGTGCTATTTAAGTAGCAATATTTCCCATCATGGCTATTATCCTTCTCTAAAAATCCTCAAGTCTCTTGTCTAGGTCATGTACTGTCAAAGCACCAGTTTCTTGTGGTAAATCTACCATTACAGACCCTAAAGATTGTTCTGAAGAGAGATCTTAACTTTCATCCCAATCTGAACCTGATGCAGGTACTAACTCTGGCAATGAATTTCTAATGAGTCGTCCGTCCCCTAAAACACCTAAATTACTCAATAATGGTTGTAAAAACTCGAAGGGTTAGGATGAAGCATGAATGAAGTGCAATACATGGCCGTGAGTCATGCAGCATTTATAACAACATGCAAACATGTAGATCCTTCCAACCTTTTAACTCCCGCACACGAGGTCAATTAGTTCCTTCCTAGGTGGGCTTAATCCATGGGTCAGCAGGGGACCCGATGAACCCGCATAGTCACGGCTGGAATTCGGCAGCATAACGTCTCTCAGAATGCATATACGTATGAGTTTCGGCTATTATGTATTTTAAACACTTCAATCAAATTAAGGTGACCCCACCGAGGCATGAAAGCCTTTGATGGAAGACAACTCAATTCGTTTGATTTTGTTCAATACATGACGGCCCACATGACAAGCATTGTATTACGGTTCATCTTACCTGGGGAAAGTATCTCTTGCCATTACATGAGCTTTAGTTAAGGTGATGTTACTTTAGGGCTACCCAAGCATGGTCCCTGCCAATCGGTCTAGCTCATCACAAGCATAACGACCGATCAACTCTCCATTTGATATACCAAAAGGTACTAGGCTTGGGCTGGTGATTATCCTTAACACTTCCCCACATTAAGTGAGCATAAGGTCGTGATTCGGGAACGCACCGAGGTAAGATAGGGGTCCAAACTAGCATAATTCTAAGGCTCTAAAATGATGCGATGCAATTTTGAAGGGAGATGGAATTTTAGTTTTAAAAACTTAATTATATATTTTAACCAAGACACTTTCAAAGCAGAGTCCCAAAGTCCCCAACGGAGTTGCCACTGTGACGCGCGTCGAACCAGAAAAGCCCCCGATAGGCCCACTTTTAGGGCTCGAGCGATTGGTTTGCGTCATTTGATCTTGGATAACATGAGACATTTTGGAATCCCCACCCAATAGAATATTGGGGAAGTTCATCTAGTCTCATGAAACCTTTAAGCACCTTTAAGGTATTTTGGAGTTGCCACCCAATTTACGAGAAATTGGAAAATGTCATCTAACCTCTATGGTCTAAATAAGAAAGTGGTTCGGAACTCCACTCTTATCTATGCCTTGGTTAATTATTAATGAGTTTTTAGTTTTAGAAAATTCTATCTCTCATCTCACACGATTTATGCAATTTATTAAAGGCGCATTTCAAGCATCAAGAAAGCGATAAATGAAAGCCGTAAATAAAGCAGTAAATAAAACAATAAACACCCAAAGCACATCATTACAAAATAGAAATTGTGACAAATACAATCCCCCAAATGAAAAGAGAAGCTAAATAAAATTGCCCCAAAAATAATTAATTATAAGGGACCACAATGTATATAAGCATAAAACTAAATAATCAAGCAAGATTAATCAAAAGAAGTGACATGTATAAATCGGGATATTTATTCGGTTTAGAAATATTGGTTCCTTCATGCTCACTTAAAGAGGGATCGAAAAGTTATTTCGGCTATTAGCTTGAAAATCGAGATGAGTGATCCTATTTTTAGAAAGTTTAACTCTTCGTTTTAATTCATGAAATTTTGTATTCCTTGGCTAAAATCGAGGATATTTGTTCCAATTTATTAGTAAAAATCCCAATTTAGTTGTAAAAATATTTTCGTGATTTTTTATCCTACATACATATAAAATGAAGCTATTTTATTTACTAACAAACATAATCACACCAATAAGGGTAGGTAAGGTCTCACCCAAGTAGTGTGATCTCCTACGCGCCTTGACCCCTCCATTTGGTCACAACGATGCTCAAACAAGCAAACGTCACATTTTACCCACATAACAAAAATAAAAGTAAAAAAATTAGTAACAATTCTAAAACCAAATAAATAAACGTGGAAATGAGGGAAATGTAAAATAATATCAACACACATTTAGAAAGTAAAAAGGGCCGAATTAAGCATATTTGTTTAACACGCAAACAACTCACATGCAAGGGGGATTAAAAACTAGTCATGCAAGAAAACATAATAATAATATCAATAATAGTGATAACAATAATAATAATAATAATAACATTAATAATAACATTAATAATAATAGTAACAATAATAAAAATGACAATAACAATAATAATAGCAATAATAATAATAAAAGTAATAATAACAATAATAATAATATTAACAGTAAAAACAATAACATTATTAATAATAATAAGAATAATAAATAATAACAATAATAATAATCATAACGACAATAAAGATAATATTAACAGTAATGATAATAATATTAAGAATGATAATAAGAATAAATGATAATCATAATGATAATAATAATAATAACAACAATAAAGATAACATTAACAGTAATGATAATAATATTAATAATAATAATGACAAATAAAATAAAATGAGATAATAAAAATGGGTCCGAGAATCTTTACCCTCAGATTTGATGAAATGGAAGCAAGATATTTGAATCCAACTCCCCTTGTCAAGGTTCAAAACAGATTCGAAATAACTCAAAGACTCAAAAAAAAACACTAAAATGAAACCAAATGATTTTTGAGATTTGTTTGATATAAACCCAAGGTAAGGGAATTGATTTTCCTATATCAAGCTAAACTCAAACTCTAAACATTTTTTTTTTGGGTTCAGGAAAATCAAAGGAAGAAAACTTTTCTTTTAGAAAGATGATTTTTCTTCTCAAGAACACTCTCCCCTTTTCCCTTTTCTTTTTTCACTCTCTTGTCCTGCCTCTCCCAGCTTTTTCTTTCGAAAAAAACCCTCTTTTCCCTTTATTTTCCCTCTTCTTCTCAAAAAGGGAAAGGATAAAACCCCCTTTATATTCCTCTTCCCCCAAAAACTCCTAAAACCTGAAAGAAAAACCCTTTTGACAGTCCCCAAAATATGTTAAAAATTAGATTTTTGCAGGTGGAAAAGGGATAAGAGAGAGGCTGCCTGCAAGTGGGTGGTTGTGCCTCACACACCCAGGTGTGGGCATCTCCCGCTGGGCGTGCCTCATGTGCCTCAGGTGCGGGCATCACCCGTTGGGTGTGCCTCGCGCGCCCCAGGTGCGGGCAACTCCCGCTGGGCGTGCCTCGCGAGCCCCAGGGGCACCCAAGCACGGGCAACGCCCGCTTGGCGTGCCTCGCTCACCCTAGGGGCGGGCATCGCCTGCTGGGCATGCCTCGCATGCCCAGGTGCGGGCGATATCCGCCAAGGAGTGCCTCGCGCACCCAAGAGCGGGCTCGCGTGCCTAGGCGCTGGCATATATCTGCATGTCGTGCCCATGGGGCAGCCTCACCTCGAACGCGAAGCCCTAAAAAAACTGTTCCTCCCCAAAAAAATAAAAATAAAATCAAAATCAAAATAAATATAAGTAAATAAAATTTAAAAGTATTTTGGTACGGATATAAGAACTTGGTAAGGGGAATGATCGATTCTCACTTTATTGCCGACAGATAGGTCCTTATTTTCATGATTGGGTAATCCTAATTTTTGACCGCCTCGAGACCCGGTGTCTACACTTACATGGTAACAAAACATTCATGCTAAGCGATAATGCTTAGTGGTGATATATAGAAGCAAAGGACTTCTAATGAAGTAGCAAAACATTATATATACACATCAAAGTAGTATACAAGCCTGCATCATATATCACTAACTTGAACATATGCATATATTGAACGCATAACGGCTTAAATAATCATAAACAACCCATGCTCTAATACATGTATAGTCACCAATACACAAATCTAAGTACATAAGACAGATACCCTATCATAATTTATATAAGGTAAGCAATACTAATCACTGATTAACAAGAATTAAACACGTACATATAACAGACACATCTATACCTGTAAGCTCACAATCATATAGTAATTAAAGCCTAAAATCATAATGATGGTGGATACGGGTGTTCAGAATACTAACTAGCAGCATTAGAAGACCGAAGTCTAAAATCTTTAAATATCAAAAGACTTAGAGTTAAAACTTTTAGATACCCAAAGGTACAAACACTAGACCCAAACGGGCCAATAGAAGCAGCTGCAAAATCTAACCCTTTATAAGCATGCTTATCTATCCACTACCTTGACCATTCAGGCTTAACATACAACTCTAACCACCAAATCTCATAATTACAATCCACAAGTATCCAACCATGACTACACTTCAACTCAGTTCATACACAAACTAAACATATCATACAACATGTTATTATACATGTATATAATACATATAGTCTTTACTATGCATGTGCATACGTTAACCAATGCAATACTATACACAAATAAGATAAACAAGACTTAAATTACAACTCTGCATAGTATTGCACTCGCGACCCTTGTCGCACCCACGATAGAATGCCAACGATAGCTTCTGTCGTGCCAGCGACCATACTCGTGCTCACAATAGAACCTCACACACACTGATTTCGCGCACGCGGGCCTCATCGCTCTCGCGATAGAATGACAAAGTGGCTTCTATCGCGCCCGCGATGGAGCTCGCACTCGCGACAAAACTCGGCACAGCTCGGCCATGCACGAGGAAGCTCGGTAGGCTCGGCTATGCACGGCAAGCAGACCTTGCCAAGGAGCATTCTTTCGCGCTCGCGACATTACCGAACTAAGTGTTCAACTCCAAGTAAAATAAAACCATTCATGCACAAACTTCACATACCAATCCAAAGTCACATGTATAACCTTCAAAATTATGCACTAAGCATCTATAAACAATAATTCAAATACTAATTTCTATCAAAATAGAAATTAAACAATATGATCATGATAAGTGCTCAACATGTTAAAATCTAAACATATGAACATACAAAATTGACTATAACTCTCAAATGAACTTTAACACTAAGTCAAGCATACCAATGTACCATCTATTCAAATATGCATCTAATAGCAGCATCACAAAGACAATTCCTCAATATAACGACACATGCATGGCTCAAAACTAACAAAATCAGCACATGCAACTAACACAAAAGGGCACACGATCCCAACCTCACAAGTGTAGTTCAAGACTCTACTCTTCAAGATCACACCTTCTCCTTGCCCTTCTCTTTCCTTTTGTCCGGAACTTCTTGCAAATCCAAGAACACACACTCTCTTAGTCCATAACACAACCAATATAAAACACAAAAGAGAATGGAGTAAAAGAAAACCTCAACAACCAAATACACTTACCTCTATAGTTCACACGAAAAACCTCTTCAAACCAACCAATTCAAATCAAACCCAAAGCAAATTGAATGAAGAAGAAGAAGCGTAAAAGTTCAAAATGCTGAAATGAAGAACAAATGAACTAAGAGAGAGGGAGAGGTGGCCGACTGGATCACATACAATGAATGGGGGCATATTTGACTCCACTCACCCCTATTTATTGCATGTGTGATCCTATGTGGCACTCTCTCCTCTTGCCACATAAACCTTTCTTGACAAGTGTCCTTCACCAACAAAATCCCTCAAATGATTTATGGCAAAACTCTCTTAAATCCCTCTATCAAAAACTTCTTTACATAATCATTACTTTCCTTTCAATTAAGTCCTTAATTATACCCTTAATCCACTTACAAAGCAATAAATACCACAATTCCTACTATGGTATAATCCGGGTTGTTACAACTAGAGTACAAGTCAGTACTTTACATACCGGAGGCAAAATAGTAATATTATGATAAAATTGAGGTTAAAAATGCTAAATTGTAAATAATGAATAAAAGTGGTTCATTAAGGGTAAAATCATAATTATATATTAAAAAGATCAAATTGGGGACAAAACGAAAATTTTGGTGAATTTTAGGGACTAAATAGTAACAAAAAGCAAAATTGGTGACAAAATTGTAAAAATGAGCATAATTTGAAACTTTAGGGGTAAAATGGTAATTTTTGTAAAATAATGGATTTATAGGGTAAAATGGTAATGCTGGCAATAGAAGACACCTTAGGGGTAAAAATGTAATTATGAAAAAAAAGAAGCGAATAAAGGGAAAACAGTAATTTTTTTGATAAAATATGTATATAAAGGTAAAACGGTAATTTTAAAAATATAATTACAAATTGGTGAATTAAAATAAAAAGGTATAAAAAATAAAAATAAGGTAGTAATAAGAGAAATTAAGAAAGTAATAAATAATGTTTGCTTGTATGTGTAGTTGAAATAATTAAGTTAGGTATCTACCATTAGGCATATGCTTAGTGCGTAGCATTTGCTCCGAATAGGTCTCATGGATGATGGCCCAAACAAGCAGGGGGAAGAACCACACAGAAGTTTGGAGCCTAGTGCTTAAAAGTATAATTTTTGCAATATAATGTATATGGCATGTATGTATATAAAAAGGAATTTATGTGTATCTAAGGATTGATGTTGTGTAAAGATATTATCTTATGTATAGACATATATATTTAATGAGAATGCAAATTTTGGTTGATGTGATTATATTGTTGTTGGTGTAATACTTTTAGAAGTGTAAATTTTAGGATGTATTACAGCCATTATTTGTTTTACCAAATGAATTATAACTTTGTGACTAATTGAATAAATGCCGCCACAAAAGTCATTACGGAGTAAATATAATAATAAGGAATGTGTATATATATAAAAAAAAAAAATTACGGCCCAATTTCATAAAGGATTTACTTGAGATTATAATAAAAAAAATATCAGTCGGTTTGACATGCCAGTACTCAACCCAATGTTTGGTACACTATACTGCGGTGGTGAGCATGATGTCTCACCTATTGTAGGCCAATGATGGTCCTACTGAAATGGTTGAAATGTATTGAAATGTTGAAATGTTAAATGTTAAATGTTAAAATGTAAATGTATTGTCGTCGGAGTGCAATCTGGCCGCTAAGTGGTCACTCAGACACTATCGAAGTGCAGTCTGGGCCTTAAGTGGCCACTTCGGTAGATTTAGGGTTTTGGAGCCCTATCCCTCATATCCAATCTAGTAATTTCTACTAGGTAATACTAGAGGCAAATTAAGAAAAAAATGGATTAAATTGAGATTGTTTGAGAAATATAGTGAAAAGGTTAACAATAAAAAAAAATTAATTAAGTGATTATATAGATAAGGTAAGGTAAAGTAAAGTAAGATAAAATAAGATGAGATAAGATAAGATAAAACAAGATAAGGATTAAAATGTAATTTAGTTGAAATAGTAATTTTAAGGACTAAATGGTAATTATATAAAAGATTGAGATAACAATATGGTAAAAATGAAAGTAAAATGAAGAAATTGGAGTTAAAAGGGAAGTTAGAATGAGAAAGGACCTAGATGAAGGAAATAAAAAGTTTAGGGGTAAAACAGTAATTTAGCCATAAATAGTTTAATAATGGTTATTAAGGAGAAAAATATCATTAAATGATTAATTATGTAAATTAATTACTTTTTAGGGACTTAAGTGTAATTTGGCACGATAATGGTAATTTGCATGTTAATTAATGGATTAAAAAAGTAAATAAGATAAATTAATGGCAATTTGGTAAATATGAGAAAGTTAGGGATAAAATTATAATTTAGTAAAAGTTTAAGGATCTAATTATAATTATGCCATAATTGAAGGACCAAAAAGTAAATATGGAATGTTATATGTACTTTTTGCATATATGACTTAAATGGACGAATATGGATGCATGTAGTTAAATGGAATAAGTGTTAGTTATATATATTTTATATATCTTGGAATATACATATAAAACTTAGAATAGTGGAAATTCCTGGATTTGTAATCACCACTGGGCATATTTAATGCTCAGCACGTAGTGTGGTTACTGCGTGTACGTTATAGAAAGAAAAGAAATGGTAGTGGCCGAGGTTTATTGATGATGGAAAGAATATTCGATAGCAAGGATAAATGTATAGGCATGGCATGTATACGACTACAATGGATGAACACGAAATTGTACGTGATAGGTATATGAATTGTGTGTCGGTATGTTTATTATATTGTTGTATTTGTATGAATATTATTGTTAAAAAAAAATTCACTAAATCTGATAAGTGCATTAGAGTGTATTCCAGTGTAGTGTTGTGACATTCGATATCCGTACCATTTATGGGTATAGGGTGTTACATTATTGTAGTGTGATATTGTGTAAATAGGAAATAGGTTCAATTTTAATTGGAGTTGGGTTCAAAATTTCGAATATATGAAATAGGTAGGATTGTCAATTTGTAGTTAAAATTGACATTTTTATTGTTTTGAAATAGTTATGGATAAATTTATGATTAAGAGAAAAATCACCCCTTAAGCAACCAATTGACCAAGGGATTAAAAATGAAGATCAAGAAAGTAGCTCAAGAATAGCTAGTCGTGAGATTAATTTAGATAATCTTCCTGCTCATCCTAGATTGAGAATTAAAATATCACAATATCATTCTAATGATCGAGATAAAATAAGAAGAGCATATCTTCAAAAAGGATTTTGTCAACCACAAAACCTTAATTTTAAACAATGCAATATTGGGAATCTTTTTTGTTGTTTTAATCCTAAGTGGTACAAGGAATATTCTGATTGGTTAGAGTATAGTATACAAAAAGATACAGTATTTTGCTTATGTTGTTATCTTTTTAGAATTGAGATTGGAAAGCAAGGAAGAGGTGATTCATTTATTACAGATGGTTTCAATGCTTGGAGTAAAAAGGAGAGGTTAGATATTTACGTGGGAGGTCCTAATAGTGCTCATAATGTAGCTTGGAGAAAATGTGAAGCACCGATAAATCAGAGCAAAATGTAGAAGTTGTTTTCAATAGACATACAGATCAAGTAAGAAAGAAATATAGAACTCGGTTAACTGATTGATTGCATTCGGTTTCTTTTGCGACAAGGGCTTTCTTTTCGTGGTCATGATGAATCTTATGGTTCAAAACAAGAGGGGAATTTCAATGAACTTCTAAACTTTTTAGCTAAGCATAATGAAAGTATTGATGATGTTGTTCATGAAAATGTTCCAAATAATCTCAAGTTAACATCTCCTACTATTCAACATGAGATTATAAATGCTTGTGCTATTAAGACTATTGATGACATCATTAATGATTTATGTGACAATATATTTGCAATTTTGGTTGATGAATCTCATGACATATTGGTGAAAGAACAAATGATTGTTGTTTTGCATTATGTTAATAATAAGGGTGCTGTGGTTGAAAGATTTCTTAGTATTATTTATTTTCATGATACTAGTGCTTCATCTCTTAGAATTAGTCGTTATTTGATAAGTATAGTTTAAGTATGTCACAATTACGAGGGCAAGGTTATGATAGTAACATGAGAGGAGAATTCAATGGATTGAAAAGTTTGATCATGAAAGAAAGTGAATATACTTATTATGTTCATTGTTTTGTTCTTCAACTCCAATTAACACTTGTTGCAGTTGCTAAAATTAATATCAATATTGCATCTCTTTTTAATTTGTTGGCTACTTTATTGAATGTTGTTGGAGTTGTCATTATGGTACAATCTTAAATTTAATAATTATGTTTGCATTTGTAGTAGAGATACTTGATAACATTGTTGAGGATGGGACTAACTTTGAACAAAGGGCTAAAGCTTGTGCTTTATTAGAAGCAATACAATGTTTTGATTTTGCATTCAATTTGCACTTAATGAAAGGGATTTTGGGAATCACACATGTGTTATCACAAGTTTTGCAAAGAAAAGATCAAGATATTGTCAATGCTATGTAATTAGTTGCAATATCAAAAAAAAAAAAGGCTACAAAAGATGAGGGATGATGGTTGGGATTCTTTGTTGAATGAGGTATGCCTCTTTTGTGAAACACATAATGTCTCTATTTCTAATAAGAGTGACATGTTTCAAGTGAAAGGGCGGCCACGACGTAAAATTCAACAAGTTACAAATTTGTGCAATTATCGAGTGAATTTGTTCTATGTTGTCATTGATTTGCAATTTTAAGAGCTTAACAATCGTGTCACTGAAATGAATACTGAATTACTTTTATGTGTGAATTGTTTAAGTCCAAATAATACATTTTCTTCTCTTTTGACAAAAAAAGTTATTTCGACATGCTCAATTTTTTTCTCGTGATTTTTCACTAATACAATTTTTTTCACTTAACAATCAGCTTGAAACTTATATTACTGACATGCTATTTAATGATGATTTTTTGATGTTAGAAAGAATCAGCAATCTTGCTCAATTATTAGTTAAGACAGGAAAAAAATTGGTGTATCTTTTAGTTTATTTGCTTGTCAAATTAGCTATGGTATTACTAGTCGTGATGGTAATTGTTGAAATGGCATTTTCTGTTATAAATATAGTGAAAAACTGTTTACGAAATCAAAAGGGAGATCAGTTATTAAATGACTATTTAGTTACTTATATTGAAAATGAAATAATTATTCAATACTTTCAAAATATGAAAATTCGTAGAGGACAATTGTAATATTATAAGTATTGTTATATATATTATTATCATATTAATAAGTTATTTTTTATTTTTTTTATGTGAATGAATTTTTTATCGGCAATAATTTTTGACCCTATGGAATTCAATTCCTGACTATATGCTTACTGAGATTCATAACAATATAAGGAGAACATCCTGTAGTTTAAGGCTAGAGTCAAAATTCTAGAAGTCTATATAGTACCTTCAAATTCCTATGATTAAAGCCTTTTTGTGGAGGGTTACTACTGGGAATATTAGCTGTGGTGCAAATTTAAAAGGGAAGGGGAGTGAAGTGTCATGGCTATTGTGATTTATGTGATGGGAACAAGAAACTATTGAGCAATTTTGTTTTATTGTTCTTTTTCCTAAATGGTTTGGTTTGGTTTGGTTTGCAAGCCACATGAGCTTTTGTCCATCCTCTTATTTTATTTGCTTTCCAAGTTTTAATTCTTGGTGAGAAAGGCTAGATAAATTCACAAAAGTTAATTAGTATATTATGGAACAAGTTACTTTTGTCTGCTGGAATATATGGAAAGCAAGGAATAATAGGATCTTTAATAGTGTCAATTGTGATTCGATTTTTGTAGCTCAAGAGGTAGAAAGAGATGTGAAGAATATATTGCTTGAATTGGCAATCAACAAGGGCGAACTACTGAGGCATAGGATGTGGATAGTGACTCCACCTGCAGACTGTTAAATTCAATTGTGATGTTGCAACTGTTAAGCAGAGTTTCAAGGCATTTTGGGTAGTGGTGCAACTAACAGTCAAGGGGAGTTCCTAGGTGCTCATACATGGTGCATTACAACGTTCTCCAATCAACAAGCGGAGGCAATTAGCGAAGCTTTTAGGATGGCTATTGCTTGGAGACTGGATAAAGTTATTATTGAATATGATGCCAAACAAGTTATTAAATGCGTAAATTCTCAAGACCAGAAGATGGAGCAAATTGAAGCCATTATTGATGATTTTATGGATCTCAAAACTCAATCTATAGATTTTGTTTTTGTAAGAACAATAGTAAATTCTGTAGCTCGATCATAAAATTGCTCAATATGCTAAAAGCTATAAATTGCATATTTCTAGTTCTGTTCTCCGTCCTTGAAAGATTTAGTGTAACACCCCAAAACCACCCCAGTAGTTTGAGCCTGTCCGTGTCTGTATGTGTGTATTCGTATGTGTTACATGTATGTGTTTAATTGGATTATTTATTTAATTTATGTATATTAATTTGAGAAGAGGAGTTAGGATATAGTATAAGTGGGTGTATGGAAATAAAGTGTGAATAAGAGATAAATTAGTATGTAAAGTAAAGTATGGGAGTAGGGTATGATTTAGGACATGTGTCTTTTGGAGAGGATGACATGTGGCTAAGTGGATAGAGTAACAATTAGTGGGGTTTGGTGAAAGAGAGAGAGATCAGCCTTTTTCCCTTTGATTCCCGTTCTTCTTTCTTCCTCACGCCGTTCTTCTTTTCTTTTTTTTTTTTCTTTTTGTTCTTTCCTTCTTCTTGGCCCGATCTTGCTCCCTCTCCTTTCCCTTGAGAAGATTTAGTTGTTTGGCTTTTGATTTTGAAGCTCAAAGGTGAGTTGGGGTTATGGGTGTTTTAGATTCTTCTTCTTCTTCCTCTTCTCTAGGTTTTAGTTTATATGTAGGTGTTTTAGATTGTTTTAGAAATTGATCTTGGTTATGGCGGATTTATGGTTCAGAGGAGGCTCCTAGGCCGGATAAAGGAAAAGGAATCGCTAGCGGGAGCGGAGCTCGCGATTAGGAGCTAAGGAGAGAAGGTTTGGGAATGTTTATCTTTTATGTATATATGTGAATTGAGTTGGATAATTATGTTTTGGTTTTGATTGTGGTTGTAAGTTATGTTGTCGTAATTTAAATCATATTAATTATGATATGAGATGCTAGAGAATGAATATTGTTGAAGGATTTGTGAGAAATTATGTGAATAGTGATAATTGTTGTTAAATGTGCTGTTTTGGAAATTCTTAGAATTGGACATGTAATTGACTTGATTTAATTGAGATAATTGGTGATAAAGCTGGGTTTTTAATTATGTTACGAGTTGTAGATGCTTGGATTGCTGAATTTTGAGGTTTGGAATCAATTTTGGAAGTTTGGATGTGAATATTGTGTGAGTTCTGCAGATTTCGGGCGTAAGAGCTGAAAAACCCGTGTCTGTCGCGATCGCGACACTGTCGCGAGCGCGACAGAATGCGGAGGTTTCAACCCTCGCGCCGGCGCGAGAGATGTCGCGCCAAGGAACTCGATGGAGCTCTCTGTCGCGAGCGCGACAACTGTCGCATGCGCGACAGAGTACTCGAGTTCCGAACTTGTGCAAGGCTCTCTTCTGTCGCGAGCGCGATGATCCTCGCGAGCACGACAGAAGAGCAGTGCCTTCGTCCTCTCGCGAGCACGAGATCCCTCGCGATCGCGAGACGAGGCGAGGAGGTATAGCTTGGCTTCTGTCGCGAGCGCGACAGACGTGACTTCCAAATTTGATTTCTTCTCCTTTGTTTGATGACTTAAATTCTTTTGCATGCAGTTTTCATTAAGCTTTGACTATCTTTTTACCGGGATAATATGTATGTAAACGTGATGAGATTTTTGCATAACCTGCTAATGTCGGATAAGTGGATAGTTAGGCATGCCTAATAGAGTTATGTGTTGCTGCAGCTATGTGTACGATTTGGACCCTGATCAGGTCCCCCGATTGGATCCTCGCGATCCCTTTGTTTGAATCTTTCTTAAGATTCTATGTGAAATCAATTTGGAAACAAAATAAAAAGAATGTTTGATACCTTCGGGTATCTATGTGTCTATTATGAGGAACCGATACTCTTAAGTATCTATGTGTACTCGTTATCCACTCATTATGATTAAGCAGGTGTCATTGTGTTTTGTATAAGAATCTTTGGATGAGAATACAAATATCTGAATTAATTATGTATGATTATATGCCCATAATTGTATTGTTATCATGTGTTTTCTGTTACCGTCGCTGTGAGTGGCGGTCGTGCATTGTGTGTTTCCCCACTAAGCGATTTCGCTTAGCACGGGTGTTTATCCGTGCAGGTGTGGAAGGTTTTGATTGCCTCGGGTTGGGCGTGTCGCATCGGGAAGGCCAACGCAACTAGAGATCGGGAGTGTTATAGTATAGGCTTTCCTTTATTTTGTAATGAATGTAATATTTTGTTAGCCCTTTTGAAACAATGTATCTTGGGCTTTTGTATATTCGTTCTTCTTCTTGTAAATTGATGTAAGATGTAAAGACCTCTTTTGTATATTAATAAAAGTATCCATTTTGTCCTGTGTTCCTCTTCTGTCTCTTAAAGTTTTTATTTATACCGGATATGTGATTCTGTTTGTGATGTTTGCATGTTTGTACTAGTGGGGTGTGACACTCCTATCTATCTTGGGTCCTTCTCGCTCTAATCAAGTAGAAGTATCCATGGTATAGGTTGGGGTGTGACATTAGGTGGTATCAGAGCTATTGGTTTGATCTTGCTGGGTTTCAGTGTGTTAGTTAGATGTTAGAGTTGTGTTGGTCTGATGCGCACTGCGTTTATGTTTTGTAGTTATGGAGTCCGTTCGTGGATCGCTTGAGGGGTCAGCGGAAAGTGCGAATCCCCAAGAGCAGGATCCCTCAGTTTCTGGTCCGGCTCAACCTCCTAGGGGGCGACCTGAGATGCCTTTGGGACCAATGGAAGCGATGCTTCAGAGTATGACAAGGGTACTTGAAAGGGTAACAGCGCCAAGTGCCCCTATTGAGAGGTTAAGAAAGCATGGTGCAGAGGATTTCTTTGGTACTGGTATAGATGAATCTAACAAGGCAGAGATGTGGTTAGAAAAGACGTCCAGAGTACTTAGGGAAATAAGATGTCCACCGGAGCAAGAAGTGGAGTGTGCACTGTCTCTGTTACAAGGTTCTGCTTATGATTGGTGGAGGTTGGTGGTTAGTCAACCGCAAGTTCCTGAACCGGTTACATGGGAGTTCTTTGAAGGTGAGTTTCAGAACCGGTATGTAACTAAAGCTTATAAGGATGCCAAGTGGGCGCAGTTTCTAACTCTCAAGCAAAGAACAATGTCTGTGGCTGAGTATGAAGATGAGTTTAACAAGCTTAGTAAGTATGCGCCGCCAAGGGTTCTCACAGAAGAGTTCAGATGTCAGCATTTTGAAGCAGGCTTAAATGAGTCATTGAAGGTGATGTTAATTTCATTGATATCGGCTCCTAATGTGAGGTATTATCAGTTGGTTCAAGCATCATTGAGGGCGGAACGTTCGGAGAATATATTGAGAGAAAAGGCTCAAAGAAGAAAGTCTGCAAGAGGTGGCTCTTCTTCAGGTAAGAGGCCGAGGGAATCGCAAGGGAACTTTGCTGATGAATCTACAGCTAGTCCGGCCCCTAGAGGGAGGAGATAGGGTTCTTTAAGGGGATCGGGTTCCGGTAGAGGAGATGGCCCTCCCAGATGTACCCATTGTAACAAGCAACATTGGGGTGAGTGTCGATGGTTAACGGGAGGTTGTTTCAGATGTGGTTCTACGGACCATTTACTTGCAAATTGTCCGAGTCGATATGGAGATCCTTCGGGACAACAGGAAGGGAGCCGAGCTGGATCTAATATACCCCAAGGAAGTCGTAATCGGGGTAGAGGAAGGGGTGTCGAGGTGGACGGCCTCGTGATAGAGAAGCTTCCGAATCAGTAGATCGCCCTGTGCCATCGTCTGGTAGGGCCTATGCTATGAAGGCCCGAGAGGAACAGAATGCTCCTGAAGTGATTGTCGGTAAGTTCTCTTTGCTTGATTCTGAAGTTTATGTTTTGATTGACCCGGGCTCTACCCATTCTTATGTGTGTTCTGGTAAGTTGTGGGATAGTTTGGGTAGTGAGGAAAAGATGGAATATGAGATTTGTGTATCCAGTCCGTTGGGTCAGAGTGTTTTGGTTAATCGGGTGTGTCGGAAGTGTCCTTTAAAGATTCAGGGTACAGAGTTTGTAGTGGATTTGATTTGTCTGCCATTCCATGAGTTTGATATTATTCTGGGAATGGATTGGTTGGATAAGCATCGCGCAGTAGTGGACTGTCATAGGAAAGTCATGGTTTTGAAGGATAAAGATCAAATGCCTGTTGTGGTAAAGGGAATTGGAAGTAGTTCTTTGCATAATGTGGTATCAGCTATGAAAGCCAGAAGATTTATCAGGAAGGGATGTGAAGCGTTTTTGGCTGTGGTTTTAGATTCTCGGAGAGGTCAGGTTAAAATTCAAGATATTCCGGTTGTAAGAGATTTTGTAGATGTTTTTCCGGAAGAATTACCAGGACTACCTCCGGAGAGAGAAGTTGAACTGTCGGTAGAAATTTTGCCAGGTACAGCTCCGATTTCTAAGGCCCCTTACAGAATGGCTCCAATGGAATTGAAAGAATTGAAGAGTCAGTTACAGGAGTTGTTGGATAAAGGGTTCATCCGGCCTAGTGTGTCACCATGGGGTGCTCCCGTACTATTCGTTAAGAAGAAGGATGGGACCCTTCGGATGTGTATTGATTATCGACAGCTTAACAAAGTGACTATCAAGAATAAGTATCCATTGCCGAGGATTGAAGACCTTTTTGATCAGTTGAGAGGAGCTGGGGTATTCTCTAAGATAGATCTGAGATCAGGCTATTACCAGTTGGGGGTTAAAGAAGCAGATGTGGCTAAGACAGCTTTTCGGACGCGTTATGGTCATTATGAATTTCTAGTGATGCCCTTTGGTTTGACTAACGGGCCTGCAGCCTTTATGGATCTGATGAACAGAGTTTTCCGACCGTATCTGGACAAATTTGTTGTGGTATTTATTGATGACATTTTGGTATATTCTAAAAATCAAAAAGAGCATAAGGAACATCTTGGGTTGGTGTTGCAAATGTTAAGAAATCATCAGCTGTATGCGAAACTCAGTAAGTGTGAGTTTTGGTTGAAGGAAGTGGCTTTCCTTGGACATGTGGTATCAGCAGAAGGTGTACGTGTTGATCTAAGTAAAATTGAAGCAATTGTTAATTGGATGCCTCCGAAGAATGTGCCAGAAGTAAGAAGTTTTCTGGGGTTAGCAGGGTATTACCGATGGTTTGTTTAGGGGTTTTCCGTGTTAGCATCTCCTTTGACCAGGTTACTTCGGAAGGATGTCAAGTTTGTATGGACTGAAAAGTGTCAAGCCAGTTTTGATCGTTTAAAAGAGTTATTGGTTAAAGCTCCTGTTCTCACACAGCCGGTTTCAGGTCAGGAGTACACTATGTACAGTGATGCTTCGGGTATTGTCTTAGGTTGTGTTCTGATGCAAGGGAATAAAGTAGTAGCTTATGCATCGAGACAGTTGAAGCCTCATGAGCGGAATTACCCGACTCACGATTTGGAGTTGGCAGCGGTAGTGTTTGCGCTTAAGGTTTGGCGACACTACTTGTATGGGGAGACATGCAGAATTTTCACCGATCACAAGAGTCTTAAGTATTTGTTAGCACAGAAGGAGTTAAATTTGAGACAGCGGAGATGGTTAGAGCTATTCAAGGATTATGATTGTATCATTGACTATCATCCGGGTAAAGCTAACGTGGTGGCGGATGCTCTTAGTAGGAAGTCTTTGTCTGCGTTACTGGCTAGTCGAGGCAGATGGAGATTTGATTCGGAAGGTGCTCTGATTGCTCAACTTAAAGTTAAACCAAGTTTGAGATCAGAAATTGCAAAGGCTCAGTTAGATGATCATGTGCTTCAGCGTGTTTGTCAAGCAGTGAAAGAAGGAAAACGCACTGAATACTTGTTAGACAGTGAAGGAGTATTGAGGCACGGTACTCGGTTATGTGTACCTAATGTGGGGGAGTTAAGAAAGAAGCAGTTGCAAGAAGCTCATTCATCAGTTTTCACTATGCATCCTGGTGGAGATAAGATGTATCAAGATCTGAAGCAATTTTATTGGTGGCTGGGAATGAAAAGAGAGATAACAGAATTTGTTTCTAGGTGTCTTACTTGTCAGCAAGTGAAAACTGAGCATCAAGTGCCATCGGGATTGCTTCATCCCTTACCCATTCCTCAATGGAAGTGGGATGACATCACGATGGATTTTGTATCTGGCTTGCCTATGACTCAACGTAAGCATGATTCAGTATGGGTTATAGTAGATCGATTGTCGAAGTCTGCGCATTTTCTGCCGGTACGGGTCAATTATTCGATGGACAAGTTGGCGGAACTTTATGTGGATGAGATAGTTCGACTACATGGGATCTCGTTATCCATTGTATCAGACCGAGATCCTCGTTTTACATCCAAGTTTTGAAAAGAACTTTAGGTAGCTTTGGGAACACGGTTAAATTTCAGTACTGCTTTCCATCCGCAGACTGATGGTCAGTCAGAGAGGGTCATTCAGGTTTTGGAAGATATGCTCCGAGGTTGTGCTTTAGAGTTCTCAGGAAGCTGGGATCAGTATGTGTCTTTAATGGAATTCGCATATAATAACAGTTATCAGGTAAGTATTGGTATGGCCCCTTATGAAGCACTGTATGGACGGAAATGTAGAACACCAGTATGTTGGACTGAACTGTCAGAAAAAGCTATGATAGGTCCGGATATAGTGCGGGATACCGAAGAGAAGGTGAGGGTTGTGCAACAGAACTTGAAGGCAGCTAAAGACCGACAGCGTTCTTATGCTAATCTGAAGCGCAGAGATATTCAGTATGAAGTGGGTGACAGAGTTTTCTTAAAAGTGTCACCGTGGCGAAAGGTTCTCCGTTTTGGAAAGAAAGGCAAGCTAAGTCCACGATTTATTGGACCCTATGAGATCCTAAGGAAAGTAGGTCCAGTAGCATATCAATTAGTGTTGCCTTTGGAGTTGGCTAGGTTACATGATGTTTTCCATGTGTCTATGCTTCGGAGATATCGGTCAGATCCTTCGCATGTGTTACCAGTGCAAGATATTCAGATTCAGTCAAACTTTTCTTTTGATGAAGAACCGAAAAGGATTTTGGATAGGGAAATCAGACAGCTTCGGAATAAGCAGATACCGTTAGTCAAAGTTCTATGGCAGCACCACGGTATTGAAGAAGCTACATGGGAACCAGAGGAAGCTATGAGATTACAATACCCTCAGTTATTCGGAACAGGTATGAATTTCGAGGACGAAATTCTGTTAAGTGGGGGAGTATTGTAACACCCCAAAACCACCCCAGTAGTTTGAGCCTGTCCGTGTCTGTATGTGTGTATTCGTATGTGTTACATGTATGTGTTTAATTGGATTATTTATTTAATTTATGTATATTAATTTGAGAAGAGGAGTTAGGATATAGTATAAGTGGGTGTATGGAAATAAAGTGTGAATAAGAGATAAATTAGTATGTAAAGTAAAGTATGGGAGTAGGGTATGATTTAGGACATGTGTCTTTTGGAGAGGATGACATGTGGCTAAGTGGATAGAGTAACAATTAGTGGGGTTTGGTGAAAGAGAGAGAGATCAGCCTTTTTCCCTTTGATTCCCGTTCTTCTTTCTTCCTCACGCCGTTCTTCTTTTCTTTTTTTTTTCTTTTTGTTCTTTCCTTCTTCTTGGCCCGATCTTGCTCCCTCTCCTTTCCCTTGAGAAGATTTAGTTGTTTGGCTTTTGATTTTGAAGCTCAAAGGTGAGTTGGGGTTATGGGTGTTTTAGATTCTTCTTCTTCTTCCTCTTCTCTAGGTTTTAGTTTATATGTAGGTGTTTTAGATTGTTTTAGAAATTGATCTTGGTTATGGCGGATTTGTGGTTCAGAGGAGGCTCCTAGGCCGGATAAAGGAAAAGGAATCGCTAGCGGGAGCGGAGCTCGCGATTAGGAGCTAAGGAGAGAAGGTTTGGGAATGTTTATCTTTTATGTATATATGTGAATTGAGTTGGATAATTATGTTTTGGTTTTGATTGTGGTTGTAAGTTATGTTGTCGTAATTTAAATCATATTAATTATGATATGAGATGCTAGAGAATGAATATTGTTGAAGGATTTGTGAGAAATTATGTGAATAGTGATAATTGTTGTTAAATGTGCTGTTTTGGAAATTCTTAGAATTGGACATGTAATTGACTTGATTTAATTGAGATAATTGGTGATAAAGCTGGGTTTTTAATTATGTTACGAGTTGTAGATGCTTGGATTGCTGAATTTTGAGGTTTGGAATCAATTTTGGAAGTTTGGATGTGAATATTGTGTGAGTTCTGCAGATTTCGGGCGTAAGAGCTGAAAAACCCGTGTCTGTCGCGAGCGCGACAGAATGCGGAGGTTTCAACCCTCGCGCCGGCGCGAGAGATGTCGCGCCAAGGAACTTGATGGAGCTCTCTGTCGCGAGCGCGACAACTGTCGCATGCGCGACAGAGTACTCGAGTTCCGAACTTGTGCAAGGCTCTCTTCTGTCGCGAGCGCGATGATCCTCGCGAGCGCGACAGAAGAGCAGTGCCTTCGTCCTCTCGCGAGCACGAGATCCCTCGCGATCACGAGACGAGGCGAGGAGGTGTAGCTTGGCTTCTGTCGCGAGCGCGACAGTCGTCGCGAGCGCGACAGGCGTGACTTCCAAATTTGATTTCTTCTCCTTTGTTTGATGACTTAAATTCTTTTGCATGCAGTTTTCATTAAGCTTTGACTATCTTTTTACCGGGATAATATGTATGTAAACGTGATGAGATTTTTGCATAACCTGCTAATGTCGGATAAGTGGATAGTTAGGCATGCCTAATAGAGTTATGTGTTGCTGCAGCTATGTGTACGATTTGGACCCTGATCAGGTCCCCCGATTGGATCCTCGCGATCCCTTTGTTTGAATCTTTCTTAAGATTCTATGTGAAATCAATTTGGAAACAAAATAAAAAGAATGTTTGATACCTTCGGGTATCTATGTGTCTATTATGAGGAACCGATACTCTTAAGTATCTATGTGTACTCGTTATCCACTCATTATGATTAAGCAGGTGTCATTGTGTTTTGTATAAGAATCTTTGGATGAGAATACAAATATCTGAATTAATTATGTATGATTATATGCCCATAATTGTATTGTTATCATGTGTTTTCTGTTACCGTCGCTGTGAGTGGCGGTCGTGCATTGTGTGTTTCCCCACTAAGCGATTTCGCTTAGCACGGGTGTTTATCCGTGCAGGTGTGGAAGGTTTTGATTGCCTCGGGTTGGGCGTGTCGCATCGGGAAGGCCAACGCAACTAGAGATCGGGAGTGTTATAGTATAGGCTTTCCTTTATTTTGTAATGAATGTAATATTTTGTTAGCCCTTTTGAAACAATGTATCTTGGGCTTTTGTATATTCGTTCTTCTTCTTGTAAATTGATGTAAGATGTAAAGACCTCTTTTGTATATTAATAAAAGTATCCATTTTGTCCTGTGTTCCTCTTCTGTCTCTTAAAGTTTTTATTTATACCGGATATGTGATTTTGTTTGTGATGTTTGCATGTTTGTACTAGTGGGGTGTGACACTCCTATCTATCTTGGGTCCTTCTCGCTCTAATCAAGTAGAAGTATCCATGGTATAGGTTGGGGTGTGACATTTAGACTATTTTGTGCGGTCATTTTCAAGCTCTGAGTTTATATATATATATATATATATATATATATATATATATATATATATATATATATATATATATATATATACGTATATATATATACGTATATATATATACATATACGTATATATGTATATATATATACATGTATATACATACATATATATACGTATATACGTATATATACATATATATACATGTATATACGTATACATATATACGTATACATATACGTATATACGTATATATACATATATATATACGTATATACGTATACATATACGTATATACGTATATATACATATATATATATACGTATATATGTATACATATACGTATATACGTATATATACATATACATATATATGTATACGTATACGTGTATATATATATATATATATATATATATATATATATATATATATATATATATATATATATATATATATATATATATATATATATATATATATATATATATATATATATATATATATATATATATATATATACATATATACATACATATGTATATACACGTATATATATGTATATATACATACATATGTATATACACGTATATATATGTATATATACATACATATGTATATACACGTATATATATGTATATATACATACATATGTATATACACGTATATATATGTATATATACATACATATGTATATACACGTATATATATATATATATATGTATACATATATACGTATATGTATACATATATACGTGTATATATATATATATATATATATATATATATATATATATATACGTATATATATACGTATATATATATATATATACGTATATATGTATACATATATACGTATATATGTATACATATATACGTATATATATATATATACATGTATATACATATGTATGTATATATACATATATATATATGTATATATGTGTATATATATATATATGTATGTATATACATACATACATACATATATATATATATATATATATATATATATATATATATACAAGTTCAAAAAAGACAGTTCCTCTTTGTTTGGATCGGGAGAAATGATAGTAAGTGAGGGGAAAGTAAATTTAAAGTACCTTACTTTCCCTTGTTTGGTTTATAAAATGCAAAAATAGAGAGAGGAATGCAAGGGAAATAAGATTTCCCAATTAACTCTGCATTTAGCTTTTCATTTCCCTCCAATTTGGAGAGAAAGCGGGTTAATTGGGAGGGAGATGGGATATAATTATATGAAATTACCAATTTATCCCCCCCTCTATAAATACATCCTCACGTTTCTGATCTACTTTTTCAACATTTTTCTCGTAATATTTGTTCCATGGATGAAATAGAGAATCGATAGGCAAGATCATCTCCGACAGTAACAATCAATGCTTGGGATTGCGGAATTTGAAATCAATATGCAATGAGAAACTTGAGATATTTATTTATTACATTAACCCACTAGCGGGTTAATGTTATAATTCATTAAAAAGTGAAATAGTTATTGGACATGTTTGTTTATGTTAAAAAACTGAAATTATAGTTATTGACATTACGCAAAACGCATTATTTGGTTCCAACAGTAACAATCAATGCTTGGAACTGCAAAATTTGAAACCAATATGCAGTGAGAAGGTTGAGACAATTATTTATTACATTAACCCACCAACAAGTTAATGTTATAATTCATTCAAAAGTGAAATAGTTATTGGACATGCTGGATTATGTTAAAAAACTGAAATTATAGTTATTGATATTAGGAAAAACGTATTATTTGGTCCCAACAGTTAATAATCAACGCTTGAAACTGCAGAATTTGAAGCCAGTATGCAGTGAGAAAGTTGAGATATTTATTTATTACATTAACCCATCAGCGGGTTAATATTATAATTCAATCAAAAATGAAATTGTTATTTGTCATGTTGGGTTATGTTAAAAAACTGAAACATATAATTAAGGGTATAAATATCAAAATAACACATACTGTTAGGAAGGAAATTTAATTTATTCTATATTTATTTTAAGTTACCAAATAATGGAATAGAAAACCAAAGGAAATGCAATTTACATTACTCTCATTTCTCCCTCATTTTCTCTCATTAAGGAAATTCAATTTACTCTCGTCCAAATAAAGCAGAAATAAAAAAACACAAAAATAACAAAATAGCCGAAAATAAAAGGCCAGAGACTAAATTGGAAAAAAGAAATTATTTTAGACTTTATCTGTAAATTTTTTAAAAATATAGGGACTACACTTTACGTTCGGCCAACCATATAAGTTTCATACGGATAATTCCCTTCGCACTTTTATGCTAAAATTTCCTCACATTTTCCCACTCTTTTCCCCCGTTCCCCCTTGTTTCGGCTATTAGCTATTCCGCAACCGACTATAATCACATCCATAATTTCCGTCTGAATGCTATATCTTCTTCTTCTTCTTCTTCTTCTTCTTCTTCTTCTTCTTTAGGAATAGATATCCTCTGTAAAAATATCAAAAGGTGATCAGACTCCACGAAGAAACCCAGGTCTACTTTCTTCACCTTGAGGTCTTCTCTTCTATCAGATGGGTCAGGAGAATAAAGTGTCTCAGCCTTATAGTAATTCATCAATATACAGAAATGCAAGTGAGGTTGAATCTGCAGCCCAGAACGCTGTTCTTCGCGAGCAAGTACTCTTCTCTTTGCCTTTTTTCTTTTTCATTACATAATTATTGTGGATTTTCAATTTTAATTCATTGTCCCTTTGTTTTTGATAGGAAATCGCAACCCAAAGAGTCATACAGGGTCAGAGGTTAGTGATTTAGTTAGTACGCTTTTAAGAAAAGAAGATGAAGGAGAAGCTTAATGTTGCTTAACTATGCCTAATCTAATTTAATTAATTTAATTTCGTTTAAGAGAGGGGGGAGGAGCCGGTCCACCTCCAAAAGATGATTCAGATATTTTTGCAGAACGTCGTGATCCTAATGTTTTGAAGGTATGCGAAGTATCTAATGCTTTGAAGCTTAATGAATCATCATTTCTTGTTTGTAGGTTTTAGTGTTTGTACGCCTTTTTTTTTTTTTTATCATTATGAATGTTTTTGCAGGATCATTTATTGAAGATGACCACTGAACATCGTGCAGAAATGGCTTTGAAGCGTGGGAGACCAGCCATCCCTCAAGAAGGTTGATAATGTATTGCCATCTTTCTGATTTTTCTTATACATTTGTATTTAATTATTATCGCTTTTTCCTCAATTGGAATATAAAGAATTTGTGACTGTGTCTAACCATCCAAAAAATTCATGCTATTGGAAAATTTTATATGGCAATGTAACAAAACCTTCTGGATTTATTGGGGGAAGAATTAGATAAGGTGGCGAACTGAAAGGTTCTCTGCTTTTTTTTTTTTGGTGGTAGGGAATGAGTAGAGAGAGTACAAGATTGGGGAAAATGTCTAAATAATACCTATTGAGTCCTTACTTGTGTGCATTGTGGTTATTGCTTCAATAAACTTGAGGTTATGAATTATCAAGTGAGAAAAATATCAAGCAAGTGTTGTCCAGTAAACAAGCTCTTGCTGTATTGATCTTAGAAAATGTTTTGCTTGGCAATAAAGCATCTAGAGACGCAAATAAAAAATGTTAAGCCTTATGCAGTGGCTGTTTATGTGGTTTCCACTCCTGAAAACCTCAAAAGTCCAATTTGGTTGCATTTCTTTGAATTTTTGCATCTGTGACATGATGCACCTAAACATGTAATGTCAGCAACTCTGAGACATTGAGACTTAACTTCTATTATTTATTGAAATGTGCTATTTTATTTTTTATTTTTTATTTTATTTTTTCTCTTTTTATGTTTTCTTTTTGTTTGCAGGTCATGTAGAAATTGGTAATGGGTATGGCGTACCTGGTGGAGGTGCATATTATGGTTCTTTGGGGCACGAGCCTGACAGAAAGTCAGAAATAGTGCCTGCTATGAGGGAACTTCCTGAGTACCTTAAGCAAAAGTTGAGAGCGAGGGGAATTCTTAAAGACGGCACAGAAAATGGCCCTTCATCAAAAGATGACAATGCAAGTTTATTTGTTTTAAGCCCTTAGTTTCTTAAGTTTTTCCAACCCCTTTTGATGTAATTGTTTTGGGGAAATAAAAAACTTGGGACTGGGGTTTCATTTATAGATGTTCTATAGCAGCAGAAGTTTTGCAGTTTAGAAATTTTGAATGTGCTTTCAGTTCCAGTTTTTCTGATTTTTCTTATAATGCTATCATTTTTATGTCTGAAACACTTGCAATTTTTAATTCCAGAAGTTGCTTGGTGGTACAATTCAAACTATTGAAATTGGAAACCTGCCTCCTGGATGGGTATGTCTCTTATTGCTACCAACAAGTCTTCCATTTTTTTTAACTTCCGGTCTCCACTTGACCACCTCTTTAGAATCTCTGCACTCAAAAACTATGATTCTTCCAGTTCTATTTGTTTAGCTCAAGTTTGAGTTGCTTTAGACACTTGACAATTATGATATAGGACATGTTCAGAACATGCCAACTGATGCTTTTGTGGTGAGCAAGGTTTGAGGGGCATTTTGAATTTAGTTAGTGGAATAACAGAAGAATCATTGAAGTTTTCTTGATTAAATGATATATACATTTATGTTCAAAATGCCCTTTTTTTGGACTGGGTCACTGCATTTATATGGTTTTCTAAGTTTAATGATCTAATTGCCTATTAAACAGCAATGAGCACATTAGGGAATGGGTGTAGTTTCTTGACCATTTTCAATTTACCTTATGGGAGAGGTGGAGAACTATTCATTCCTGATAAATTTTGTGTATTAAGTTGTTGGCCTGGGCAACTCTAGTACTATCATGTATTTCTTAATTAAATGAAACGTATTTTTTGAAGAAAGGGTCATAGGATGTAAATGTGTTCATCTTAAACTTTTGAAAGGATAATGATTAAATCCATCTTGGAAACCTAAATTTTGTATGTGTTATGCTGCTGCTCATTATATTCAGGTGGAAGCTAAAGATCCAGCCAGTGGTGCTTCATATTATTACAATGAGAGCCTTGGAAAGAGTCAGTGGGAAAGGCCTGTTGAAACATCTTTAGTTACAAGAATTCCATCACCTCTAGCAGATTGGGTGGAGTCAGTGGATGAAATTTCTGGTATGCTTCATGTTATATCTGTTTACTTTTTTTTATTATTTTGTTATGAATAAGAGTAGCAAACAAAAGGAGGAGGGATTCGTAGAATCACTTTTATTTTTCAAATACTATGCTTGCCTTTTGGTATTTTATCTGTTGGATAAGATAGTAACATCTGTTTGAAAATTTAATTAAGCTAACAAAATGCTACTTTTGTTACTTTTAGAGGAGATGAACATGAAGTGTGCCATAATTTTTGAACATTGCCGATTAGTTGGTAATTTTGAATGTTAATGTGTTTCCTTCATATAAACAGTGAAAAACTTATTAACAAGAAAAGAAAAAGAGGGTAATTGCAAGTGGGATGAAAATAATGCTCCTCAAGATAGTAAATGGTAAAAGATAACAGAAAAAGATAACCATCTCTTTTCCTATCAGAAATCTTCCATGGAAACCGATAAATTTCCATAAAATGATGGGGAAGACAGTTTTATCTATCACCAATTTGGTATACTTACAAGATGAGGATCTAGTTATAGGGTGATTTATTGGGAAATCCAAACCAATGGAGAAAATGCTGGACCTTTAGTTGAGCTATCCATTCAACTGGGCTAGGAGAAAGCATAACTCTGCAGCATAAATCTTCCATGCTGAAAATACTAGTGGTCCTTATAAGATTCAAGTTTCCATTAAATAAAGAGCCAATGACTTGATCATGCAAGCTGTAGTTTCTTCGGAGAATCTTTAGAAAGTTTTCTAGGCAAGTTTGAGGTCTGATTTTAACATCTACATTGAATTTGTCATTCCTAAACATATCATTAGCAATTTTTCTTTACTAAATATAGTCTTTCACATAGACGTGTAAATCATGACTATGTCAAAGATTCAGCAATCTAATATTTTAGAACATGAGGAGGAAATGATTGAGGTTAATGAAGAAACAAGAATTGTAACCATTAATCATTTCAAAAGGGACCCTATTGAGCAGTTGACAAGCTCAGTAACAGGCATAAGTAAATAATAAGGATACCGCATTTTAGTTCCCTCCTTACTTCAAATAACAAGAATTTAATACTGATAATAAAATAGTAGCAAATTGATCTTCTAGATTTTCCACCAAGGATTTCCTTCCTCTATCCCCAATAATTTTATGGGTATGTTTAGCATTGTTCTGCAAGTACTGCTGAGAAAAATATCATCTTAAATATTTTAATTAATTAGCAATCGAAAAAATTAAATTTATCCGCATTGAAAACGTTTTATCCATGATAACTCTAGGAATCAGGAGTAATTTCTAGTAGCAACATGGACTTGAATTATCAATAGTGTTTTTCTAAATATTGATTCCAGAAAACAATACCAGCAAGGCCCAAATGAAATATTTAGGGTAAATTATGTTTACTTCTAATGTAAATAAGAGATATTTACTTGGAATTTTACTTGGCACTTTAGAATACAAATAGGATTTTTCCATAGTGAAGCTTAGACTGCTTATGGTTTTTCACAGTTAAGGAAAACATGATACACTGTTCATATGAAATGGCTCCAGTACAATCTAGAGTTCTAGGTAAGAAATATCAGAGATAATCATGACATACAGAATCTTGCAAACTACAAAAAGGAAAATCAGTATCAATAATAAGGTTTTTGATCTCATAATGGTTGTGGCAACTAACAACTGACCTAGGGTGAACCATACTTGGGCCACATCATCAACAATTCACCCATGGTCAAACTTTTATGTTACAAGATAAAACTAGTTATTGATTACCAAAAAGTTCCAGTTAATCTTGTTTATTTTCTAATTTTAATATATTTTTTCCTTTCTCGTAAAAGCCAGCTAAAAGTTTGGTTTGACACTTGAACTTCATGGCAAAAGGTTAATTTTCCCAAATACCAAAAATTGAACTAAATTAGCAAGCAAATTTTAATTTACCGTCAATTTGCATCATGGCATCTAAATACAATATTTTTAATCTTTTTTGTATCATCTTTTATTTTATACCATTCTCCATATAATTACAATGGGAACTCATAGTATTGTAATCAAAATTTATGGTAGATAAAAATTTTGTGAAAAAATTAAAAAAGAATTATATTTATGGTGATGAAATGGGGTCAAAGTAAATTAAAAATTTTGTTCTAATTTTCCCTAAAAGTTAATTTCAAGGCTAACTAACTTGAGTATTTTTCTTATAGAAATTCCTATCATTTTTTCTTGGCCCACTAAACAAAATTTTTCGGCTCCATCCCCGATTGGTCCTTTTGCTTGACTGGGGAGAGTCTTTTATTGAAATATGGTTTTGATGAAAAGCAAGTGATGGGCGATGTTTGTGTAACAAAAATGGTAGTCAGTTAAATAGTGATTCAAAATGTGCTTGCTAACTCAAAATCCATGGACCCTAGATCGTTTATAAAGGTTGGTTCAGGTTGAAATACCTACTAATTGGTTAATCTAAAAATAAAAGTTTAGAAGTTGCATGTTGACAGTATTTCCCATGGGTTGCATGTTGTAGCTGGAGACTTTTCTGGAGTTACGTGTGCAAAAGGATTTAGACTAGGAAAAAGAACTCTGCAACTGCCTCCTTTGGTGCATCGGTGGACTACTAAATCATGCATAAAAATTAATGACATAGATGGAACTATTACTGACTAGTTGGATGTGTCAAATAATTCCATGTTAAGTTGGAATTACTAACAAGCCAATTGGTGGTCATTTTGTTTCCCTCCTGCCAACTTATTTCAGTATTATTAAGTCTGGGCAGGTGCTTATCAAAATAGAAAAGGAAATAGATGTGCAAGGAGTTGCTATTTTGCTTTATGGCCAGGTTGCTCATGCATTATGTTGGCAGTGTGCAAATTCTGATTTATTGGGCTTTTTGATTTGGCACAAGATGATTGTTTGAGCAGATTTATATGGTGCTGTTCATGATGCTATATCCATTGGACTGAATCCTATGGTGCTTTCAAAATGCATGGCCAAACATTTGATAATCGTATGGAAGTTGCAAAAATATTTATGCCATGAGAAACAGTTAATGGGCATATTTCTTTTTTGTCGCTTAATTTCCTGTACTTGACAGCTTTTTTCTTCTATTTACAGGTCATAAATATTACTACAATACAAAGACCCATGTATCGCAGTGGGAACATCCTGATTCATCTCAATTTGTTGCCTCACAACAGCACTCTAACTGCACAGAGTCCAGAGATCATATTTGGGATAATCACTCTTCTGGGATAAAGAAATGCATGGGATGTGGGGGGTGGGGAGTTGGCCTTGTGCAGGATTGGGGTTACTGCAGTCATTGCACAAGGTGAGTTCATTAGCAGTTTATCAAATAGTTTGCTTGCTGTGCCTTTTATATTGCGCTACTATACATGCAAAGAATTAGGCATGTGTATGAAGTGGTCCAAATTGAATTTAAATAAGACACCGATGTGCTTCATGATTGCATTCTGGCCAGGACAGACAAACTATCTTTGGTTTCTTTTTTGTGTATACATGATGCAGGACAGGTTGCTACTAAGTATTTGTGTTTTGAGTTTACTTTTGAGTAAGACATAAGTACACAACTAGATGTTGAAATTGGCTGGTTGTAATCTGCAATTATTTTCAGAATTTTTTAGATGATTTCAGTAAAAGAGAGAATGAAAATAGGATTGTAGGACTGGCACTATTTTAATAGAAATAGCCAAGGTTCCTTATTGGATATCAATGCGGATTTAGCTCTGGACACAGGGATTTGGAGACAGAATCCATATAGCCAACCCCATCTAGTATGGAATTAACACTTAGTTATTGTTGTTGTAATAGCCAAGGTTCCATGAGCATCATCCTATTGTTGATTATGTCACACAATTTAAGGAGTTCACACCTCTTGCAGTCAACTGATTTCAACTGCTACGCTGAGTTTTTTAATCAGATATTACTGTTATAAGGAGAAGAAATATATCATCATTCAGTATATATTTGAACTGCAAGTGATGATAATGCGTGTGCGCACACAAGTCTAGGGTTAATCTACACCCTAGAATCGAAGTTACCTAGATCCTATCAATTTATTCAGTCCTTATATATATGTGCTGCACATGTAAATATATTCGCTTACTAATTTACAATAATTCTGAAAAAAAACTGCAATAATATATTCACTTTATATATTTACAACATCCCCTCAAGTTGGAGCATAGATGTTAATATCTGGCTTGTTGGAAATATCATCGCCCTAGGACCAGTTTTGACAAGACCAGTGGAAATGATTTTTTCTTAATTTTCTTGATAAAATGATAATCCATCCCCGTTTGTTTTGTCCCCAGAAAACTGGGTAAGATGTGATATGATTAGCAGCTTGGTTGTCACATTATAACTTCGTAGGCAATAAACTGTTGATACCAATCTGAGTTTAGTACTAAATATGTCCACACAAGTTCACTTGTGTATTGTACCATGGTCTGTACTCTGATTCTACAATGGACCTAGACAATAAATTTGCTTTTTACTTTTCCAAGGCACCAAGTTCCCTTAACAAAAACAGAATACTCTATAGTGGATCTACTTCTATTTAGCACCTGTCCAATCTACATCTGAGAAACACCCCCTGGGAGAATGACTATTGCTTTCTCATGTATCACAATATGCTCCCTTGAGATGACCTAAAAATCTGTCCTAAGGTGTTAATTGGTTTGTCAGTGGAGAAGACATGAAGTGTTAAACAGTGATGACACGATGTGCAATCAGGATAAGTCACTGTAAGAGACTTCAACTTTCCAACCAATCTAAAAATTCTTAAAATTTTCTTGAAATCATAATCACTTCTGACATTGGAAATTGCCAATATTAGTCTATTTGTTAAATAGAACTGGAGTCAAATCACGTGTATCAATTTGCTGTGTTTCCAAATAAATTTTCAATGGGTAAAACTAAGCACAACTCTCATAGATTTGATGGCCTATTATCAAAAAAACCCATCCATTCATTTGTACAGCACCACTGGAGGCCTGAATTTATATATCAATTAAATTTGTTTCCATGCCCTAGGCATAGTTGCATCTCATCACTAAAAGGGGGTCCAAAAAGTTGGTTGTTCTTAGAGTGTAACCTTCTTAGCAAATACATAGGCTTTCTGAGTGGTACTTCTGGAATGTAATTAACAAGGATGGTAGCTCAAAGATGGAAATGTTTAATAATGTCCAATCTATCTATATGAAATTGCTCCCATGGTCTTTGAGGACATTTGCTTAAAGAATTAAATTTATTACAGTTCACTTTTCCTTAAGTTTGTCTTATGTTCAGTGATTATGGATCTTGTCAATGGGCAATGAACTTGAAAAGCAGCTTGTTCAAATGAAACTTTTTCCTTAATGCAGTTTCTGCCTCGTGAAGGACCTATGCTTAATAGTGATTTGAACTCATTAAATGGAGTTCGAACCTTAGACTCATTAGGTGGAGTACTTTAAACCTCTTTAACTAAAAAAAAAAATAAAAAATAAAAATTCTGCCTAGGTTTATTACTCAATTCTGCCACTCATAATAGAGCTATGTAAAACTTATACTCCTTGAAATAAGCTTCAAATTTAGGAATACTGTTGGTAGTAGTAAACTATTCTGGAAATAAACTCCTAGTTAGGAATACTATTAATAGTAAACTGTTATGAAATAAATTACTATTTTGGAATACTACTACTAATAAACTACTTGCCAATATCAGTGAAATTCCTTTTCTATTCTGATGGTCGCTTCTGGTCTCATGTCTCCCATATTTTCTTCCTAGTAATGCATCCAGTAACAGTTTGTTTTAAATGATACTACTGCTTCTAGTATGTGGGCCTGAGATCCAAGCGATACTCATTGCAACAATATGGATGATTAGTAAGCCTCTAGAGAGTCTTGAAACTAATGGATTTGGATACTGCATCATTAATATTATATAAAATATATGTAATACAAAGATGAACAAAAGGGTCCTTGTCAAACAGAAAAAAAAAGTTCACTTTTTTATTATTATTTTCATCAGTCCTTTGCCACCCGAGTTTTATTTTATTTTATTTTTTATTTCTCATAAAAGAATCTATTTTGTCTTTGTGAAAGCAGTGTGTTGTTGCCATTAGTATATGTACTTATATCTGCAAACCAAATACAATGCAGAGTGCTCAATCTTCCTCAGTGTCACCTCTTAACTTCTAGTTTGGGTAACCAGCAGCAGAACAGCAATTCTGAGAATGTCAGAGTTGATGCTGATAAAAGGGCTTCAAAGCAGAGGTACTGACCTTACTTGAATTTTTCACGTCCATATACTTAATTGGTTTTGGACATAAAAGTAAAAGGAAGTATGATGTACTAAAGGAATGTCGTTTAACCAAGGTGAATCATAAGAGCTTAGTAGGGTGCCCAAGATCTTCCAAGGTCATGTTTTCTTGTGAGATTTTACGATAATCTATTCACATAAAAATGACTAGGTGTTGAGGTTTGTATTCTAGAGTGAGAGACGAGTTGACAACATTATTGGTGGTCAAAGTGTTCCTCCAAGCAAAAATGAGAGAACAAAAGTATGAAAAGGAGTATCCTAGTGGCGTGATTAGATGGTTTTGTAGTATTTGTTTGGAACGTAAAGTATCCATGCCTATGAAACATTTAGAGTTTTCATGTCAATAGAGGAAATATAACGTGGTCAATGATTTTTCTCCAAAGAAAAGGCACAAATGAAAAATTATGGATAATGACTAAAGATAGAAAGATAAAGAACAGAAAGTCGCTTCTGTACACTCTCTGTTAATTATTCTTACACATCTTTCTGTGAATGAAAGAGGTGTCAATCAGAAGAAAGTGTAATTTATGGAGTAAAGAATTCATCAGGAAAATGATATGGAAAAATCATGAAGTTCCTAGTCCTATCATATTTGTCATGTCTAAGTTCTTGAGAAATGCACTTATTAGTCTTTCTGGTTTGCAAAATGAACCAAACCCTGGAACTTGTATATTTGTTTTAATTTCAAAGGAAATTTTAGAAATGATGAGATTCCCACTGGCTAAGTTATTATGGAAAATGAAAGTCATGGTATCTGACATAAAAATAATTTCCCATAAACTCAAATGCGTAGGTTATGCTGTGAACTGAAGCCTATGTCTTTAAACATATCATTTGAATGATGTGGAGGCAAGTGGACCATCTTGTAAAATCTTCCACTTGAATATTCTGTATGATCTTTCTTGAATGTCATACTGTTGATAACTGCTGTTGTATTCCTAGTTAAATTAGGATTCTTTTATTCCTTATTAGAGTTTGTTTCCTAATTAGTTTTATTTTCCTTATTAAAGTAAGACTAGGACTCTTTTATTCTCTCTATAAATAGCTTGTATATTTATTATTTATACACAAGTGAGATAATAAGAAAAATCTGTTTTTTACGAAATTCTATATGGTATTAGAGCCTCTGCCTATTTGAAGGTTGAGTTTTTCTCCCTTCTGCAGAAGGTTAACAGGACGTCATTTTCAGCAAGTATAAAAAGGTCGCATTTCGCACCTCCTTTTTTCACACAACCTTCACCGGAGCATAGGCCAAGAGAAGTTCGGTCGGTACCCAGATTTTTGGCGCCGTCCGACGTCGCGCATGAGTACACGCGCCGCCGGAAGCTTTCGGATCTTCGTCCACTCGCTGGCGCGTGTAGAGTCCTCTGGCCACCATTCGTCAGCCGATCTTGCCCAGATCTGTTCCCTGTCCCTCTCCAACTCCGATCAACCCATTTCCGGTCATTACTGAAGTCCTTGGTTTTTGGGTTTCACGTGAGCAGGTTGTGTTTTTGGGTTGTTAGTGTTCCTGGTTTGTCCTTTCCTTTGGTTCTGTTTTTTTTATTCTTGTATTTTTATCTTCAATTTTATCCCATCATCATGTCAGATGCTAAGGATATAGAGAAATATTATACTACAAATGACAGCCCCTACTCTTAAATTAGTCCTATTAAACTAGATGACAGTAGTATCTATTTAGATTGGTCTAGATCATATTTATTATCTATCAAAGCTAGAAGGTTACAAGGATATATTATTGGAGATAAGAAACCACCACTTGACACTGGCTCCGCTTGTAGTCAATGGGATTCTGATAACTCAGTTATGTCTTGGCTTATTAATTCCATGCATCCCAAGATCTCCTGATAGTATTATTGCTTGACACTGCAGAGAAGATATGGGAAGCTATTAAAATCACTTATTGCCGGATGGGAAATGATGCTCGAATTTTTGACCTTCGTAACAGAATTCATGGCACAAAACAAGATGAGTTTTTTTGTTTCAGATTATTTTTCTGAGCTGAGTAAGTTATGGCAGGAGCTGGATTATTATCAAGATTTTCAGGCCAAGTGTGTTGATGATACGGTACTTATTCAAAACATGATTGAAAAGGAGAGGATCTATGATTTTATAGTTGGTTTGAACTATGAATTTGATCAATTGAGAGTTCAAGTTATTGGGAGATCTCCTTTACCCTCTCTTGAGGCGGCACATTCTAATATCCAGCAGGAAGAGACCAGAAGAGGTGCCATGCTTTATACTGCACCGGTTGAGAAGTTGGGTTTAACTGCTCATGTCACTCATGAGCAGCCAAAGGGTGTTACTTCTGATAAAAACCATCTGCATTGTGATTATTGTGGAAAGCCAAGGCATACAAAGGAGACTTGTTGGAAGTTGCATGGGAAGGGGTCGAGGGGGAAAACGAGCTAACTCAACAAGGGCTCAAGCAAATATGTTAGAAACAATAGAATTATCCAAGGAGACAGCTTCAATTAAAAGTCCCTCTTCTGATGAAATTCAGCATTTCAAGCGTCGTCTATCTCAACTCAACCCTTCCTCCACTGCTATCTCCAATTTTGTCAAATCAGGTAACTCTTTTGCTCATCTTGACTCATGGATTATTGACTCTGGTGCGAATAGACATATGACAGGCATTTCTAAATGCTTTTTTAACTACTCTCCTTATCTAAAAAAGGATAGTGTCAGGATTGATGATGGGTACAGGTTCTATTGTCTGTACTCCAAATATTAAATTGTCTTCTATTCTTCATGTTCCTTAATTTTCTGTCAATCTTTTATTTGTTAGTGCTATAACCAAAACTCTAAACTGTAAGATTAAGTTTTTTCCTGATTATTACATCTTTCAGGATTTTCAAACAGGGAAGAGGATTGGCAGTGGTAGATTGCATGATGGCTTATACATGATGACAGACAGTCGAGGCTTATCCTTTTTTGGAGGATATAAGAATGTCAACCAGGAAATAATACAGTGGCATAGGTGATTAGGACATCCATATTTTGTCTTAAAAAAATTATATCCCAGTTTATTTTTTAGAACTCGATTTGATTCTTTAACTAGTGATGTTTGTGAGTATGCTAAACATACTAAAAACTCTTATCTTTTGAGTGATAATAAAACTATTGTTCCTTTTATGCTTATTCAATCTAATGTTTAGGAGTCCACACATACTACATCTTTGTCTGGAAATCGATGGTTTGTTACTTTTATTGATTGTTGTACTAGAATGATTTGGGTGTATTTGATTAAAACAAAAAGTGATGTTTTCTCCTGCTTTTAATCTTTTCATAAGATGGTTCATATCCAGTTTGATGTTAAGATAAAAATTTTGAGAACTGATAATGAGACAAAATATATGGATAGTAAATTTGGTACTTATTTGGTGTCTCAGGGGATTGTTTATCAAACTAGTTGTCCTTATACTAGTGCTCAAAATAAGGTATCTGAAAGGAAAAATAGGCATTTGTTGGAAGTTGCTAGATCCTTCATGTTTACTATGAATATTCCAAAGCCATACTGGGGGATGCTATACTAGTGGCGGCCTATCTTATTAATAGAATACCCCTTAAAACTCTCAATTTCAAGACCCCTTTAGAAGTCTTAATTGGAAAGAATGACTATACTATTCTACCAAAGGTTTTTGGGTGTGTCTACTTTGTCCATACTAGGAATATTGGGAAATTAGATCCGAGTCCCCGTAGATGTGTGTTCATTCGGTATTCTCCAACCCAAAAGGGATATAAGTGCTATCACTCTCCATCTAGGAAGTTTTATATCAATATGGATGTTACTTTTTAGGAATTTGAACTTTACTTTGGAACTATCCAGTCACCTCTTCAGGGGGAGAATAGTGAAGAAGAAGTGATGCCTACGGTCCTTAATGATTTTGTTCACGGGGAGAATAAGGAGACTGATGTTCAGGAGGAGAATGAGAAGATTGATGATGTTTAGGGGGAGACTGATGTTTAGGGGGAGAATGTTGTTGGGCATTTAGATAGACCTAATTTGTTGAGATACTCGAGCAAAAATAGGTCTGAAAAAGCCATCATGCATCTTACACTGCAAGAATCCTCAGGACAGTTATCTTCTGATTCCAATTTGAATTTACCCATTGCTCAAAGAAAAGGAGTCAGATTGTGTACTGCTGAATATTGTTAGTTGGTTGTGTACATTAGCTGTTTTGTTGACAATGATAGATGATATTAGCTGTAGGAGCAAAGTTAGGAGATAATTTAGAAGCTGTTATTTTCTGACTTTATTGGTTTAATTCTTGTATAAATACTTGTAGTGTGTTAATGCAAAGATAAGAAATCTAACTCTAAATTTTTTCATGGTATCAGAGCCATACTGCAATTAAAGTTGAGTTATCTCCCTTGCAGTAGGTTTTTCATAGTTCTAGTATACTGGATTTTTCGACAAAATTCAAGAGGTCAAGTTATTTCCCTCTCTAAACGACGCTACCTCACCGGAGGGAAGCTCAGTTGATTTTCGGCCACTTTCCAAATTTTCGGCGCCTTCCGATCACACGCGTGGGTACACACGCCGCTAAAGCATTCTGTCTTTTGCGTTTCTTGGAAACTGTAAAAGGGGACACTGTTTCGTCCCTCTTTCAGCGACATCGCCCTCACCGGAGAAAAGCCCATGCCAAGATCGGCCGGTGAACCAAATTTTGGCTCTGTTAGACACTCACGCGTCGCCAGAAGCCTTTCGGACCTTCCTCCACTCGTCGGCGCGTGAGGTGCGTACAAGGTCTTCCGGTCACCTATAGCAGTCGATTTTTGCTCCGATCAAGTCGCCGGCCTCCTGCGACTCTGACCCACCCCTCACCGGTCAGATCAGAAGTCATTTTTTGGGTCTGTTGGAGATAACCCTACTCTGTGCTTTCGTTCTTTCTTCTCTCCATTCTTTGTTGTCACTGGACTTTGCCCATACTGATCGACAGCCCTTTTCAACTCCGACCAGACCTTCTCCGTCAGTTCTGAAGTCGTTTTGTTTTATGGACTCTTGGGACAGATTCTGTGGTGCTCTCCTATCTGCCCTTTCCTTGACTCAAAAGGGCCCATTTTTGGATTTTTTCTTTAAGGCTGCTTTTGAACCTCTTTGACCAGGTTCTGTCTACTCCACTGTCCATTTTTTTTTTATCTCCCATTATGTCAGAAATTGAAATTAAGCAAGTTGAGAAATTTTATACGGCTAATGGTGGTCAAATTAGTCCAATTAAATTAGATGGAAGTAATACCTATTTAGCATGGTCTAGATCATGCTTATTATCTATTAAGGCCAGAAGATTATAAGGGTATATTAATGGAGATAAAAAATCACCACCTGTTACTGACCCTACTTTTAGCCAATGGGACTCTGATAATTCTTTGGTTATGTCTTGGCTTCTAAATTCTATGCACCCTAAAATTTTGAGACAGTATTTACTACTTGACACTGCAGAGAAGATATGGAAAGTTGCAAAAACTACTTATTCTCGTATGGGAAATGATGCTTGAATTTTTGAGCTTACAAACAAAATTCATGACACAAAATAAGGTGAGCTGACTGTTGTGGATTATTTTTCTGAATTGAGCAGTTTATGGCAGGAATTGGATTATTATCAGAATTTTCAAGCCAGGTGTACTGATGATGCAATATTAATCCAAAATATGATTGAAATAGAGCGAGTGTATGATTTTTTGGCTGGTTTGAATTCTGAATTTGACCAATTAAGAGTTCAAGTCATTGGTCGATCTCCCTTTCCATCTCTTGAAAATGCACACTCTTATATTTAGCAGGAAGAGACCAGGAGAGGTGACATGCTATACATTGCACCAGCTGAAAAGTCGGGTTTAACGGTCCATTTCACTCAAGAGCAGTCGAAAGGTGTTTCTTCTAATCAAGATTGTGTGCACTGTGAATACTGTGGGAAACCAAGGCATACAAAAGAAACTTGCTGGAAGTTACACAGGAGACCTACTAGAGGTCGTGGAGGAAAAAGAGCCAATCCAACTAGGGCTCAAGCAAATATGTTAGAAGCAGCTGAATCATCTAAAGAGACAGCCCCAGTCGAAAGTCTCTCCTCTGAAGAAGTTCAACATTTCAGACGCTTATGTCGCAGCTCAATCTTTCATCTAGTGCTACCTCGAACTCCGTCCAAACAGGTAACACTTGCTCATCATAACTGTTGGATTATTGATTTTGGTGCGAATACACAATGACAGGCACTTCTGAAGGATTTCTTAACTATTCTCCTTGTCTAAAACGGGATAGTGTCAGGGTAGCTGATGGGTCATTTACTCCTATTTTTGGGACAGGTTCCATTGTCTGTACTCCAAATATTGTCTTCTGTTCTTCATGTTCCTCAATTTTCTGTCAATCTTTTATCTGTCAGTGCTATCACTAAATCTCTGAACTGTAAAATTGAATTTTTTCCTGATTATTGTATCTTTCAGGACCTTCAAACAGGGAAGAGGATTGGTAGTGGCAGAGAGCATGATGGCTTATACATGATGGACCACTGTCAAAGCTTAGCTTTATTTGGAGGACATAAGGATGTCAATCAGGAAATAATACAATGGCATAGAAGATTAGGACATCCATCCTTTTTTGTTTTAGAAAAATTATATCCTAGTTTATTTTCTAAAACTCGGTTTAAGTCTTTATCCTGTGATGCTTGTGAGTATGCTAAACATACAAAAAATTCTTATCCTTTAAGTGATAATAAAACCACTGTTCCTTTTATGCTTATTCATTCTTGTTAAAGTCTTGTTAAAGTCTGATATAGTTGCTGATATAGCTGTAATACAGCAATACAGCTGTAGATGTAGATTTAGCATAATTTTAGGGATTTTAATACATTGTATAAATATACCTGTATATCTTTTCATTTAATGTAGAATATGCATTCTCATTTTGACATGGTATCAGAGCCTAGTTGATTTCTGGGTTTTGGGATACTGTTGCCTAGTTGAATTTCTGGGTTTCGGGTCACGGGTTGTGGCTATTCGTTCTTCTGCTTTGGGTCAGTAACGTGGGAGAATCAGATCACCAGTTTGTGACTGACCCACTGTCTCACCGCCACCACAGGGAGGAGCGCCTCCATCAGATCGGCCGATCCACCTGTTTCCGGCGACCATCGGAGCCGCGAGTGGCCCTCACGCGCCGTTCCCATCTTGCCGCTCTTTGTCATGCGCCGGCACGTGGAAGTGCGTCTGGCATCCGCCGATCTTCTGACTCTGTCTCCGGCGTCACCTTGTCATCGCCGGTCAGTATCCGGTGTCTTCGTGGGGAGATTCCTTCTGGTTGATGGTGTTTGATCCTTTGGAAATCTTCGTGAGCCTCTGTTCTCCAAGTTCTGCTTTTGTTCTTTTTCCGTTGGACCTCTGACTCCTTCTCCGGCCGTCGCCTGTCATCTCCGACCAGAGTCCGACGTCCTCTTAAGGTAGTTTCTTCTGTTGGTAGTATTTTGGCTCTCGGGGCGTTAGTCTGTCCTTTGCCCAACCTTTGTGAGTTTTGGGTGATCAGTTGAGGAAAGTGGATATCTAGTATACTGGAATTATGTTCATTTTGAAGTAATTAAGGAGTTTAGCCATTTACACGAGTTGTTTTAAATATACCGTGTCTGCTCTATAATTGCTTAGGATTATTTTAAATGACGGAGACTAGTGATAAGAAAACAGTCACTGAAATTATGTTTGGATCTTCTAAAATTACAGATAGGAAATTAGCTGGGAGTAATAATTATGCACAGTGGAAAAGAACTATTCGTAGATTTGTGACTAGTATTGATTTAGAGGATCATTTAACTGGTAATCCACCGGATCAGGATGATGTTAATCGAAAGAAATGGTTAATGGAGGATTATAAATTGTTTAATCAAATTCAGAATACTTTAGATCCCACTGTTGATGATGTTGTGAGTCACTGTGAGAGTTGATTATTAGGAGACATTTGCACCTGTTGCAAAAATGAACACAATCAGAATCTTGTTAGGGCCAGTTTGGCAAAACTTATGAAAACAGCTTTTTCTATTGAAAAAAGCTGTATTTCAAAAAGCTGTATATCGAAAAGTAGATAACTGTTTGATAAATAAAATTTAAAATGACTTATAAAATCAAAAACAGTAGTCAACTGTTTGGTAAATGATATAATTAAAAATAGCTTTTTAGAATAAAAAAAAATAAAAAATGATATATATATATAAATTTTAATATATTATATTCAAAATCTCACTAAATAATAATAATAATTCTCACTTATTTGTCATTATGAAATAAAATAAAGGATATTTTTGTCCAAAAAAAAGATTAAATCTGCTGTCCTTAAAAGCTGAAAATCAGCTTTTCTGAAAAACTTCAATTTGCAGTTTCTCTGAAAAACAGATTTTTTTACTTTTCAGAAAATTGATTTTTCTAAAATCAGTATTTACCAAACAGTTATTTTTGTCACATAATCAGCTTTTTATAAAAAAAGCAGCTTTTTGGCCTTCCAAAAGCAATGCCAAACACCCCCTTATTCTATGCAGCTAACTTTGATTGGGATTTGCAGCAATTTGATGTGAAAAATACATTCTTACATGGAGACCTAGAAGAAGAGGTTTGCATGGAAATTTTTTCGGGTTTTGAAAATGAGACAATTTAAGGAAAGGTATGCAGACTGAAGAAAGCCTTGTATGGGTTGAAACAATTCTTAAGAGCTTGGTTTGATAGATTTAGTAAAGCCATGATCTTTTTTGGGTATCAACAGAGAAATGCTGATCATACCCTCTTTATGAGACACTATAAGAGTAAGATCATCCTTCTTATTGTTTATATTGATGACATAGTGATGACAGGATATGACAAAGAAGAAATGACTAGGCTGAAGAAGCTCTTGGCCTAGGGGTTTGAAATTAAAGATCTTGGAAAGTTACAATACTTCTTGCGAATTGAAGTTGTCAGATCAACCAAAGGAATTTTCATTTCTCAGAAAAAGTACATCTGGATCTTTTGGATGAGATTAGTATGCTGGGATATAAATCAGCAGAATCGCTCATTGAAAGCAACCATAAGCTGCAAGTAGGAACTGGAGAATCAGTTGATAAAGGTACATATCAGAGATTGGTTGGAAGGGTTATTTACTTGTCTCACACCAGACGAGACATTGCTTATGCAGTCAGCTTGGTAAGCCAGTTTATGCATGATACTTGAGAATCTCATCCGCAGGCTGTTTTTTACATTTTACGGTATCTAAAGTCAGTTCCAAGAAAAGGTTTTCTTTTCTCCAAAAATGGTCATCTTCGAATTGAACCTTTTAGAGATGCAGATTGGGCTGGATCTCTAGATGACAAAAGTTCTATCTTTGCTTATTGCACGTTTGTGTGAGGTAACTTGGTTACTTGGAGAAGCAAGAAACAGAGTTTGGTTGCTAGGTCTAGTGCAGAAACAGAATATAGAGCCACGGCTCTAGGTGTATGTGAGCTTTTATAGCTGCAGAAGTTGCTAGAAGAGTTAAAGTTGGCTGGAAAAGATAAACTCTCATTGTATTGTGATAACCAAGCAACAATCAGTATTGCGTATAATTCCGTTCAGCACAATCGGACGAAACACATTGAAATTGATTGACATTTCATCAAAGAAAAGATAACTGATAGTGTTTTGAGTTTATTTCATGTGACGTCGGAAAAACAGGTAGCTGATGTTTTCATGAAAGGACTCAACAGTCGAGCTTTTTATGTATTAATTTGCAAGTTGGGCATAAGAAATATTTTTGCACCAACTTGAGGGGAGTGTTGACAACTGTTGTTGTATTACTAGTTAAATTAGGATTCTTTTATTCCTAATTAGAGTTTGTTTTCTAGTTAATTTTATTTTTCTTATTATATGTTTTCACAAAAGAACTCAACAGTCGAGTTTTTTATACATTAATTTGCAAGTTGGGCATGAGAAATATTTTTGTACCAACTTGAGGGAAGTATTGACAACTGTTGTTGTATTCCTAGTTAAATTAGGATTCTTTTATTCCTAATTAGAGTTTGTTTTCTAGTTAATTTTATTTTCCTTATTATAGTAGGACTAAAACTCTTTTATTCTCTGTATAAATAGTTTGTATATTGATTGTTTATACACAAGTGAGATAATAAAAAAAAAAAATTTCCTTTTCACAAAATTCTACACATACACATGCAATTGGCAAGCAGGATTTGCCATGATCTGTTGATTCTTAAAATTCATTTTGAGTTTCCAGGTCCAATTGGAAACCTCCTTCAGGCAAAGGTAATAGAAAGGATAGCAGAAAGCGTTCCTACTCTGAAGATGATGAGTTGGACCCTATGGACCCAAGCTCTTATTCTGATGCTCCTCGTGGTGGCTGGTATGAAATGCATATATTTTAGTTTGTCTTCTGATAATGCAGTTATTTGGTTCCTTAGCCTTATTATACCAAAAGAAAAAAAATGCGAATCCTTTGAGGAATCATTTTTTTTTTTTTATTTCAATGAATGATGATTCTGCAGGGTTGTGGGCCTCAAAGGAGTACAGCCACGAGCAGCTGATACCACAGCTACAGTATGCTACCACTGCAACTTGTTAAATTTATTTTGCTATGTGATTCATCTTGACTCGTGTGATTAACATATTTGTGAAGTCCTAAGATAGTAATGTGTCTAGGGATGGATGCCCTTGCGCCTACCCTAGCAGACATACGACCTTCCCTATAGTCATGAAGCTGAGAATTCAAAACTGGGGACCTGTGCCGCAAAATCCTTGTAGTTCCACCTATATCATCCTGAATTTTCGCTCGAAGATTATGCTTTAGATAGCCTTTCGTGAGGGCTGCTTCTCAAAGAGATTGCTATCCGGGGCTCAGCAGACTGAGTATACTTGGTCCTTGCAGTGTTGTGCAGTCATGTGTGTGCCTTTAGGTTGGCTTTATCGCTGATGGTTTTATGGCTGGTGGTTTCTTAGGCAATAGCTTAATATCTCCTTTAAAGGTTTTCAGGAGCTCATACCTGAACAAGCCTCCCCTTCTAGCTGTCTCTTCTATTCTTTCTGGAAGTGGCTAAACCAACTCCAGTGCTTCCATGTATGCTCATCTTTTCATGACTTCTAACTTGAACCTTGATGCTTCCAGAATGGAGGCTGGCAGGTTCAATGTAGTAGTATGGCTTTTTATCTCCCTTCGAGAATGTAAGTTGGGAGCCAAAATTGCTCCACTTTGCGCTTTATGGTTCTTGATTTTCGCATGTGAAGTTAGAGAGCGGGTTTAACTTTGGCATCAATTATAGTGATAGCTATCTAGTATGCTGTTTCTGGACAATGGTGTAAATTGCAGCTCTTGTGCAGTATACTTCGATCTTTGTTTAACAAGTGGTTGCTATATCTTTATTTTATTTTATTTTTATTAACCACATCGAATTTTCATATTAGTGTTGATATGGACTGATTATTCTTTGGATTATTTCAGGGACCTCTATTTCAACAGCGGCCATACCCATCACCTGGGGCTGTCCTGCGAAAGAATGCAGAAATTGCATCAGAAACCAAGAAATCAAGCTCTCCTTATGCTCCCATTTTAAAGAGAGGAGATGGGAGTGATGGGCTTGGTGATGCTGACTAAGTTTCTCATGTAAAAATGGTCGGATTCACAACTCTTACGAACACGGACTTGAGTGCTTGGAAACAGAAAGATCAATGTCATTTTGGTTTCTCGAACTAATGCATGTGATATTGGCCATGCTCTACGCTTGCCTTCTTTTTCCACACGCTACTTTTTAAGAACTCTATTCCATTTACTGTCAATCCCTAACGGATACGGAAATGCAGAGTCAGCTCGATAGTGGGTCTCACTCTTTCCTTAAATTAAATTGGAAAAATCCACATAAGGTTCTTTATGGGACTCTCACAAAAATGTTCCAAAAATGGAGCTCTTTTTAAGAATACCCTTTTTTCCTTTTCAGTTTAAAATTACTTATTTTTATATTTTAATTTTAAAAAATAGTTCATTTCTAGAAATATTATTTTAAAACTTTTTTACTCACACATACTCTAATATGAAACATTTTCTTTCCTCTTACGTTTTTTCTTTTTCTTCATGTTTCTTCGTTTCTTCTTTTTCTTCATCTAGCATTTTGTATTTATATTTCCAAAGGTTTTCAAAGTTTTTAGTGACTTTCATCATTTTCCAGCGACTTCGAAGTTTCTATTAGTTGGGTTGATGATGTAAAATATGGATTGCAAAAAATTTAAGGATGAAGGCTTGAACAATCAAACTAAATTCAAATTAGTGATGGTTAAGAATTTTTTTTGTTCTTTTTTTTTTTAGATTTTATATGTTATTTTTTGTGGATAAATTTGTGGATCAAATAAAAAGCATGAACTCAAGAGAAGTTTCATCAGCTTTTTGTGCAAATCTAAGAAAGTCATTATATTATTTTGTTTGATCGGTAATTATCAATTTTTTTTGTTGCCTAAAAAGTGTTTGTGAAAATGTCTAGAAGAATTATTTGCTCTTTAGATTTGGGAATTGATATCTGAGATATTCGTATATATATATTTTTTAAATCGTAGGTTTATGTTTAGTGCTTGATTAATTTTGAAACTTAACAATAATATAAATTTGGATAATTTTTTATGAAGCCAAGGTGTGTGTTAATCTTTTAATTATTGATTTTGTAATGATATAGTGATTTGTCAACTCTTGAACACTGACTTTTGAGTATTTTTTATTGGTGAGATTTGATGGATAATATACCAATTTTGATTAAATATAACGTAGAATGAAATGATAACAAGAAGTTTGTGGCTTTTGAAGTTAAATAATTCTAGAACTATGCAGCTTTGAACATCTTGTGGGTAAAATATCATATCAATTAAAAATCAATGTAGGATTACTAGTTTCAATATAAAATATCTTAGTTAAAGATGGATATTACTTTTGGAAATGGATGATGACAATAGAATAAAATTTTATTTGGAATTGAAGAATAAAAAAAGATCAGATTTTACAGTGTATCTTTTGTGCATTATATTGTGTTGCGTGCATGTATTTTTTTTGTATTTGTGCATTCCTTTTAGTACACGGATATGCATGTTTGCATATTTAAGTTCGTGGTTATGTCGAAATTGTTGCATGTCTTTAATTACTTAGAGCGCGGTTGGTCTTTACTCTTTGTGAGTGCACATTATCTATTGTCAAGCGTGCGCATTATGCATTTCATCCAAGCCCGTTAGCGCATTTTTGGGTATATGAGTTTGCATTTTATGCAAGTGCAAGAATATATTTGTGTTGCATGTATGTATTTTTTTTTTATATTTGTGCATTACTTTTAGTGTCCGAACATGTATGTCTGAATTTTTAAGTGCGTGGTTATGTCAAAATTTCTGCATGCCTTAAATTATTTGAGCATGTGTGGTTTTTACTTTTTGCGCGTACACATTGTCTATTGTCAAGTGTGCACATTATGCATTCCATGTAAGTCCTTAAGCGAATTTTTTGGTATATGATTGTGCATTTTGTGCGAGTGCAAGAACATGTTTGTGCTGTGTACGCACATTTTTTTTTTTGTATTTGTGCATTAGTTTTAGTGCACGAATATGCATGTTTGCATTTACAAGTGTGTGATGATAATAAAGTTTGTGCATGCCTTGAATTAATTGAGTGTGGGTGGTATTCATTCTTTCCGCAAGCATGTTATGCATTTTTGGGTATATAAGTGTGCATTTTGTGTAAGTGCAAGAACATGTCTCTGTTGTGTGCATGCATCATTTTTGTATTTTTGCGTTAATTTTAATGTACGAACATTCGTGTTTGGATTTTTGAGTGTGTGGTTATATGAAAGTTTGTGCATGCCTTGAATTATTTGAGCGTCGGTGGTTTTTACTATTTGCGCGTGCACATTATCTATTGTCATGCGTATACATTATGCATTCCATCTAAACTCGTTAGCGCATTTTTGGGTATATGAGTGTGCATTTTATATGATGCAAGAACATGTTTGTGTTTAGTGCGTGCATCTTTTTTGCATTTATACATTAATTTTAGCGCACGAAAATGCATGTTTGCATTTTTAAGTGCGTGTCAAAATTTGTGCATGTCTTGAATTATTTGAGCGTGGGTGCCTTTACTCTTTGCACGTGTACATTGTATATTGTCATGCGTGCGGATTATGCATTCCATCTAAGCTTGTTGGCGCATTTTTGAGTATATGAGTGTGCATTTTGTGCGAGTGCAAGAACATATATGTATAGTGTGCGTGCTTCTTTTGTGTATTTGTGCATTAGTTTTAATGCATGAACATGCATGTCTGCATATTTAAGTTCGTGGTTATGTCGAAATTCATGCATGCCTTGAATTATTTGAGTATGGGTGGTCTTTAATCTTTGCGTGTGCACATTGTCTATTGTCATGCGTGCGCACATTGTCTATTGTCATGCGTGCGCATTATGCATTTCATCTAAGCCTATTAGTTCATTTTTGGTATATGAGTGTTTATTTTATGCGAATACAAGAACATGTTTGTATTGTGTGCGTGCATTTTTTTGTATTTGCACATTAGTTTTAGTGCACGAATATGCATGTTTATATTTTTAAGTAAGTGGTTATGTCAAATTTTGTGCATGCCTTGAATTATTTGATCCTGGGTAGTCTTTACTCTTTGTGCATGCACATTGTCTACTATCACGCGTATGCATTATGCATTCCATCTAAATCCCTTGGCGCATTTTTAGGTATATGATTATGCATTTTGTGCGAGTGCAAGAACAAATTTGTGTTGCGTGCATTTATCTATTTTATATTTGTGCTTTAATTTTAGTGCACGAACATGCATGTTTACATGTTTAAGTGTGTGGTTATGTCAAAGTTTGTGCATGGCATTTACTCTTTGCGCTCGCACATTGTTTATTGTCATGCGAGCTCATTATGAATTCCATCTAAACCTCTTAGCGCATTTTTGGGTATATGATTGTACTTTTTTTATGAGTGCAAGAACATATTTGTGTTGCGTGCTTGCATCTTTTTTGTATTTGTGCATTAGTTTTAGTGAAGGAATATGCATGTTTGCATTTTTAAGTGCGTGGTTATGTCAAAATTTGTGTATACCTTAAATTATTTGAGTGTGGGTGCTGTTTACTCTTTGCGTGCATACATTGTCTATTGTCATGCGAGCGCATTATACATTTCATTTAAGCCCCTTAGTGCATTTTTGGGAATATGATTGTGCTTTTTGTGGGTGTGTAAGAACATATTTGTGTTGCGTACTTGCATCTTTTTTATATTTGTGCATTACTTTTAGTGCATGAACATGCATGTTTGCATTTTTAACTGCGTGGTTATGTCCAAGTTTGTGCATACCTTGAATTATTTAAGCGTGGGTGGTTTTTACTCTTTATGCATGCATATTGTCTATTGTCATGTGTGCACATTATACATTCCATCTGAGCCCCATAGTGCATTTTTGGGTATATGACTGTGAATTTTGTGCGAGTGTAAGAAAATATTTGTGTTGCGTGCATGTATCTTTTTTATATTTATGCATAAGTTTTAGTGCCCGAACATGTATGTCTGAATTTTTAAGTGTGGTTATGTCAAAGTTTCTGCATGCCTTAAATTATTTGTGCATGTGTGGTATTTGCTCTTTGCTCGTGCACATTGTCTATTGTCAAGCGTGCACATTATGCATTCCATCTAAACCCTTAAACTAATTTTTTGGTATATGATTGTACATGTAATGGCTCAAAATTATAATTTTCATAAATAGTAATTTTGGGCCGGGAATAGTGACATCGGGGTGAATAGTAACTCCCAGAGTCAAAAAATAATTTATTATACCATTGGATAGAGTATGTCAGCGTGAGACCGAATATGAAATTTAGGATCAAACGGAGGTCAAATGAGGTCCCAAAAGTGCAAAATAGTGAAAAAAGGTCATTTGGGGTGTCTGTCCATGACAGACGGCCGTCTGTGATGACAGTCGAGTGTCTATGGATGACATACATCCAGGCCATTGGTGGTGAGGGACAGCCAGGCCATTTCTGTCTTCAGACGGGTTTCTGAAGGTTTTTTCCAGTCCAATTTGACCAATTTTGACCTGAGTTTGATCGGACCATATCTTGAGTTACAGACCTCAGAAAAATATTCTAAAAACATGAACACACTCATATGAATGAATATAATCTGATGGTGTTGAAAAATTAAGGTTTTGGTGACACTGGAATTCGGCTATTGGACAGGTAAATAATTATCGGACCAAAAAAGGGTCTTTGATTGAGCCAAAAATATTTGTGGAACCTAATGAATATGTTTTGAGAATTATGAAATTAATTTTGAAAAAAATTGAGTTTGAAAAGTGGGAAAAATAAATTATAGTGAGAAAATGGGTGAATAAATGCATTTGGACTTATATTTGTTGGTCCATTTGGAATCCTCTAGAATGGCCCATCAAGAGGACCTATAAAAGGCAGAAAAATCTATCTCTCTCCAGATTTTTTTAGCAGCTCTCTCCTCTCTCTTTCCTTCTTTGACCGTGGCTTTTTCTTCCCCCTCTCTCCATATTTTCTTCATTTCTCTTTCAAATTTCCCACCAAATTAAAGCTTTCCAAGTGAAATTCAGCCCCTTTTCCCGAATTTAAGCACCTCTAGAGCTTATATTGGGAGTGAAAAATTGGGTAGAAATAAAGAAGGGAAGATTATGGGTCAAAAATCAAGTAAGTGATTTTGAAATTTTTAAATTGATTTGATGGTTTTTATGGATAGATCTAAGGGTAATAAGTTTGATTATGTGAGTATATTGAGAAAAGAAAAGAAAAAAAAAATGATGGAAATATTTCTTTGAATATTCTGCCATTTAGGAAAATTGGAAGAAGAAAATGATTCAAAGGTAGAAAGCAAAGGAAAAGAGAATTTAAGTATCAAAATTTAGAATTGCGGTAAGTGGATACAATATCCCTTAATTTCCATTAATTTTTATTAGTTTTAAGTGTATGTATATGTTGTAAATGTGTAGTTTATGTATGTACAATTGAAAGTGAGTTTATAATTTTGTTAAAAGAGTTTAGTAATGAAGATATGAACAATTAAAAGCGAAGAAATAAAATTGAAATTAGAAACTCTTATGGTAGCCGAATGATATATTAGAGTAAACTAGGGTATCTTTTAACGTTTAGTAAAGAATAATCATAGAAAAATGTTAATTAGTGAATAAGATAATGAAATTAGTGATGAATAAAGGAAGAATAAATTTTGATGTAGAAGGAATAGATGGACCGAATGATGTGTAAAATATATTAGTGTATATATTGTTAAAGTTAGTAAAGAAATTATAGGAAATGAATATAGAATTAAAATTGGGTGTATTATAATGTTTTGAGAAATTGTAGAGCCTAATTACGTATAACATAGGTTAATATTGTATTATGTCTTTAATGAAATTAATGGAGCAATGATGTTCAGAATGAAGTAATAGTGTAAATAGAGATAAAAATAAATAATTGATAATATGAAAATTGAAATGAATAGGAAAAGAAATTAAGTATATAAAAAAAACTAAGTTAGCCAAATGATATACCAATGAAGTATAGAGAATTTTTATATAAATTACTGAGTTAATTGCGAATAGAAATAATTAGAATGGAAAGGAAATATTGTATTTTTGTTAGTATTTAATAATGAAGAGTTGGAAATTGAATTGATGAACATGGAAGTGAAGATGTTTTATTGGTTGAATGATATTCTAATAAATTAATGATATGAATGGAATGTAAGTTAAGTATTTTCATGGTGCATTAATGAAAGAAATAATGTTATTGTCCTTAGTAGTGTTCTGATAGCCAAATCTAGTTTAGGATATAGTTGGTTAGCTATAAGAATTCCACACCGTGGTACGAGTAATGACGACTCGCTTATTGTAACGACCTCAATACCGGGCTAGCCGTGAATAGTATTTTTAATAGTAAATAGTGACACCGGGGTGAATAGTATCTCCTGTAGTCGAAAAATATTTTACTAAACCATTGAATAGAGCATATCAGGGGAATCAATAGGCAAAAATTTGAGGTCAAACAAAGGTCATTTGGGTCCGAAAAGTGCGAAACAGTGGAAAAAAGGAGTTTCGAGTGTCTGTCACCATAGACGGCTGTCTGTGGTGACAGACGGGCTGGCCGTCTGTGGGCCAACAGACAGCCATGCCTTCGGTCAAGAGGGATGGCTGGGCCTTTTGTATTTTTCGACAGGCATCTAAAGACTTTCTTCAGTCTGGTTTGATCGTTTCTGACTCGAAATTGATCGGACCATATCTTGAGCTATGGATCTCAGAAAAATATTGTAAAAATATAGACATACTCGTATTGAGGAGTAGAATCAGTTGGTAATAAAATATTTAATTTTGGTGATACTGAAAAATTGGGTTATCGGACTGATAAATAATTATCGGACCGAGAAATGATTTTTGATTGGTCCAAAAATATTATTGGAGTCTAATAAATATATTTTAAGTGTTGTGGAGTTATTTTTAGGAGGAGTTGCACTTAGAAGGTAAGAAAAAGTTATGATTTCGGCTTAAATAGTACTCATGTTGATAGGAGGTTTGATCGAGGGTTTAAAAATAGCAAATGATTTCCAAAATTAATGAAAATTTTCAGATTGACTCTAGATGATATGTAGGAATTTTTTTTTTTTGTGAAAAGGGAATTTTTTAAGGACACCAAAAATTTATTGATCGGACTGGTTTGATTGAACCGGACCGAAAACGGACTCTGTTTGAGGTGAAATTTTGTGTACAGGCTAGTTTTCATATGATATGAATTATGAAATCAAATTTGAAATGATTTTGAGTTGGGAAGTGAGAAAACCATAGAAAAAGTGTATAATGGGCTTAAAATTGTAATTGGACTTTATAGGTTGGACCATTAGTTGGACCAAGGTTGAACCAATTTGGGCCACTATAAAAGCACTTAAATGACAGAAATTTAAGGTGGGTAATCCTTATCTTTTCCAGCTCTTCTCTCTTTTAGTTGGCCGAAGTTCCTCTCTCAAATTTCTTTAATTCTTGCTTGATTTCTCCTTGAATTCAAACACCCTAAATGAAATTCAGCCCCTCTATGAGTGTATAGCAGCCTCTAGTATCCAATTTATGGACTAAAAACAAGGAAAAGCAAGGATTCAAGGTTATGTTCCTTTTGGAGGTAAGAGATTTAAATTGTTTTAATTTGATTTATTGATTCTAAATGATATATTAACATGTATTAAGAGTGTCTATGAGGTTAGATTTGATAAAAGAAGAAAATTAATGGATGTTATGTTTCTTTGAAATTTTGGCCATGATGAGGAAATCAAGGGGAAACGAAAAGGCCAATCAAAGGTTAAGGACAAGGAAAAGGAAGCTTGTGAAGGCTATAACATGGATGTGAGGTTTGTGATTACACTATCTAAGAATTTTCATATGAAAATTAGGGTTTTGTGTTATATTAAAATAGTGATTGTATGTAAAATGCATGTGTAATTGGAATTGAGGTGATAATTGAGCTTAGGGAAGGTAACTAAGCTAATTAGAGTGATTAAAGTGAAAGAAAACTAAGTGTAAGTTTTGGACATAATGTGACATAAGGAATACTTAGGTATATTTGAGGTATACCTAGTGTTTAAATGAAATTAAATGGTATATACATATGAATTGAGGTTTAATTTAGTGAAATAAGCAATGAATGAGTGATAACTAAAATGTTAGTGACAAACCCTAAGATGGTCGAATGAATTTAAGAAGAGGAATATGAGGTGTGATGTGGTATGCATGTTATATGAGTGACAAATGGAATAAATGAGTGAATTAGAAGTGAAGAAGAAAGTTTAATGTAAAGAATTACATGAAAATAAAATGATCGACTTAAGTGAAAAATTGAGTTAAATGTAAGCTTAATTGAGTATATTTGAAGATTAATGACTTAGGATAAGTTCAAACATGAAAATGAGTGCCCATAAATTTAATTGGAATTTATGGAATATATATATGAATATTTTGAGTATGATATTCCATTATGCTAAAGTGAAAAATAATGATAAACATTGCAATAATTGAAATTTAAATGATAAGAAATGAATTTATAGCCATTGAATGGCTTAAGTATACTTATTATGAACAATAAGTATATAATAAAAATTGTGCATAAATGGTGAATTATGATAAAATAATTTCATAAAATGTGCAACTCGACGAATAGGTTGGGTAGCTAAAGTACTGAAATGGAAATTGTAAGTAAAACTGGTAAAGTATGAAAAGTGGATTTGAAAGTCTATTGAAAAATATTGCCCTTAGTAGTGTCTGGCTGTCTAATCTAGTTCAGGATATGTTTGGCTAGCCATAGGGACACCGTTACTGATACCGCGATGCAAGTTAAGACAACTTGCTTTACTATGGTAGGTTCGCGATGGTCTCCTATAGTGCATAGATATGGCATCTATGTTCAGTGTACTGTTCTGTAATACTGTCGGAATGGTCATTCGGGCTCATTCCCTACTGTACTATAGTGGGATTTTGGGTCCACATTCCATATATCCAGTCTACAGATTTTTTACCGGGATTATACTAGGGGCACATTAAATGTTAAAGTGATATGAAAGAAATGAAAAGTTTGGGGTCAAATGGTAATTTACCCAAATTATAAGTCAAACGGGTCATGATGATAAAAATAACCTGGAAATTAATAAGTACAGTGAAAATGAAAAATGAAATGAAATAGGACTCACATGAAAGAGGATGAAAAGTTCAAGGACTAAATCGTAATTTACCACAAAAATAATTAGTCGAAAGACTAGTTGATAAATTATGAGCTAAGAAGGGAATAAATGTGGAAATATCTAAATGCCAAAATTTTAAGTAATCGTAATAGGAAGGAGAATAGTGTAATTTGATAAAAGTTTAGGAGCAAAACAGAAATTGAATGTACAAGTAAGTTAAAAAGTGACATGTGAGTGAAAAGTGAAATTGAAATAATATTTACATAAATAATGTAAAGTATAGGGACTAAACTGTAATTTAACATAGAAATGCTAATATTAGGACTAATATGTAATTTGTAAACCAAAAAGTGAATTAAAGGTGAAAACTAAGTTAACTAGTGACAAATTCGTAAATAAAGTCAAAGAAGGGCAAAAATGTAATTTGTCCTGAAATTGATAAAATAGGGACTAAACGGTAATTTATATATAAAATGATAGGCTAAATGAATAAAAATGATAAAATGAATGATTAATACATTTAAATGTAATGTAAAGATATAATATGAACTAATAATATGAAAGTGACAAGTCAGGGACTAAAACGTAAATTGACACGTCAAATGTAGAGAAGTGTACAAAGAATAGTGTTAGTGTGAGAATTGCAAAACATGAAATTAAGTGATTAAATGTGTAAGAATAGTCAAATTAGGACTACAATGAAAGTCTGAGGACTAAATAGTAATTTGTATGACATCAGGTAAGCAAATGAAACTCCTTTTCTTTCCCTTTGGCATGAGAAACTCCTTCCTCACCTTGAGTTCCTACCATGGCCGAATACAAAAGGACTCATAACTCTTAAACCAAGCTTCCAATATAAAATTTAACATCATAAATGTGTTCTACAGCCCCAAAAACCTCTATAGGAACCAATAATTCAAATTAAAAACCATTAAATCAAATACCCCAAACTTACCCTAAACCTTGTACACAAGATTTCTCTCACTTCCAGTGCACAAATTGGACTCCAATTGCTTCAATATGACAGTAGAGGGGCTGAATAATATCTATGAGGTGAAAATTTGAGGAAAGATTGATGGAAAAATGAAGAAAAATAGAGGAGAAATGAGAAAAGAGGGTTCGGCCTTCAAGGGGAAGAGGGAGACCGACTTTGGCTGGATTTCTCTAGTGCAATCCAGCCATTTAATCCCTTAAATACCCCTCTAATGAATCAAACCGGTCCAACCAGGGTGGTCCGACCAAATTAAACCAAAATTTTTGTTTTTCGGTTCATTTACACTTTTTTAAAAAATATGTATGTTCCCCTCCTTATTTTCACTTCTAATTAATTCCATTGGTCTTAAAACATCAAAAATAGGCTACCTACAAATTTTTAGCTCAATCGGAGTTTATTTGGGCACCGGTTCACTTAAACCGATCCGATTCGATCACTTTTTATTCTGTCGTAAAATACAACTCTAAAGCTGTCAAAATTCATAAATAACACTTCTATTATCTTATTCTACACACTCAACATCCATTAGGCCTCATTTACTATTTATAACCCCTCGGTCAAAACTCAGTCAAACCCCGGTTCAAATTGAACCGAACCAGAAGCCAACTTCAGAATGACTTTCGGAGGTCGATTTAACTCCGTTTTCAGCTCAAATTTTACCAATAGACTCCTTATGGTCCACAGATCATTTTCACAAAATAAAAATTTTTCTAAAAACGGACAGTCGGGTTCACTGTATACCTACCCTGGTGTTACCAATCCCGAAATTGCTATACCTCCGGCACACTTAACACTTAACTTTGACACTGGCAAACTCACTCCCTATACAGTTCGACGCTGCGATCATCATGATAACACTGAAACTATTGACTGACACTTCTAGACCGGTATTTAGGCCATTATAATAATGGCCTGAATACCGGGTCAGTAGTGATCAGTGAAATTTGTAGAGTTGGTAGTGTGAATTTCATGTGAAAATATCAGTGACTGTGCCTTAAAAGACAGTAGAGAAAAAAGGTTAAACGTGCTCAGACCAGGAAAGCCCTTGATGGATGACCTCCCGGTAAGCCGGTAGTGAAATGTATTTTATTGTACTATTGGAAAATACAAGTTATAAGGAGTCTGGTGGTATAATTTGGAGTGAAATGAGATCAAATAGGTCTCCGAAAGTCAAACTGAAGAAAAGCCTCTAGTTCGATTCAAATAGTAACCAGGTTTGACCGAAACTTTAAAGTTAGTAAATGACCTCTAAACAGTTATCTGAAGGCATAGTTAGACTCATAATAGTGTGTAAAACAGTTTGATAGTAAAAAGATAATTTTCTGGTGACATTGAAAAATGGATGAATCGAACCGGTTCAATTAAACCGGACTGGGTAAGGACCCTGAATGAGATGAAACGAAAGTTATATGAGTTATTAAGAGTAAAATTAAGGTCAAGGATGAAAAGTGAATTGGACTGATCGAACCAATTGACTTTGGTTTGACTAGTTTGATCAAAATTTGACCGGAGTCTAAATGGAGTTATGGTAGAAAAATTATCTGAAAGCATAAATTTGCTTAAAATATTATGAAAAATCAAATGGTAATGAAAAATAAATTTTACGATGAGACAGAAAATTGAGTTATCGGACTGATAAGGAATTAGCAGATCGAAAAATGGTCTCCGATTGAGCTAAAATTTTATGTGGAGGCTAAATTATATATTTTAAGAATTATGAAATTGATTTTGGGAAGAATTGAGCTTGGAAAGTGGGGGGAATTATTTTTGGTTGGAAAATGGGCTTAAGTTACCTAAATGGGCTTTTGGTTTGGCCCAATTGATTGGCCCATGATTTGGCCCATTAGGAGAGGCTATATAAAGGCTGGAATATCAGATTTGTTTAGAGAAATCCATAGAATTCTGGCAGCTCTCCTCCTCCTCCATAAGGCATAATTGTTCATCTTGATTTTTCCTCCATTTTTTTCAATTCTCTCTTCATCTCTCCCCAAATCCAAGCCTCCTAAGCAAAGTTTAGCCTCTCTATAATCTGATGATGGTGATTAGAGTTCATTTGGTAGATTAAAAGTGGGAAAAAGCAAGTGACAAAGGTTATGTCTCAAAAATGAGGTAAGTAATTTAGGGTTCTATAATTTAATTTAAAGGTTCCAATAGGTATTTTAAGGAATGTAGAGTATGTTTATGATGTTATATTGAATTTAGAAGCAAAGGAAATGATGGTCTTGTATCCTTAAATATTCAGCCACTTAAGGAATTTTTATGGAGGAAGGTGTTTCCAAGGATTTAGGCATGGAAAAAGGGAACTTTAAGCATGGATCTAAGGTAAGTGGATACAATATCCTTCTTTTTCCATTGAATAAGCATTATTTTAGGTTATGTCAAAGCGTAAAGTATGAGAAATATACATGTATAATTAAATTTAACTTTATAGTAATGTTTAGGAAGGCGAATAATGATTATTTAAATGCTTAATATGAGAAAATAGTGATTTGGTGAAGAAACTATTTTTGGGCAGAATTGAAAACCTGGGAATAATTCAAGTATGCTTGTTCTTGTGAATTTTCTTACTTCTTTTTTTTACAACTTTTTCTTAAGACAAATAAATTAATTATTTATTTTTCAGATAAAATTTTGTTATATATTTTATTTTTATAAATCAAGACAAGGCAATTGATCACCTACCTTCATTCATCACATCAAATTTTGAGGGTAAATATTCTAGGCTAGGGAGTTGCTTTGGAGGTATGGCATTAAAGACCACAATTCCTATCTGTATTGCCCTCAAACCAATAGGACATGAGAGGCTGCTAATAAGAAGATCTTGGACAAGATGGTTCGAAACTACAAGGATTGGGCAGAGAAATGGCCTTTTGCACTTCGGGGCTAGAGAACCACCGTCGGAACCTCTACAAGAGTCACCTTTTATTCCTCGATACATGGGGCGAAAGTAGTACGGCCGGTCGAAATAGAGCTCAAATCTTTAAGGACAGTCATGAAAGCCTAGATTCTAGAAGCTGACTGGGCGCGGTAACTGTTGCAGTAGTTAAACACGTTAGACGAGGACAGATCGTGGGATTGCTATCACAATCAGATCTATCAGAAAACACTTTATTCGATCATTCGGGAAGGAAGTCAGAAAGCACCTATTAAAAGAGGGAGACTTAGTCTTTAAGCAAATGAGTCCGAATGTTCCAGATGAATGAGGCAAATTCAGACTAGTGTAGGAAGGCCCATTTGTTCTTGAGAAGTTATTGTCCAAGGAAGCAGCATTTTCGACAAACAGTGATGGAAGCAAATATGAAAAATCAGTCAGCACCGAAAGACTAAAAAGGTTCCATGGCTAAAGACTAAAAATCAAAAGAAAAGAATAAAAGCCCCGCAGGTTGAAAGTCAAAAAAAGGCGGACTTGCTAAAATTGGGCGCCTCGTCAGGATAAAAACCGAAAAAAGGCATCCTGGGCAAAAATTAGAGGTTTGAGAGAAAATGTCCAATCAAGAAAACCCGAGAGGGCTAATTGAAAATGGAGTTTTGATGCTTTCAAGATTCATTCTGAGATTAGATGTAGTTTTGCATTTTGAATCTATGTTAGATAATGATCATGTATAGAGAAATCATACTGAAATGTACACAATTTTGCAAGAAAAATATAAAACAAAGGCAATTAGACTCATGTGTTCATTATCTTCTAGTTCTTTAATAAAAAGAAAAGCATCATTCATTATTGAATGCATCTAATCTAAATAACTATACTCTGTTCTTGCTGACCAGGCGCTTAAGCCGATGGGTCCTATTATCAACCGCTGGACTGGGCACCCGTATCTTGTATGCACTAGTAGAAGCAAAGGGGCAACCTTCGATTAGTTGTATAACAGCCTTCATAAGCAGCTGAGTCCAGAGGCCATGGTACTTGGAGGTGAAAGTCAAAGATAAGATGCCACCTGGAAAGGATAGAGGATGTCTCACAACATCTTAAACCCCTCCGAATTGTCGAACATAGCGAGCGGTAAGATAGAAGGTAGCCTCATGAATCCCACACAACAGGGCACATCCTAAAAAACCATCTAGAGTCACAGTATGAGGGAGGAACCAGGGGTACATGAAGCTGTTATCCTCATCTGCTGCCTCACTCAATCTAGTAGCACCTTCGTTGAGAGATGCAAACAAATACAATAGCTGCCGAGGAGGGAAATGCCTTAATGGATAACTACTGATTGCCTTAGGGGGTGACCCTGATAGTAGCTTCAGCTTTTTCTTATAGCCCCTCCTGAAGGAAAAAAAAATAAAAATAAAAGAAGAAAAGGTCGTTAGAGATGAAAACAATAACTGGCTCTCTAAGCAAAAGTTAGGCCAAAGGGCAGGGTGAAAACCTGGAAATAGGCAGTCTACCCTACAAAAAAATGAAATGAATAAAAATCGCTGGATTGGGTTAGGTCTATTCTAGGCAAAAATTAGGCAAAGCGTTATGTGAAAATCCCCAAAGGGACGCTGCGACGAGCACCGAACCCCGTGGCTTCCCTAAGGCCCGCCTTTAGGGCTATCGAGAGAGGTTCATGAAAACTTGTAAGGTATTTACAAGTGCATCTATTTTGGGCAACAAGGAGATTTCATGGAGTCGCCACCCAATAAAACATTGGGAAAGTTCATCTCGCCTCAGTGAGCCTAAGACGACGCATATTATCCATTTTGGGCAAACCGAAGGAGTTTTGGAGGCATTCACCCCAATAGAGCATTGGAATGACCCTCTAACCCTAAGGAGCCTAGGATTGTAAATTGAGTCTTTTGGTGGGACACAAGAGGTATCTTGGAGATCCCATTCCATGAAACATCGGAATGGCCCTCTCGCCTCGTTGAGCCCAAAGACCAGAGATGGTTCGGGACTTCCCATTTATTCATACCTTGATTAAGTTTATAATTGAGTTTTGAATTTAGCGTTTTATCCCTTTTCTCATTCAATTTTAATGCAATTTAATTAAACGCGCATGTCAAACACATAATAAAAAGCGATAAATAAAGTAAATGAAAGCAAAATAAATTACAACAAAATTAGGGGCGGAATACAACCCCCATTTGTAAATAAAATACAATTCGTACATAAATCGGGCTATTTATTAAAGATGAGGACATTGGTCCTCTCATGCATAATTAAAGAAAACAATTTTAAAGTGACAATTTATTTTAGATGAAAAAAGTTAGGACATTGGTCCCATTTTATTTAGAAAAAAACAAATTAATTAAGTAGAAAAATTTTTGTGGTTTTTTAATTAACGTGCATAAAAGAAATAATTTATTACGAATTACATGATAAATAAAATAATGAAAGCAAAGTAATGAAAATAATAAAAATAACAAATCAACTCCCAAATGGATCTCCAAATCTTCAAGGGCTCCCACTTGGTATGAAAAGTACTCACACATAAAAATAAATATTGAAAATAAAATAAAAAAATAAAAGTGAAGTTAGTAAAAAATTAATTAAACATATAACATGAAAATAATTAAATTAAGGCAATCAAAATTGCATCATGTATGACATGCCAATTAAAATGACATAATAAAAATATGCAATCTAATTAATTAACAATTTAACATGCATAAAAGATAACATAATAATAATAAAATTCAACATGCATAATATAACAATAATAACATCCAATCATGCATGAAAATATAAATAATAATAATAATAATAATAAAATTGAACAAGAATAAGGATAATAATACTAATACTAATGATGGTAGTAACTACAATAATAATAATAACAAAAAATATGAACAATCAAATATAATAATAATAATAATAATAATAATAATAATAATAATAATAATAATAATAATAATAATAATAATAATAATAATAATAATAATAATAATAATAAGACACAATAACATCAAGGAAAATGAACAATCATATAAACATGCAAGAATAATAGGAAATAAAATCAACATGGCATGTTTAAGGCATGATAATAATAATACCAATAATAATATGGACAATCACATAAGCACATGGTAATAATAATAATAATAATAATAATAATAATAATAATAATAATAATAATAATAATATATGAACAATTCAATTAAATATGGAAGAATAAAATGAAAATAAAAATAAGCCAATTATGCTAAAACATGTTAAATGATAATACTAATAATATATGTGAACAAAAATGATGACCCGGGACCCGGTGTCTACAGTTGCCCCCAATTTTGGAGAGGCTAGTGTGTGGGTGCCTAGGTGAGCCAAAATTCAGGAAAGGGAAAGAAGTGCGTACCTGAGGCTGCCTCCTTCCACCTGCTCCCTCGGGAACAGTGCTGTGATTCATCCTCTTGGATTGCACTGGGTCGCTGACAAGACTATAAAGTGCCGGGAACCATCCTAAGACGGTGATGCGCCGGGTCTGCTACAGACTTACAAAACGCGAGAAATGTCCTCTTCAGAGGAGTGCACCGAGTTTGCTACAGACTACTAAAAGTGCAGCTGCCATCCGTAAATGACGATGCACCGAGCCTGCTACAGGCTACAAAAAACGCAAAAGAAGGATTGCACTGAGTCTGCTACAGACTACAAAAAGTGCAAAAAGAGGACTGCACCGAGTCTACTACAGACTCCTAAAAGTGCAGCTGCCATCCGTAGATGACGATGCGCCGAGCCTGCTACAGGCTACAAAAAATGCAAAAGAGGATTGCACCGAGTCTGTTATAGACTACTAAAAGTGCAAAAGATGCCCTCTTAGAGGACTACACCGAGTCTGCTACAGACTACCAAAAGCACATGGGATGCCCTCTTAGAGGACTATATCGAGTCTGCTACAGACTACTAAAAGTGCAAGAGATGCCCTCTTAGAGGACTGCACCGAGTCTGCTACAGACTACTAAAAGCGCAAGAGATGCCCTCTTAGAGGACTGCACCGAGTTTGCTACAGACTACTAAAAGCGCAAGAGATGCCCTCTTAGAGGACTGCACCGAGTCTGCTATAGACTAATAAAAGTGCAAGAAAAAAAGAGATTTGTCTCTTAAGAGACCTATCTTGACCTGATTGTCCAGCAAGGGTGAGTGCTAACGTTGCTGTCCTTGACTAGCTTTATGTGTGTGGCCTTCATTTGGACTTTCTTGCAAAGCTGTGTGCACAGGAATATATATAATAGATTGTGCATGCAAGTGTAAATGACCATATGCAGATGTTTGCTAAAAAAAATGGTATGAAATGCATGCAAAAATGGATAGACCATGTCCTGAGTGGTTAAAGGTCCGTTGAGGATATGGCTTTGCCGCTCCACCATGCTGAGTGGTTAAAGGTCCATTGAGGATATGGCTTGGCCGCTCCACCATGCCCCCTGAGGAACTAGAAATGGCATCTTTGCTTAGGGACCCTGACCTGTAAACTCTTCAAAGATCCCCGTCAGGTGTGCATCTTTGCCCCCCGATCAATGAGCAAATGCCCGGGATTCTGACTCATGTCCTGAATTATGTCTTATCTGGCTGAAAGGAAGATCATCCGAAGTATGATGCCTTATTGCTCTAGGCATCGAAAGTCATTGTTTTAAAGGTAGTGCGTCCCTTGTGGATTTTCACACTAGCTTTTCTTTGTGGGTAATGCATCCCTTGGGGGATTTTCACATAACCCTATGCCTTATTTTTGCTTGGAATGGACCCAACCCAATCCAACGGCTTTTTCTGTTCTTTTTTTTTGAAGGACAGACTACCTGTTTCCAGGTTTTCACGCTATCCTTTTGCCTTACTTTTGCTTAGAGCGCCAATTACGGTTTTCATCTCTAACGGCTCTTTTTTTTTGTTTTGCAGAGAGGTTGAAGCTGTTGGCAAAAATCAACATGTACTTATGCCCATGTCATAACTGTATGAGCTTGATTCTTATCATGAAGGTGCTATAGGATTGGCTTCACAGTTGATAGCAGGATAAGTAGTTGACTGAAGCACCCGAGCGGTGAAAGGAGTGGAGGGTAAACAGTAGATGACTTTGATCACACAAAGTGAACTGCTCTGATCACACCAATATGCCATTGCATAAATGCATGTGTTCAATTTCATTTCATTAAACATGATCATCATTTGGCATTAATCTAAAAAATACATGACCTTATCTGATCTCGAGATGGATCTTAAAATCATCAAACTCCTGTTATCAACCAGCTCTCTCGGATTTTCATGGTTGAAAATTTTCTCTCTGCTCTTAATTTTTGCCCGAATACTCTTTTTCTTTTTTCTTTCTCTAAGCACGTTGGGGACGAGACTCAACTCAAATGCATAAATGCATTCGTGGCTCCCCGCTTGAAGCTCAAGAAACACCATATGCCTCTTCCTACGTACCAAACCTTATTAAAAGGTCATCTCTGCTAATTGAATAAGACTGAACTAAGAATCAAAAGGTCTTACTTTGGTTGTAACATTAGGCTTAGGTAGATGGCTATCAAAGGAGGATCAGGTTTCTAGAGAAAAATGGCCGCAATGTTCATTTGGATGATGGAATCATTGTCAAACTAATTTCATGCTGTCCAGAAATTCTCGAATTTGGACTCGGTAATACTCTGACTTATCAAACTCAACGTAACAATTAAGCTAAGAAAGATAGCTACTGAACTCATCATGGGGTATTATCTTGGGCCCTACTAGTTTCCTTCTTTTTTCTTCTTTCTTTTTTTTTTCTTTTTCTCTTTTTTTCTTCCTTTTTTTTTCTTCTATTTTTTTCTTCACAAATTTATGTCTCTAATTACCCAAAATATTTATTGGTGATTTAAAACACCTTTCCTGAAGTGTAGCCCAAAAATTATCAATGGTTGAAATTCCCTTCTTGAAATGTAGACCCATTTTCATCGGGGCAAATTTTTGATGGCCCAAAGGATTTCCAATGGTCAAGCCTCAAAGATCATCAATGATTAAAAATCTCTTTCAGAAGTGTAAACCCACTTTCACTAGGGCAATTTTTGGATAGCTTAAGTGGATATCGTAATGTACATCCATCCTTATTAGAGCGGCCATTCTTCTAAGGGGAAGCCAAAATTATTTTAGGAGAAAGGTAGTTTTAATGTGTGTAATAATAAAATCGATATGCATTTAGCATACCAAAATAAAGGCTCAACGGGCTAGCAAGCGATTTTAAAATGAGGGTAGAAAATGATCATTTAGAGAGCTATACAAAGAAATAGTGCCTAAATCATTTTCTAGATTCAGCCTTATCCAGGAGTCGCTTTGACGGGTAATCAGAAAGGTTCTAGTGCTCTTAGTAAGTTTTCATCCAATCCCCTAATTGCATCTAGTTTTTCCTTTCCACTACTTTCTATTTTTATTTTCAGCTCTCAGGGTTTTCCTCTCTTCAGGATTTATATCAGATGCTACAAGATCTCGAGATTACATGAAGGAGTATTCATTAAGTTAATATCAAATGTAAATGACTTGTGATTGTGATCATGCATAATGAAATCATGAGAACATAAACAAAAAGCCATTAATATAGTTAATGTAAACAGTACCGCATACATCAAGACTGAAAAAAAGTTCAAATATGAAAAGCATATCTACTAGAAGGTTTTCTCCCCTATTTCTTGTGGCGCTCTGGATTAGTAATCTGTTTATTATCGATCAGATCTTGAATCTCATGCCTTAGCCTCACACAATTGTTCGTCATATGCCCAGTGTGCTGGTGGAAGGCACAATACTGATTGGCCTTGTGATTGGGTTATCCCTGGTTTCTGGCGGGCTTAGAAGGTAGTGGCTGTAGCTTACCTTCCTTCATCACTCTGTTGAGTACCCAAGACAAGGATCTGCCCAAATTAGAGTAGTGCCTCTGACCCACTTTGATTGCTGACACTTTCCTTGCCCTTTGAGTACCACTGCTATTATCATAGTAACCAACTCTTGGACTTGCGGGGCCAACAATAGTCTTATTGAGAGGTGCCCAAGTAGTTGCAAGCTTTGACTTCACAATCTCTTCTTCAAGATCAGTTAGCTTTCTTTTCGTGTTTGAGGGACTGAGGAGGCCCATTGACTGTAAAGGCTCTAGTCCTTTTTCTCTTCCTAGTAGCTTGATTGGTGAGTCGAATGGTGCCTTATGCCTAGGTTCGGGAGTGGACGGGAATATTACAGCCGTCATTGCACGAGCTTTCTGAGTCGGGGTCGAGTTAACCTAGCTAATAGAAGTCATCATGAATTCGGCTTGAAGAATAATTGCCATGGCATCCATCCTCTCCTTAATCACGGCCAACAACTTTTCCTCTAGCTCTTCAAATCTTTCATCTATCTCTTGGGCAATTAAGGCATGAACCTCTTCAATTTGTTATGATGGATCAGCCATTTCTAATGCCTGTGGATATTCTAGATCTCTGCCAACCAATTTGGACTCTATTCGCCCCTCGAGCAACTGCGGGGACCCCAAAACCTCCCAGGTAAATGGTCTATAGTGGCTGAAAAAACCAAGGGGTTAGAATGATGCATGAATGGCATGTAATGTATGGTCGTGCTAGTGCAGATGGTCCTTAATGAGTGAAAGATCAATAGTTTACAATAATACGATGCGATGCATGGAAAAATGTGAAGGATAATATGCAGACAAAAGGATATACACACAAAAATAAAATGCATATATTTTTTTGTTTTTTATTAACACGTATGAATGACACGCGATACATGAGCATACTGTGCAGCATCCACAACCACATGCAAACAGATAGATCCCTACAACCTTATCACTCCCGCACACGAGGTCTTAGTCTCATTCCTAGGTGGGATTGGCCCATGGCTCAATAGGGGACCCAATGGGCGCGTATGGTGCACGGTGGAAAACCGGCAGCATAACATCTCTTATTTAATGTTCATACGTATGGGTGTTTGGCCATTATGTATTTAAACACCTCAATTAAATCAAGATGGGCCCACCGAGGCATAAAAGCCTTTGATGAAAGACCATTAAATTTAACTGATCTTGTTCAATATGTAATGGCCCACATAGCAAGCATGGTATTATGGTACATTTTACCTAGTGGAAGTATCTATTGCCAATACATGAGCTTTGGTTAAAAGGTAGTGATACTTTAGGGCTGCCCAAGCATGGTCCCCGCCAACGGGTCTAACTCATCACGAGCATAACGACCGATTGGGTCACCATTTTATATACCACAAGGTACGAGGCTTGGGCTGGTGATTATCCTTAACACTTTCCCACATTGAGTGAACGTAGGGTCGTGCTTCGGGAACGCACCGGGGCTAGAAAAGGGACCAAACTAGCATAATCTAAGGCTCTAATGATATGCTATGCAATTTCGAAAAGGGATGAAATTTCTAAATTAAAACGCAATTGTAAATTTTAACCAAGGTAATTTCGAAGGGAAGTCTCTTATTGTCCCCAGTGGAGTTGCCACTGTGACGCGCACTGAACCCTGCGGCTTCCCGAAGGCTCGCCTTTAGGGCAATTGAGAGAGGTTCATGAAAACTTGTAAGGTATTTACAAGTGCGTCTATTTTGGGCAACAAGGAGAGTTCATGGAGTCGCCACCCAATAAAACATTGGAAAAGTTCATCTCGCCTCAGTGAGCCTAAGACGGCACATATTAAACATTTTGGGCAAACCGAAGGGGTCTTGGAGGCATTCACCCCAATAGAACATTGGAATGACCCTCTAACCCTAAGGAGCCTAGGATTGTAAATTGAGTCTTTTGGTGGGACACAAGAGGTATCTTGGAGATCCCATTCCAATGAAACATCGGAATGATCCTCTCGCCTCATTGAGCCCAAAGACCAGAGATGGTTTGGGACTTACCATTTCTTCATACCTTAATTAAGTTTATAATTGAGTTTTTAATTTAGCGTTTCATCCCTTTTCTCATTCAATTTTAATGAAATTTAATTAAATGCGCATGTCAAACACATAATAAAAAGCGATAAATAAAGTAAATGAATGCAAAATAAATTACAACAAAACTAGGGGCGGAATCCAACCCCCATTTGTAAATAAAATACAATTCATACATAAATCGGGCTATTTATTAAAGATGAGGACATTGGTCCTCTCATGCATAATTAAAGAAAATAATTTTAAAGTGACAATTTATTTTGGATGAAAAAAGTTAGGACATTGGTCCCATTTTATTTAGAAAAAAACAAATTAATTAAGTAGAAATATTTTTGTGGTTTTTTAATTAACGTGCATAAAAAAATAATTTATTACGAATTACATGATAAATAAAATAATGAAAGCAAAGTAATGAAAATAATAAAAATAACAAATCAACTCCCAAATGGATCTCCAAATCTTCAAGGGCTCCCACATGGTATGAAAAGTACTCACACATAAAAATAAATATTGAAAATAAAAAAATAAAATAAAAGTGAAGTTAGTAAAAAATTAATTAAACATATAACATGAAAACAATTAAATTAAGGCAATCAAAATTGCATCATGTATGACATGCCAATTAAAATGACATAATAAAAATATGCAATCTAATTAATTAACAATTTAACATGCATAAAAGATAACATAATAATAATAAAATTCAACATGCATAATATAACAATAATAACATCCAATCAATCATGAAAATATAAATAATAATAATAATAATAAAATTGAACAAGAATAAGGATAATAATACTAATACTAATGATGGTAGTAACTACAATAATAATAATAACAAAGAATATGAACAATCAAATATAATAATAATAATAATAATAATAATAATAATAATAATAATAATAATAATAATAATAATAATAATAATAATAATAATAATAATAATAATAAGACACAATAACATCAAGGAAAATGAACAATCATATAAACATTCAAGAACAATAGGAAATAAAATCAACATGGCATGTTTAAGTAGGGGTGAGCATGGTCGGTTAACCAGTACATTAGCCTCAGTCCATTAACCAGTCCATTAATATCGGTTTTTTGAAATTACAGTCCATTAACCAGTCCATTAATATCGGTTTTTTGAAATTACAGTCCATTAACCAGTCCATCGGTTTCGGATTTTCGGATCGGTTACCCAATATTTTTCGGTTAACCACTATAATTATAAATATATTCATAAATAAAATTAAAATGTTCAAAATACTTAAAATTTAAATTTTTTTCACTATAATATAACATTATTGTTGTTAAAATAAAAATATTTGGTGGATATAAGCAAATTTGTTTTTAAAAATTAATATTTAATAAGTAAATATATTAACCGGTTCATAATTACTTTTAATTAAATAAATTATTATACTTACTAATAGCCAATTAAAAAAAGTTAAAAACTTTAAAATAATTAGTATAATAAAAAAAAGTACATGATCACTTTTAATTAGGATAAATTGTTATAAATTATTAAAAAATAAATAAATTAACTAAAAATTCGGTTTCGGTTCGGTTAACCAGTCACATGAGTCAAAAACCATTAACCAGTCCATTAATATCGGTTTTTTCAAAACATTAACCATTAACCAGTCCATTACAATCGGTTAACCAGTCCATCGGTTCGGTTTCGAATTTTTTTTTCGGTTAACCGAGTCCATCGGTTTTTTTGCTCACCCCTATGTTTAAGGCATGATAATAATAATACCAATAATAATATGGACAATCACATAAGCACATGGTAATAATAATAATAATAATAATAATAATAATAATAATAATAATAATAATAATAATAATAATAATAATAATAATAATAATAATAATATGAACAATTCAATTAAATATGGAAGAATAAAATAAAAATAAAAATAAGCCAATTATGCTAAAACATGTTAAATGATAATACTAATAATATATGTGAACAAAAATGATGACAATGATATGAACATGAACAATTAAATAAGAAATAAGAGTAAGAAATAATAATATGAACAATTAAATAAAAATAAAAGTAGAAGTAAAAATATGAGCAATTAAATAATAGATCTAAAAGAATTTACATGATAATTAATTAAATAAAATCAATAGAATAAGAAAATAAGAAGAAAATGATAGAATTAAAAGAATTTACATGTTAACTAATTAATTGAAAACAAAAAAAATGAAATTAAAAATGAAATTAAGAAATTGAGCCAAAAATATTTACCCTCAAAATTTATCTTGAAGAAATGAAGGTAGATGATCCAATTTCTTGTCTCGATTGTAAGAATAAAATTAGAAAAAATAAATTATTGAAAATGATTTTTACTCAAGAACAAATAATTGATTTATTTGTTTCAAAGTAAAAAATTGTTTGATGAAAAGAACAAAAATTCCCAAGAACAAAAATTGTTATTTTTTGTCTCAAGAATCACTTGGAAAAATTTTTTAGAAAAGTTGAGAGAATTTGGTTTTTAGAGAAGAAAGAAGAACAAAATATTTTCTAAAAAAAATCCCCCCTAATTCTCACTCCAAAAATCCTTTTTATTTTTCCCCAAAAATCAGATTTTTTAATGAAAAATTAAATCGACGCTTACTCACATACATACATTCATACATAATCATACATGCATAAATGCGGGATAATTAAAAACTTACCTTGCGGCCAAAAGTTGGTCATGCATTAACTCACACACTTGTAAGCACCAAGTGGAAGCATAAGCAGAAGCACACACACACACACTCTTTCAATCAGCGGAAGCATAAAACAGACGACATAATAGATGAATAACTTAACACATACTTACAATGGCATTTCATCATCCGAATATTACAGTAAGGCCTTTGCATATAACACATTTACAAAAGGTTACAGAATATAAAACCCAAATTACAGAAGCTGATAACAGAAACAATAACTCCTGACTCCTATGTGGCTGACCTTGCAGATGCGCGACTCGAACCGAACCAAACCTGCCACCTGCAGGGGAAAAGAGCCCGTGCTAAGCGATAAAGCTTAGTGGGGAAACACACAAGAAAATAAGGGCAGCCATTCACAATGGTCGCCAAGGCATAACACATGAAAAAGGCATAGGTGGACATTCATAACACATATGATAATATACTTGCATATAGAAGCCGGGCGTTTAAAGGATCATATCCACATTCATACCGAATCATTCAATAGACAATGTGCATTTCCACGCAAACTAGTTCACATGTTAATCCATAATAGTTAACAGTATAAAATCACTTTAGTATACGTACTAATTCACATGCTTATAACCACAATTGATTATATTCAAACACAGTCACAATACGGTATATATATGAATAATCACACACAATAGGCATGTTTGAGTCACATTTAACCCATTCAGAGATTCATAATCACATTTGAATTCATGACTGATTCGCATGACTGAAATCTTACACATTCAGATATCATATTCTCATATTCATATCAGACAAAGCAAACCAAAATACCTGCTGACTCAAAATAGTGGATAACGAGTATACAGACATCACCTTTCGGGTGCGAATCGAGTACAGACATCACCTTACGGGTGCGAATCGAGTACAGACATCACCTTACAGGTGCGAATCGAATATCAATTTCTTTTTCACATTCAAAAACATTTTCATTAGGGACCTTAAATAAGATCCAAACACATTAAAGGGTTCGCAAGGAACCAAACAGGGGACCTGATCAGGGTCCAAACGTCCAAAGGGCTGCAGCTAAAAGACTCTATTAGGCATGCCTAACTATCCACTAGACTGACTCTCGTAGGTCTTGCATCATTTAACTCATGTGTCAAATCAAACAGTATATGAATATCATCATACTTAATCCAGAGTATAGTAGACATATAGAGAAATTCATAATATTAGCCATGCATCATACTATTCGTATTACAAAGCATGCAATATAATTCCATCAACATGCTTTAGCACTATTCAATATTCTAAAATTTATCAGAGTCAAATATGGAAACATTATCAGGCCAATCACTAACTTAACATTCAAACTTTACTTTTAACGGTTGACCACTCTTTAATAAAATAGGGTAAGTCACGGTCACAACCAGATTGGTTGTCACCGTGACATACCAAAACTCTCGGCAGAAAGCAATCTTGGGGTACCTCACGGTGGTAACCCATTAGGTTGTCACCATGACATACCCACTATCCAAAACAGAATGCTATTCCTCACACTTTATCATATCATTCATACCAACTATTTGTACACTTATATAAATACTTACTTACCCAGTTTGCCGCATTATAGGTCTCCATTAAAAAGAGGAATTCATAAGCTAAAAGCATTAAAGCACATTTACCATTATCATAATATATAATCACTCAAATATCCACATTAAACCATAATAGCATCATAGATATCTTGCATACTAATACATTCTAATAATATTTATTATCAATGCATGCATCATATAATATTGTTAGGCAATTACTTCAATCACACATTCACTACTCATATCCCATATATATATATATATCATTAAGCAAACTCATTTCATGTGTATATAACTTAGATCTTACTTCATACCTTTGCATACTTGTTCATATCATACACGTTTATATAGATTGAAGTATTATAATGCTCAATAATGTCATTAAACTTGACTTGATTCTAATACATACAATTACACATCATTACTTCATTAGTTTACTATTAATCTTAATCCTAATCATTTTTATTTTCCAAGTGATAACTATTCTTATACTCATTTAATAGTCCTAAACATACATCGGATGGATCCTAGAAAGTTCTGGTGCAATACGGGTTCAATTCGGGAAGAAAAACACCTAAAATGGTCAAGACAGAAGGGGTCATGGTGGTAATGAATTCATTGTGATCGTGAGGTCCAAAAATAAGCATTCTGCCTTCTCTGGGCATTGGTCACGGTGGCAATGAATTCATTGTGACCGTGACATACCAAAAATTTGCAAAACAGAAGCCAAAACTCAGGACTGCTTCACTACATGTTTTTGTTCAGCCTAAACCGACATGTAAACGACCTTTTTAGGAAACACTTCCTTCTTAACAAATGTTCCCTAGGATATTAAAGTTCAAATGCAACAAATGTCAGATCAATTGGACATATACAGCTTCCGATATGATCTAAACAACCTATAGTATTCAAGTAACCCGACCAAACAGAGACACTACGGTTTTGGTAAATTTACAGGATCTTAGAGTAAGAATTTGCCCAAAGTCATTTCTGAGACTTTTAAAGGCATGGAAGTCAAGTTTCTTACCCAACTAGAATCATGTATTTTGGAGTTCTAAAACGAAACTTATAAGGAAAACAATATACAGAGGTCAGATGAGGACTGAACAGGATTGCCAAACTCACCATAAAACATCAAATTCAAAGGAATTCCCAACTCATGCATTTCAATACCAACCCTCATATACATTTATCTTAGTCAATAACATGGATTACTAACACAATTACCTAAATTAATTCATGCATAAACTCATACCCAACACACTCAAATTTCAGGAAATCACACACAATTACACAGTCATGATCCAAGAAGAATTAGGGCAGAGACAAATTAAACTCAAATATAGAAATCAAACTCCCAAACCTAGAAATCAAAGATCCAAAATCACTTTTCAAGCTTCAATCATCAATCCTTTCCTTGCCCTAAAGCTTCCTCTTGCCAATACCAACTTGCACAAACACAAATCCAGTAGTTACTCCTCCAAACCTTAACTCAAAACCAGAAAAAGGAGAAGAAGAAAACCCAAAAACGCAGGAGCCCTAAACCCAAACACATACCTCTTTAATCTTGCTCCAAAACTCAATCAAAATCACCTCTAAGCATGTACAAACTCCAGCCAAAAGAAAGAAAAGGAAGAAGTGCAGAAAATGAAGAAAGAAGAAGCAAGAAAATGTGAGAGGGAGGAGAGAACGTGAATGCAGATTCTGTGTTCTCCCTCTCTCTCTTTCTCTTTTCTTCTTTTCCCATTCAATGCCCAACAACTAAGCCACATGGCAGCCTCCTATTGGACCAATAATCCCCCCTTTGACTTTCATGCTCCAATGTACCATACACCACTCACACACTAAATGATCCCTTAAATCAATGTTTTGAAATATTTGGTACCAAAACACAACACACACCAAATAATTGCTCAAAAACACTTTACATCCTTGGGTACAATACACACACTTCACTAGATTAAACCACCACAAACACCCTAAAATCCTACACCACAAGCACACCCAATAATTTCCCTCACTTAACTTATTTAATTAATCACTTTACAATTAAGTCCTTATCATCAAATTCACTCATGCACAAATTACCGAAATACCCTTCACTTATCCGACTTAGCTTGCCAAATCCGACTAAGCCCGATTTGGGGTGTGACATCCTTGGTCTTCTTCTTCAAAACATTAAATCTAACTTTTAATTTTAACTATAAAACTGTTCTTTAGATTTATAGAAACTAAAATTAGTTAAAAATTCATCATCCTAAAATTACAGTTGAATTACATATTTATAATGTTATAAAGGTTGTGTCCCTCTCTTCAAAAGGTTGCAAAGGTTAGTGAAAAAGTATGCCCCTTCAAGTGACTTTTTGAAAGTAACTGCCTAATGGCTCTTTCTGTCGTGCTCGCTACGCTGCCGCGCTCGCGGCAGAATACGAACCTCCCTTGCTTGCTCTCCTCTTCTCTCTTGCTTTTCTTCTGGTGACCGACTCATGCTGGGCTGTCCGAGTCATGCATTCTCTTTCTCTTTTCTTTTCTGGCTTCTCCAGGCGATGACCGACTCATGAAGCTTTATCCGAGTCGTGCATTGCTTCCTTGGTATCTTCACGAGTCATGCATTAGGTCACGAGTCGTGCATGTCTTTATTCTCTTCTCGAACACGAGTCATGCATTTCAGTCTTCACGAGTCATGCATCCCTTCATGACTCGTGAACCTCTGTTTCATTCCTTCACGACTCGTGCTCCTTTGTACGAGTCTGGCACCTCTTTTTCCTTGTTTTCACCCAAATCACCTACAAAGCATATAAACACATAAACTAGACAAAAACACATGAAAGATAAATATATTTACATACTTAACTTCCTAAATTTACAGAAAACATGCACTAAATAATAGATCAATTAAGTAGCTATCAAATTCCCCCACACTTAAACCTTGCTTGTCTTCAAGCAAGAGAAAAGAATGAGAAAATTTAATACCAAAATATACTAAGTAAATTTTATTATACAGCATTGTTCATTATGCATATGTGATAGGATTGTTAAGAAATCAAAGATCTTAAAGACTCAAAATACCAATGAATCAATTCTTAGAGCATGTATTATAAATTTAACAAGTTACCTAAGTTTACTAATTCCTACATCAAGAATATGGAGTCTCAAAACTAAACATGCTTGAAAGAGAGAATATTGATCATAAACTTTAAGAGTTTAAGGTTTTTAATTGCCTTTTTAGGACAATTTGTAAGCACACATACCCTTAATCCAATCTCATGGCATTTTAAGACTTTTCTTTTCTTTTTTCCTTTTTTTTCCTTTTTGAACATGGGTATACTTTTAGACTTTTATCCCATAAAGTTAAAATAGCATGAGAATGTAGTATTGGGTGCATTTTACGCTCTATTCCATACTTTATTACAATTTCGGATATACATCTTGCTTTATTTTCTTGCTTTTAGCTTTATGAATCTTGTGGGTGGATTTTATGCTCCATCCCACTTTGTTGTTTTTTCTTTTCAAGTCCTCATCCATTATTGAAAGGGTCTAAGGGTAAGTATTATGGCTATAGTTTCCATTAGACAACTAGAACCCTAAAATCTTAAACTAAATGAGCAAATCCTAACTTTAAAGCATAGTTAGTAAAGAGACCAAATAATCTAAAATGTTGAAAGAAGTAAAATGAGATAAATTGAAAAATATAAAACACATACTAAAAGCTTTGAAAGACTAATAAAATGAGCATAAAAGGTATATGACTCACTTACAACCTATATTATATACAAAAGAATAATACTTTATAATAAAACTCACAAAAAAACTTAGTTGAAAAACTAATACACACAAACACACATGCAAATAATATATAAAACATACACATAAAAACTCATAAAATATAAACAAGCATGCAAACATAAGCATACTCCCCCACCCTTAGAACCAACATTGTCCTCAATGTAAAGATATAAAATTAAAAAAAAAGAAAGAAAAAGATAAAACAAAGATAAGAGAAACTTCCCTGATCATCATGGTGAAGGTGGAGGAGATGAGACTATATAACCAGCTTGGGCAATGAAAGTATCCACCTTATGCTCAAGCCTGCATTGACGTCGAGCTAAAGAAGATAATTGATATTGCATGGTGGATTGATTTCTCAAAATTTGTTCTAACATGGCTGGCATGTTATGGGAGGAAGACCCAATAGTAGGCATGGCAGCCATAGCAAGAACATTAGCCATATCCTCATCACCAGCTTCCTCTTGCATATCCTCATCCCTACTGCTCTCATCATCACTAGCTTCCTCTTGTTGAGCAGAGGATCCTGCAATATCCCTCCAATAAGATCTTGCATGATATGAAATGGCCTGAAATGTATTACTCACAACCTCTCCACGCACAAACAGATGCTTAGTAAAATATATACAAGGACGGATTCTAGTATGAGTATGAAGATCAATAGTCAAATTCCTTGCAATCATAGAAATAATATGCCCATGTGTGATAGGAGCATCATATCAGCCAGCACATTGCAATAACTGATTAAAAACCCAATATGGCCAACACACGAATTTTCCTTTATGCACACACCACATCAAAAACAACTCATGAGCAGAAACTCTGTTAAATTCAGATTTGTTAAAAACTAAAGAAGAAAATTTTTTATGCAAAATCCAATACTTTAAATCCTTAATAAACATAAACTTAGATTCCTTAGATCTAAAAGATGTTGTTAAACCAATGAGAAAAGACCAAAATTCATTAGGATGAAAAGATTTAGGAGGGTAACACAATCCAGATTGCTTAAAACCAAAGAATCTGTGCATCATGAAATAAGTGAGTGTGTAATCCCTACCTTCTAATTTAAAGTCCACCAGTCTAGTGTTTTCCTCATTAGTTTTCAAATTCGTATAAAATTCCAACATTAAATCAGGATAACAATGCTCATACATGTTCACAAGTCTTAACAATCCATACTGTGATAACATTTTATTAAAAGAATGCAGCATACCTACTTGCTCAAGAAGGGAAATAAGAAAAAACTTACATTGTAGGATTGCTCTCTCCTGAAGAGCAAGAAAATGGTTACCTTTGTCAACAAAGGAAATTGGAAAGTTAGCACCAAACATTTGAAAGGTCACCTTGCTCTTGTCTCGCTTGTTCAACTCGTGAGGATGAGGGGTTTTTTGTTCTCACCATTGTGTTAAAGGAAGAAGTATAAAGGAACAGATATGTAAAACTTAAAATGGAAGAAGAAGAAAAATGAAAGAGAAAAATGAAAGAAAAGAGCAGAGCACGACTCGTGATACCAAGGAGAGGGAAAGGAAAAACACGACTCGGAGAGAATAAGAAAAACATTCGAAATAAATGAAGAGAACTGAAGTAGAATATAAAAGGGAAAAGTCAAAATGACACAATAGAAACCAAAGGTCACAACGTTTCACTAAACTAGGGTTTGAAAAAGTTCGTATTTCTCTTCTTATTTTGTTCGTTTTGTGTTTTTCCTCTTTTTTCTTCTTCTTAATTTAAATTAGATTAAAGTGAGTGTGACACGCGCTAGATCCCCGCGGCCGCCCGTGGGACCACCCGCTCTAGGGCGATCGAGGCATTTGAGGGTCCGTTGACAGCTTGCAATAAATCGCAAGTGCGTCTATGTTGGGCAACAAGAAGGTTTCATGGAGTCGCCACCCAATAGAATATTGGGAAAGTTTCTCTCGCCTTGGAGAGCCTAAGACTGCGCTTAGTATCCATTTTGGGCCAACCAAAGGGGTCTTGGAGGGTAAACCTCTCACCCTAAGGAGCCTAGGATTAACGTCAAAGTCTCGTGACACAAGAGGTGTCTTAGAGGGTAAACCTCTTGCTTCTTTGAGCCCAAAGACCAGAGATAGGTTTGGGACTTCTCATTTATTCGTACTTTGATTAATTTTACAATTAGGTTTTGAATTTATTATTTCGCTCTCTCTCCACACGATGCAATTTAAATTAAAGGCGCAATCATCCATTTAAGAGCATAAAATAAAATAGCATTAAAGTATAAAATAAATTTACAATAATACTAAGGGTAGAATACAACCCTCACTTGTAAATGTGCGATACATGCATAAAACGGGTTATCCATTAACAATGAGGACATTGGTCCTCGCATGCATTAATTATGGAAGACGATTTTTACGTGATGGTTTTATTGGGTAAAATAGGACATTGGTCCAAGTTTTATTTAGCAAACATTATATTTAGTAGACAACATTTGTGTGGTGGTTCTTTTAAGCACGGTCGAAAAATCATTTATTATTACAAACCACAAATAAATAAAATAATATAAGATAATAATTACATGCTTCTAAATAAATAAATTCTGAATGAACAATTAAATGAATTAAATTAGAAGAATTAATGGATGCAAAATATGATGACAATTATAATAATCTAACAAAAATAAAAATGCTAACAATAATATCATACAATAATATTATTAATAATAAAATAAATAGCATTTGATAATAATAATAATAGCAATAATGCAAATAATAATAATATGAACCCAATAATAATAATATATTAACAACAATAATAATTATAAAATGTATTAAATACAAAATAACAATAAGAATAATAATAATATAATATTAATATAACAATAAAATCAATATAAATCAATAGTGCTAATAATAGATAAAATAATAACAATAATAATAATTAACATTTATATTAATAATAATAATAATAATATAACAGAAAATTAAATAAATTAAATAAATATATATATAATATAAACAATAGTAATAAAACATACATTAAATAAATAAATAAATAAATAAATAAATAAATATATATATATATATATATATATATATATATATATTTAAAATAAGGAGAGAGAGAGAGACTCACCGTCGCCGGAGCCGCCGTGGATCGCCGGTGGTCGACACATCCGTCACCAGATCGAAGCTCAGGTCACCGGATGAGGAGCGGATAGCTTCACGCACCGTAAGGTGGTCGGACTTCGCCGGAAAACGCTGAAGAAAGTCTTGGACGTTTATCCCTCACTTGCCGGTTGTCGGCCACCGGTGGAGGATCTAAGGATGCGACTGGCTTCGTCCGGCGATGTTGGTTCCGGTAGTGGGGCGCGTGCCGCCGCAGACGGCGGCGTTTGGCCTGCGGAGGGAGCGCTTTCTTTCTCTCTCCTCTTTCTTCTTTCTCTTTTCTTCCTCCGGTCCGGCGTCCCTCCTGCTCCTGGTTCTCCTTTCCTCTCTTCTTTCTATTTCTTTTCTTTTACTTTGATTTTTGGTTTTTCTTTGTCTTTGATCTCTTACTCTCTCTTTTATTTTCTTCTCTTTTCCTTGGTCACTGCTCTCAGCTCCTCCTTCTTCCTCTTGCTCTCTCTTTCTTTTCTTTTTCTTTGTTTCTTTGGCCGGCTCCCTCTTGCTCTCTCTTTCTTTTACTTTATCTTTCTTTTTCTTTGGCTTTCCTTTCTATTTTCTTTCTCTTTCTTTTGCTTGTGTTTCCAGCCGGCTCCCTTTTGCTCTCTCTTTCTTTTACTTTTTCTTTCTTTTTCTTTGGTTTTCCTTTCTATTTTCTTTCTCTTTCTTTTGCTTGTGTTTCCAGCCGAGAGAGAGAGAGAGCTCCCTTCTAATTTCCTCATCTTATTCTACTTATACCCCTAAATTAGGGCTAAGGGTCATCCAAGTAATTTCCTCCTTTTCTCTTTAATTAATCTCACTTAATTCAAATTAATACACACATACTAATTTAATCAAACATTATACATTAACACATTAATTAATTAAACATTACATACATTACACATTGATATAATTAATCTACTTAATATATAATTTATCTAATTAATTAACTAATTAATCTTTAATTTTACATGCATTTTAATTAATACTATAATATTAACTAATTAATTAACTAACAACATTAACTAATTAATTACCTAATTTTACACGCACACATATTTATATATTTATTATATATATATATTTTTTTGGAGGGAATTATCAAGGATACAAAATCACTTTTTTCATTTTATGCCGGACTCGGGACCCGGTGTCTACAGTGAGGCACCCACTAAACTGAGGAAAATTAATCAAATTAGTAAACATAAAAAGAAAATAAAACAAATTAGAAAAAATTACGTATATAGAATTCAACTCGATCTACCCTGCACGAGTCGTGCATCCCTTCACGACTCATTCTACCCTACTCATGCAAGCACGAAGCATGAAGATTAGCACGACTCGTGAAGAAAACCTCATGCCGCACGACTCGTGAAGACCAATTCTGCATGACTTTTGAAGACCAACACGAGTTGTACGTGAAATAGCTACTTCCGTAAAGGGACACGAGTCGGACAAAAGTGCACAACTTGTAACCTCTATGTTCCACTTGTGAAGATAAGCACGAGTCGAACTGGCTTCAGCTTTGCTCATTCTATCATGCTCGCGGCACTTATTGCGCTCGCGACAGAATCATCTCCTTATGCCAAATTTTGCTCCTTGCCCTATTATTTTCTCCAATTTCTCCTATTTTCACAAAACACATAAAATAACACATAATTTTACTATTTTTACCTGTAGAACAAAAACAATATGTGTTAGTAATATTAAAATCCATAATATAAAAATTAATTAACAAATTTACATAAAATAACTTAAAATAACATAAAGTGCATATAGAAAGAAAATTTAATTCAGCAACCGAAATAAGAGACTATAAAATACTATAATTTTACGTGCTCTCTTGGATTATCTTCTGTATTGCTTGGAAGACACCCTAAACTTCAAGATGGTAACGAATTGGCAATTTGCCCCAATTGAACCTCAAGATTATGAATAGATGAAGCATGATTTTTGGTAATTTGGTCAACTTTTGCTTCAAACCGTTTTTGGTTCTCATCTTGAGAACTAATCTTAAAGTTGATATCCTCAATAAATTTATCAACTTTTACTTTTAAAACTCCAAACCTATCTTGTGGTTATTGATATCCTCATACTCCTCTATTTTGGTTATTGTTGCTATTTTCCCATAAAAAATTTGGATGGTTCTGCCAACTAGGATTATAGGTATTGGAATAAGGGTTACCACGTCCTTGGCCTTGAATAAAATTTACTTGTTCCTCCTTACTAGCCATTCCCAAATTGCAAACTTCACTTTTATGACCTTGTTGACCACAAATATTGCATGCATTTTGTGAATTTCCTCCCATACCTAGGCTATTAACCTTATGAGTTAAAGCCTCAACTTGGGGTTGCAATACAACTACATAATCAATTGAATGTACCCCTATAGCATTAGAAAAATTTGATTCGCTTACTCTTTCGGTAGGCCACAAGCAATTATTTATGGACATCTCTTCTAACAACTCAAAGGCAGCCTCCATTGTTTTTCTCATAAGTGAACCACCGGCTGCAGCATCTATCATCCCTCTAGTAGTGGGGTTTACTCCATTGTAAAATGTTTGCATTAACAACTCCCTCGGAAGGTTATGATGTGGACAACTTCTCTGCAATTCTTTAAACCTTTCCCAAGCTTCATACAAAGATTCATTATCATGTTGAACAAAAGTAGTGATATCCCTTATAATTTTTGCAATTTTGGCTAGAGGAAAATATTTAGATAGAAATGCTTGAGCCAATTGGTCCTAAGTTGTTATAGATCCTCTAGTAAGTGAATTCAACCAAGCTTTTGCCTTATCCTTCAATGTAAAAGGAAAAATCCTTAGCTTAATTGCATTCGCCGAAACCCCATTAATTTTAAAAGTATCACAAATTTCTAAAAAATTTGCCAAATGAGCATTTGGATCCTCATTTGCCAAACCAAAAAATTGAATACTATTTTGAATAATTTATAAAAGAGATGGATTAATTTCGAATTAATTAGCATTTACCGTTGGTCTTACCACCCCTTGTTGAGCCCCGCTCAACGCTCGTGTAGCAAAGTCCGTTAACCTTGTTGGATTCTCTTCTTCAGCCATGATTAGTCTCCTAGTTTTATTCTTCTTCTTGTTTGATTTTCGGTTACTTGAAATAAATTTTTCTATTTCTGGATTCAATGGTTCAAGTTATTCTTGAGAACTCCTTGTATTAGACATATACTTGAACTATCCAATCCTGTAAAAACAAAACACAACAAACACAAAACTAATTAAGTCTTGTAATCAAAAATCAAAAATCAAGATTCATAATGGCAATAAATTCAATCATAACAGTTCCTCGGCAACGGCGCCAAAAACTTGTTAGGCGTATTTCTACACGTTAATCTTGTTTACAATATTTATTAATTTGTAAGTTAATTTTATACTACTCTTATTATGCAACTTAATTAAACCTAGTTAATGATGATCAAAGAAGACAGAGTATATAATGAAGAACTAATAATTATGAAACTTGATTCCATCATCTAATATAAATTTTAGTCTTATAAGCAAGCCAAGTTGGAATATTGTTCTAATCCACTCTATCGACCATGAACTAGAAAGCCTAAACTATACAATTGAAATGCCAATCCTTAACTCTCATTAATGAACTAGTTAATTCCAATTACATATTTTAAGAATAATCACCAACCTATAGCAATTACCTCAATATACTAATCTCTCTAGTTATATTTTAATAATGAATTCCTATTAAATGTAAGTTAAAAATGAACCTCTCAATTCTACCTTAACTTATAATGATCATGCAATATTATTAATAGAAAATTCTGCATTCAAAGATTACTAACATAGATGGAAGTAGATGACATTAATATAATTCAAGTTCAATAAATAACATTCATTTAATTACAGAGAAAAAAGAAATAGATAAGAGTAAGTAGGAAGAAATCTCTCAAGCCTTTTCTCAAACCCTTGTAATAAATTTTCTCCTCCTTGGTCTTCTTCTTCAAAACATTAAATCTAACTTTTAATTTTAACTATAAAATTGTTCTTTAGATTTACAGAAACTAAATTAGTTAAAAATTCATCATCCTAAAATTATAGTTGAATTACATATTTATAATGTTCTAAAGGTTGTGTCCCTCTCTTCAAAAGGTTGCAAAGGTTAGTGAAAAAGTATGCCCCTTCAAGTGACTTTTTGAAAGTAACTGCCCAACTGCTCTTTCTGTAGCGCTCGCGATGCTACCGTGCTCGTGACAGAATGCGAACCTCCCTTGCTTGCTCTCCTCTTCTCTCTTGCTTTTCTTCTGGTGACCAACTCATGCTGGGCTGTCCGAGTCGTGCATTCTCTTTCTCTTTTCTTTTCTAGCTTCTCTAGGCGATGACCGACTCGTGAAGCTTTGTCCGAGTCGTTCATTGCTTCATTGGTATCTTCACGAGTCATGCATTAGGTCACTAGTCATGCATGTCTTTCTTCTCTTCTTGAACATGAGTCATGCATTTCAGTCTTCACGAGTCATGCATCCCTTCACGACTCGTGAACATCTATTTCATTCCTTCATGACTCGTGCTCCTTTGCACGAGTCTGGCACCTCTTCTTCCTTGTTTTCACCCAAATCACCTATAAAGCATATAAACAAATAAACTAGACAAAAACACATGAAAGATAAATATATTTACATACTTAACTTCCTAAATTTATAAAAAACATGCACTAAAAAATAGATCAATTAAGCAGCTATCAGTTTTCACCTTTCGAAATTGTGTATGGTTTTAATTCATTAACTGTGTTGGATTTGATGCCTTTACCTTTGAATGAACTTTCTAATTTAGATGGCAAGGCTAAAGCTGACATGGTTAAAATAATACATAATAAAGCATGTGAGTATATTGAGAAGAAAAATAAGATGTATGCAAAGAAGAATAACAAGGGCTATAGACAAGTGATATTCAAACCAGGAGATTGGGCTTGGATCCATATGAGTAAAGAGAGGTTTCCTAACCAAAGGAAGTCTAAACTTGATGCAAGAGGAGATGGACCATTTCAAGTACTTGAACGAATCAATAACAATGCATACAAAATTGATTTGCCAGGTAAATATGGTGTAGGTGCAACTTTTAATGTTTCTGACTTATCTCTATTTGACTGTGATTCAGATTCGAGGATGAATCCTTTCGAAAGGGGAGGAGATGATATGAGCACAACCAAGCATAATGGTAACAAGCGTGATGAACTAGCACTTCCTCAAGGAGCAATTACAAGAGCAAAGTCAAAGAAGCTTAAAGAAGTCCTACAAGCATTCATGAGACCTTATGTGGAGAAGATGCAAGTTCAAGAGGAGAAAGAAGCTAAAGTGGACTTGGAAGACAAGCTTTGGCCGAATGGTGCAATGGGCCTTCAAACTACTTTATTTAGTTTCTATACTTGTAATAACTTGTGACTAAATGTAATTGGGCAGCCTAGTACCTCAGAAAAATTTTGGGCTTGTTTAGTTAGGTTTATTTTATTTTTGGGCTTATTTGATTGTTTTGGATAGTTTAAGTGGGTAGGCTAAAGTTGGGCTTATCTCTTATAAAGAGTTGGGCCAAAATAACTAATTGAGGCTTAAAATACATGAGAGGGCAAAATTTTACATGGGAGAATTGAATTTTGATGGGCTTGAGTCAAATTTAGGTTTAGGCCTACATTGGTGAACTTAGGGTCCTAAATTTTAGGAATTGATTTTTCTTGATAAATACTTATTAGTTTGGGATATTATCAAGGAGAATTTGAGGGAGAAACAATAACTTGAACTTATCTTGAGTGAGTTGGCCGAATTCCACTTGTAGCCAAAATTGAGTCTACATTCATTTTCCTTAGGATAATTACTAGCTTTTAGGATTAATTTTAGATTGTAATTATCTCTATGTACTTAGTCTACATTGTGGCCGAATACATATAGAAAAATTAGATATTATCCTTGTTATTTATTTCATTCAATTATCTTTTAGGAGTAGTGTTTGATTGTAACTCTTTTAGGGGGGCCGACTGCCTAGCCTATTTTAAGGGCTGAATGTAGTGGCCCAAATACCGGCTTAGAAGTGACAGTGCATAATTTCAGTAATACCACAATGATCGCAGTGTCGAACAGTGTGGGGAGTGAGTTTGCCAGTGTCAAAACTTATTGATAAGTGTGCTAAAAATATAGTGATTCCGGGACAGGTGACACCGGGATAGCTATACAGTGAACCCGGCCGTCCGGCGCCTGAAAAATTCTGATTTCGTAAAAATGATCTGTGGATCGTAAGGAGTCTAGTGGTGAAATCGGAACTGAAAATGGAGGTAAAACGACCTCTGAAAGTCAGTTTGAAGGAAGCCTTCGGTTCGATTCAAATAGTAATCAAGTTTGACCGAAATTTGACTGAGGCTCTAAATATAGTAAACGACTTCTGAAAAAATTATCAGAAGGTATAGATGGACTCAGAATAGTGTGCAAAATAGTTTGGTGGTGAAAAATAAATTTTATGGAGACATTGAGAAATTAGTGAACCGAAACGGTTTAATTGAACCGAACCGAATAGTGACCCTAATTGAGATGGAACCAAGGTCTAATGGGTTTATAGGAGTGAAATTGATGCTAAGGGTGAAAAGTGAACTGAACCGGTTCAACTAGTGAACCAGACTGGACCAGTTGATTAGGTTTGACCAAAGTTTGACTGGACTCTAAATGGAGTTCTGGACCTCAGAAAAATTATCTGGAAGCATGGCTGTGCTTGAAATATTATGGAGAATCAATTGGTAAAGAAAAATAAATTTTACGGTAAGACAGAAAATTGAGTTATCGGATTGGTAAGAAATTAGCAGACTGGGAAACGGTCTCCGATTGAGCTAAAATTTTATATAGAGATTAAATTATATATTTTGAGAATTATGGAATTAATTTTGGGAGAAATTGAGTTTGGAAAGTGAGGAAAATAATTTTTGGATGGAAAATGGGCTTAATAACCTAAATGGGCTTTAGGGTTGGCCCAATAGGTTGAACCAAGCCCAAGCCCACTCAAGACACATCCAAAAGGCAGAAAACTCTCCCAATTTCCTGAATTCTCTCCACCCTTCCTCCCTCTCTTTTTGGCCGAACTCCACCTCATCACTTTCTCTTGAATTTTCTTCTTCTTTCTTCAAAGTTCTCCCTAAATCCAACCTTCCTAAGTAAAATACAGCCCCTCTTTTCATTGATAATGGTTTCAAAAGCTCATTTAGAGTGAAGAAAGTGGGAAAAACCAAGTGTTCAAGGTTATGCCCTAAAAGTAAGGTAAGAGATTTTGAGTTCTATAATTTTATCTAATGGTTCAAATAGGTATTTTTGGGTATGTAGATGATGATTATGTAATTATATTGCAAAAAGGAAGTAAGAATTTGAGAAAATATTGATGTTTAAATTCGGCCACCTTAGGATTTTTATGGAGAAGATGGAGTTTTAAGGAGATAAGGCATGAAAGCAAGCTTCAGTGTTTGAGAGCATGGAAATAAGGTTAGTGGATACAATATCCTTTCTTTTCCATGGTAGAGGCATGATTTTATGTTATGTTTGTATTGTGTGTATGTGACAAATGCATGAATAATTGAATCTAACTTAATATATGTGATTAGTGGACCTAAAATAGTGTAAAAGTATGATTAGATGAAATTAAAACTAAGTGGTATGAAAATTCTAATGTTGGCCGAATAGTATATTAAAGATTTCATCAAGATTAAATGAAGTTTATGGCTTATAATTGATAGTTATTATATGTATAACATATTTAAGACATGATGGAATGATTAAAAGAAATGAAAGAACACATAAAGAAAATCAAGTGTTGTGGCCGAATGGAATATTAAAGAAAATAATAAGTTATGTTGTGTAACAAGGCAAATAAATGACATTTATGGCTAATACAATATGTAAATTGAATGATTGAATGTTTAAATGAAATTAAAATAAAAATAATGAGAAGTTAGTGTGTTGGCCAAATTGAATAATGAAGAATTTAGTTAGGTATATTGGAAATGATGGCTTATAATGGATGTTTATAATAAGTATAACATGTAATTGCAATAATTAAGTGATTAAATAAATTAAAAGTGAACATAATGATATAGTGATGCTTTGGCCGAATTGAGTGTATGGGAATAATAAAGTGTATTTTGATGATTTATTATAATTATTGGCATTAAATGATTAATTGATTATAAACGAGTGTGTATGAAAAATTGCAAGTGAAAATGATGGGTATGCAGAAATGTGTATGATGATAAAGTGTGATATTTATATGAATAATGATGAAATATTGCCCTTAGTAGATGTCTGGTAGTGAAATCTAGTTCAGGATATAATTGGCTAGCCATAGGAATTTCACACCGCGGTACGAGTCATGGCGACTCGATATTGATAAGCCAATGACGGCTTATCTCAGTTTTCAGTGTAAATCAGTGTTCAGTGTAGTGCAGTGCAGTGAGAAATAGTCTGATTGGGATTATTTCATAGTATAATGGGTCTGTGGGGCCCATGTCCCGCATATCCGGTCAGTAGATTTTCTACCGAGTCTATACTAGGGACATAATGATAAATATGTGATAAATATAGTTAAAATAGTGATGAAAGTGAAAATGAGTGAAAAATGGACTAAAATGTGATAAATAGAAAGTTTAGGGTTAAAATGGTAATTTTGTAAAAAGTTAGTAAAAAGTGAGAAAGTTAGATGAAAAGTGTAAGGGCAAAATCGTAATTTTGACAAATTATGAGACTAAAATAGTAAATTAGTGGAATAGTGATTAAATAAGGACTTAAATGTAATTTAGTGAAAATACAAGGTTAAAAGTGGAATATAAGTGTAAAAAGGGTAAAATAGTAATTAAAATAAGAAAATAAGGGTAAAAGTGTAAAAGAGAAAATATGTAAGGGTAAAAGGGTAAATAATAAAAAAGAAGGGACATAGATGTAATTTAAGTAAAAGAGAGGACATGGATGGAATTAATGTAATTGTGGGGACATAAATGTCATTAATGGAAAAGATAAGGGTATAATTGGAAACCATGGAAAAAGAATAAGGATTTAAGTGTAACTAAAGAAATAATAAGTTTATTTAAAGGACTAAAATTGAAATTAGTGGATAATATGATTTAGATAAGTAATTATGTGATTAAATTGATGAATTTAAATGAGTAAATATGATTAATGATTTAATAAGAAATAATAATAATAATCTAAAAGTGGTATTAAGAGTAAATAGTGGTAAAAGTGTAATTATAGCAAATTGAAATAGTAAAATTGGAATTTAAGCAAAGTCTAAAGTGTAATTTGGATTGAAGTATTATGGTAAGAATTAATTGATGAAATGTGTGACAAGATAATGAAATAAACATAGTAATATAATTAAGTCGTGGCATTTTTGTAGAATAAAACAATTAAGAATGAGAATGTGTATAAATATAAAGTGTAGGAACCAAATTGTAAAATTATAAAGTTGAGGTTAGTTAGTGGATTAAAGCGTAAATTAGTAGATAAAATGGATAACAAATATATAATTGATAGTTGATGAATAAATGATCTATGAAGCATAGGAAAATTATTGCATGAATAAATATTAAATAAATAATAATTATAATTGATTTGTATATATATAGTGAATATGAATATATGTGTATTTTGATGATGTTTGAATAATGATGTAATTAAAAATAAGTGGTAATGAAAGATAAAGAGGTAAAATGGCAATATTGTGAATAAGTAATTAAGTGAGAATTTAATTGTAATTGATTATTATAAGATAAAGTTGGGATTTAAATGTGAATAATGAGAAATTTACTAATAGTGAAGTGAAGGAAATATTAATAAGTCAATAAGGGGTGATACGGAAATAAATAGACTAATAATGTAAATAGTGATGATAATAGTAATACATGTATAATAGAAATTAATGAATTTGACAATGAGCATAATAATGGTATTAATAAAGCGAAATGTTCGAAGAATAAATCGGGAATAAATTTTGAAGAGATAATTAAGGGGCCATAGTTATAGTGCAAGATAAGAAAATAAAGGATATAAAAAATTAATGAGGATGATGATGTGTTTTCACTAAGTGATAATATAGAAAGAAATTTATAGATCCAATGTAATGTTAATTGTATAAGTGAATAGAATTAAATTGGAAGGTATACGTTAATAAAAAAAATTGTACGTATAATGATGAGATAAACAAGTGGGCTTAAATAATAGTTAAGATAAATATTTAACTGTGTTTGGAATAAATTAACATAGGGTCTCTAAAGTGAATAATAGAAGTGAAAATAATGTCAGTAATAATAGGTACAACATTGATTAATAAATAAATAAGGAAATTGTGATCGAATAATTAGCATTCAAGTAACCTATTGACTGAAATGTAATGTATTCATTCAGTGATAAAATAATTCATACATGAGTAGCGATAAATAACTTAATGAAAGAGTTGATGCAGTGGAAAGGCAAGAAAGTCAAAAGGAAAAGTTAATCACATAAAGTAAGTTATAAAAGTAAATTAATGTTTCAAATACTAAAACATTGACTAATTGATAAGTAGTTACAAAGATAAACATAAGATAATGTCAAGGGATAGAAATGAAAATCGATTGATAAGTGATAAATGAATCGTAGTATTATAGTATTAAATAATTACAAATAATAAATAAATAATTGATAATTGAATTGAAGAGTGTTAAGTCATAAGAATATTAACAAGAGATGAAATGATAAGTGGTTAAAGTTAATAACGTAATAGTTAAATATAGTAAAAGCGATAGTGAAAGTGATAGTGAAAGGGACAGTGCAAGTGAAGGTGCTAGTGATATTGATAACAATGTATAAAATGAATAGTAGAAGTTCAGTGATAATGAGAGAAACAAAGATAACGAACATCGTAAAAGTGTATAATAATCATTCCAAAGTCTTAGAAATTAATGCTCTTATAATTTAAATAAAGCAAAAGAAGGTTATGTGTGTGTGCATGTATGTCATATTAGTATGAAAAATTTAGGATATGTATCCACCACTAGGCATTTTAATGCTCAGCGCGTACAATGTTACTGCGCGCAGGTTATGGTAGATTTTAATGTGGCTGAAGATATAGTATCGACTGGACGAAAATTTTGGTAGCAAGGATCGATATTTGGCATGGCATGTATACAACTGCGGAAAAGAGATACAAGGTATATGGTATTGTTTTGTTTTAGTGTTTGTGTGTTTATGTTAGTAAAAAAAAAAAAAATTCTACAGAACGATTGAGTGCATTGTAGTGCTTGTCAGTGCAGTGTCGTGACATCCGGTATCCGTATCATTTACAGGTATAAGGGTGTTACACTGAAATTCTTGATTAATGAATTTTCATTGATCGAAGTTGTGAGAGTTGATTTTTATTGATTCTTGCTATTGTATGAAGAATTAGACTTAGGCAATTTGCACAATTAATGTATGCTTGATTCTTGTTCTTCTTACTTTCTAAATCAATTGATTATAAGCATTTCCATTCAATCTTGTTTGGGGATTCTTTAGATTGGGGGTTTATTAACTTGTTTATGTTCAATATTCATGGTATGTTGGCATTCTAGTTTGTGTATAGGCTGGGGTTCCGCATCATTGCATGCCTTAAATTATTTGAGCGTGGGTGGTCTTTTCTCTTTGTGCGTTCACATTGTCTATTGTCACGCATGCGCATTATGCATTCCATCTGAATGCCTTAGCTCATTTTTAGGTACATGATTGTGCATTTTGTGCTAGCGCAAGAACATATTTGTGTTGCGTGCATGTATCTGTTTTATATTTGTGCATTAGTTTTAGTGCACGAACATGCATGTTTGCATGTTTAAGTGCGTGGTTGTGTCAAAGTTTGTGCATTCCTTAAATTATTTGAGCATCAGTGGCATTTACTCTTTGCACACGCACATTGTCTATATTCATGCGAGTGCATTATACATTCCATCTAAGCCCCTTTGTGCATTCTTGGATATATGATTGTGCATTTTGTGCGAGTGCAAGAACTTGTTTGTGTTGCGTGCTTACATCTTTTTTGAATTTTTGCATTAGTTTTAGTGCAAGAACATGCATGTTTGCATTTTTAAGTTCGTGTTTATGTCAAAATTCGTGCATTCCTTCAATTCTTTGAGTGTGGGTGGTCTTTACTCTTTAAGCATGAACATTGTCTATTGTCATGCGTGCGCATTTTGCATTTCATCTAAGCTCGATAGCGCACTTTTTGGTATCTGAATGTGCATTTTGTGCGAGTGAAAGAACATGTTTGTGTTGCATGCTCGCATCTTTTTTGTGTTTCAGCATTAGTTTTAGTGCATGAACATGCACACTAGCATTTTTAAGTGCGTGGTTATGTCAAAGTTTTTGCATGCCTTTAATTATTAGAGTGTGGGTGGTCTTTACTCTTTGCGCATGCACATTGCCTATTGTCATGCGTGTGCATTATGCATTCCATTTAAGCCCGTTAGAACATTTTGGGTATATCATTGTGCATTTTGTGCGAGTACAAGAACATGTTTTTGTTACGTGTATGTATCTTATTTGTATTTGTGCATTAGTTTTAGTGCACGAATATGCATGTTTGCATTTTTAAGTGCATGATTATGTCAAGGTTTATGCATGCCTTGAATTATTTGAGCATGGGTGGTCTTTACTCTTTGTGCGTGCACATTGTCTATTGTCATGCGTATGCATTATGCATTCTCTTTAACCCCGTTAGCACATTTTTAGGTATATGGGTGTGCATTTTGTGAGAGTGCAAGAACATGTGTGTTGTGCGTGTTGCATCTTTTTTGTATTTTTGCATTAGTTTTAGTGCATGACCATTCATGTTTGCATTTTTAAGTGTGTGGTTATTTCAAAGTTTGTGCATGCCTTTACTCTTTGCACGTGAACATTGTCTACTTTCACGCGTGTGCATTATGAATTCCATCTATGCCCCTTAGCGCATTTTTAGGTATATGATTGTGCATTCTGTGCGAGTGAAAGAACAAGTTTGTGTTGCGTGCGTGCATCTTTTTTGTATTTGTGCATTAGTTTTAGTGCATGAACATGCATGTTTGCTTATTTAAGTTCGTGGTTATGTCGAAATTTATGCATGCCTTTAATTATTTGAGAAGGGGTTGTAACATCCTTATTGTTTCCATGTACTATATACATTATATAGCTTAGACTATTATCGTGATTGCTTTCCATGCTTTTAATCCATATAGTAAACAAACACTCATCAATTTCTTTCTTTTATGACATATAATCTCATAAACACTCTTAACCCTAATCTATCATCTAAAACCAATAAATCAAATTAAAATAACTTATTCTTCTTACCTCTATTTGAAGACACAACCTTAGATATTTGCTTTTCATGCTTTTAATCCATCAAATGGATACTAGAGGCTGCTATAAACTCATAGAGGGGCTGAATTACGTTTAGGGTGCTTGAAATTAGGAAGAAATTGAACAAAACTTGAAGAAATTGAGAGAGAGGAGGAAGAGAGGGCATTCGGGCAAGCAAGAGAGAGAGAGGAGCTGAAGGGATAAGCACTACTCATGCACTAATTTTCCATTTAATGGCTCTTATAGTGGACCAAAATTGGTTCAACCTTGGTCCAACCTATAAAGCCCAATTAGCCATTTTAAGCCCATTATGCACTTTTTCTAGGGTTTTCTCACTTCCCAACTTCAATTCCACTCAAATCTAATTCCATAATTCATATAATGTAAAAATTAGGCTACACACAAAATTGCACCTAAAATCGAGTCGGTTTTCGATCCGGTTTAATCAAACCAGTCCGATCAGCAAACTTTCAGTGTTCTCAAAAATTTTCCTTTTCACTACCAAAATTCCTACATATTATTTAGAGTCCATTTGAAAATTTTCATCAATTTTAGAAATCATTTGCTATTTTTAAAACCTCAGTCAAACCTAGTACTATTTAAACCTAAATCATAACTTTTTCCTTACTTTCTAAGCTTAATTCTTCATAAAAATGACTCCACATTACTTAACATATATTCATTAGACTCCGATAATATTTTAAGTCAATCAGAAACCATTTTTTGGTCCAGTAATTATTTATCAGTTCGATACTCCATTTTTTTAGTGTTACAAAAAATTAATATTTTATTACCATAACATTCTACTCATCAATACGAGTACGTTCATATTTTCAGATAATTTTTTCTGAGGTCCATAGCTCAAGATATGGTCCGGAGAATTTTAAGTCAAAATTAGGTCAAACTGGACTAAAGCAAGTCTTTAGACACCCGTCTGAAGCCACAGACGGCCGTTTGTCATGGATAGATGCCCCGAAACCCCCTTTTCCACTATTTTGCACTTTTCAGACCATATTTGACATTCGTTTGACCCCAAATTTCATAATCGGGCTCCCGCTAACATGCTCTATCTAATGGTCTAATAAAATAGTTTTTGACTCCGGAAAGTACTATTCACCCCGGTGTCACTATTTACTATCGACAAATACTATTCATGTCTAGCTTGGTATTTGAGTCATTAAAATTCTCCCCCACTAAAAGAAATTTCGTCCTCAAAATTCACTTACATTGGATAATCCATCTACTATACTCCATATCGTTATCGTCCATTCTTATTATTCTTAATTCTATATAGTCATATAACACTAACATTTTACACTTCTAACATATGCATGGCACTCGTTTTAGTGCACCGACCTTTCATATACTTTTCCACTTTCATTTACTTTACTTTTCACATACCTTGCCTTACCACTTCCTATCTTATAGCATAGTTATGTACCATTTCGATGTTCACTTAAACTTCCTATTTTCCTTACTTCCAATTGCTATTATCTAGAAACAATTGTAGCTTAATTTAGAAGCTATCAAAGTTACCATCCAAATAGCAAGTCGTCTCACTCAAATTAGTATTGATTGTCATTATCACAATATGCCACCTTGTACCATTATCATATAGTCCAAATCATTCCTAATAGCGTCATTCTATATCATAAAATCTTTCTCTAACAGCAAGAATCTCCAAAATTTGAGTTACAGATCATTTGCATCATAGCACAATCATAAACCTAATGTCAGCCTCAATCTATCCTTATCATATAACATTAAATTCTTAGGAAAAGAGTTCAATCAACTTAGCTAAGAAAACACATCTTTGTGCACAAATGGGACAATCTTTATACACTTTGTTCACTATAACACTATGACCTCCAGGATTTCTCACTAAAATATCCCAGTCTAACTGTGCAATACTCAAATCCTTTTTCCTTAATTGGTATGTATATGAACTTAATCCAGTTATGTAACTCCACTCCGATCTTAGAATCGCCTAAACCTGCTCTGACAGTAATAAAATGTAACACCCTTATTGCTTCCATACACTACATACATTATATTACTTAGACTTTTATTGTGATTGCTTAATTACTATCTAATCGATAATTATGACAAAATGAAGTAATTTTTTTTCCAACTTATTCTTTTATTCATCTTGTAAATTTCTATGATACTAACAAATCACATTCAATGCAGTACATTCATCGCATCATATCATTCAATAACCGTCTATCATATTTATAATACATAGTATTTACTAAATACTAAAATCTTACATATACATGCCACTAACAATAACAAATATACTATCCTTAGCTTCAATCTAGAAGTTTTATTTGATCTCGAAGCTGGTAGTACGCCTGCTCCTCAGACGTCTCGCTTTGTACCTACATGCAGTCAAATAAACTATGTGCTAAACATTAAATATGCTCAGTGATGATTACAAATCTAATGATTTCCAATTCAAACTTAGGCACGCACATACATGTACACACATACAGGCACATCACTTTAGTCCTCACTTTTAGACTAACCAATGGTATAGTACTATCTAGTCCTTCATTTTACTTCACCTACAATTTTACACTATTTTTCTACTTTTCACTCTTAACTTATAATTTTACCTGTAACTATTCACTTTGGCCCATTAAACTTATTCTTTAGCTATTTACTCCTTTAATCCTCACTTTAACATTTATCACTCATCTTATCATCTAACTTTTCTGCTTTTCAGGTAACTTTAACTTCATTTCTTCTAAATAATCATTCTACTCCTTCAACTCTTAAATCTCTGAGTTTTAATCCTTTCACATAATTTACTTTAACTAATACATTATACCTACCTAAGCCTGTTAGTGCATTTTTGGTTATATGTTTGTGCATCTTGTGCGAGTGAAAGAAAATGCTTGTGTCGTGTGCGCCCATGTTTTTGTATTTGTGCATTAGTTTTAGTGCACAAACACTTATGTTTGCATTTTTAAGTGCGTGGTTATGTCAAATTTTGTGCATGCTTGAATTATTTGAGCGTGGGTGGTCTTTACTCTTTGCAGTGCACATTTTCTATTGTCATGCATGCATTTTATGCATTCCATCCAAGACCGTTAGCGCATTTTTGGGTATGTGAGTGTGCATCTTGTGCAAGTATAAGAACATGTTTGCGTGCATGCTTCTTTTTGGATTTGTGCATTAGTTTTAGTGCACGAACATGCATGTTTGCATTTTTAAGTGCGTGGTTATGTCAAAGTTTATGCATGCCTTGAATTATTTGAGCGTGGGCGATCTTTACTCTTTGTGTGCGCACATTGTCTATTGTCTTGCGTACGCATTATGGATTCCATCTGAGCCCTTTAGAGCCTTTTTGGATATATGATTGTGCATTTTATGCGAGTTCAAAAATATATTTGTGTTGCGTGCGTGGATCTTTTTTGTATTTGTACATTAGTTTTAGTGCATGAACATGTATGTTTGATTTTTTAAGTGCGTGCTTATGTCAAAGTTTATGCATGCCTTAAATTATTTGAGCATAGGTGTTCTTTACTCTTTGCACGTGCACATTGTCTATTATCATGTGTGGATTTTATGCATTCCATCTAAGCCCGTTAGCGCATTTTTGGGGATATGAGTGTGCATTTTGTGCTAGCACAAGAACATGTATGTGTTATGTGTGTGCATCAATTTTGAATTTGCGCATTAGTTTTAGTCACGAACATGCATGTTTGCAGTTTTAAGTGCATGTTTATGTCAAAGTTTATGCATGCCTTGAATTATATGAGCATGGGTGGGCTTTAGTCTTTACGCGTACACATTGTTTATGTAACACCCCCTTCCCATACATAAGAGAACCCATCCGTAGGGGAGTGAGAACCCGTATGAGCAGGGGTGTCACCAAACAGAACGGTACAAAATATACATTCACATAATATAAACATACATATAAACAGCGAAAATTAAAACTTTAGATCAAACTGAACATATACTCATAGATCGAATAATAAGATTCAATACATAACTGTTCTGATACTAGCATAATAACAACTTTTAGAGATACATAGCGGAAGCTTAATAAAAATACTAATTACAAGAGAGATCACTATTACAAAATAATCATGATACAAAAAGAAACTAAGTCCTATCAATAATCCCACTGTGTTGGCTTGACTGGCGGTGACTCTCCCAAAAGATATACTCCTTCCACATCTGCACGGGTGAAACACCATGCTAAGCGATAACGCTTAGTGAGGAAAACAAACAATGATAGTATGGACGGCCATTCACAATATCGTCAAGGCAAATCACATACGTAATGGCATACTGAATATCATAAGATATAATCACAAATGAATTACATTCATAACCATTCAAAGGTTCATAATCATAATTATATGCCAACAGATTCATATGCTCAAAAATAGAGTCATTCAGATTCACATACTTATAATCATAACATAACAAATCACAACACACTATAACACCTGCTGACTCACAGTAGTGGAGAGCACGAATCGAAAAGAAATATCACATTTTTCTCATTTTAAAACATTTTACAAAGGGGATCTTAAAAAAGATCCAAACACATTGAGGTTCACGAGGAACCAAACAGGGACCTGATCAGGGTCCAGAACAAAACTGAGGGCTACAGCTAAAGAACTCTTTTAGGCATGCCAAACTGTCCACTAAACTGACTCTCGCAGGTCATGCTAAATACAAATCACATACCAGCATAACACATTATTTATAAAGGAGAACCATGGACTTAGATATGCATAACACATTCCGTATTCAAACAGAACATCCAAAATACTTTGATCAGGCACAAGAAAATACAATTAATCATTAGTAGCTAATTGAAATGACACCAAATAAGATTAAGACCAATAATAAATGAAAAAGGAATTAAAAAGACAAAAGTTAAAAACTTCAAAATTTGCAAGGCAGAGGCGTTTTACACGGCGGTATGATATAGACTTACCGCCGTGTAAGACATCCTACACGGTGGTAAGGTAAAACCATACCACCGTGTAACATGCCCAACACAATAGGCAGAATACATTTACACAGTGGTATGGAGGATTCCATACCCCCATGTAAAATGCACAGCCCAGAATTCCTTCAAGGTAGAACGACTTTACATGGCGGTATGAAAAGTCCTTATCGCCGTGTGAATTCACAGACAAGCAAAACTGAAGGAAAACACACGATTCACACGGTGGTATGCAATACCTTACCGCCGTGTGGATCAACCAAAACCTAGAAAATTCCTAGAATTACATCCCAACTCGAAACCAAACTCCACATACCCAAAAATTAAACATTCAACTTACCAAAACAAACTTAAAACTCACGCTTTTAACTCATAAACAAAAATAAATCATGCAATGAACAAGATTAAGTCATTCTATACCAAAATCCAGCAATTTATAATCTAAAACATAACCAAATGCACATATAATCCAACAAAAATCACAATCTAAGTTTTATCAACTCAACAACTCAAAACTCATGACTTACAAACCATCATAAACTCAATTAACCATACAATTTCCAAAAAAAAAATCAACAAAGGACCAAAACATCAAAATGCACATAATTTCCCAAACCTGAAATTCCTTTGCTCCAATTACTTAGCACTACTCCCACTAGCCTTCTCCTTTCCCTTGGGATCGCGAGGAGGCTCAACCAATCAAAACACCCAAAATCACACAAATACAACAAACCCTAGATTAAACACATTCTAACCAAAAGCAAGAACAAGATAAGAAGATGAAGAAGAACTCAATAAACTTACCAATTAAACTCTTTAGAATTACCAAGATCCACCCACAAATTAGCGAAGAAGAATAAGCCAAGGGATAGCAGGAGGAAGAGGAAAAAATAAAGAGCAAAGAGGGCAGGAGGAAGGGAGAACGGTAGAGCAAGAACCAATTCTGCTCTCTCTTTCTCTCTCCTTACTATATTTACCCCATCTTAATTCCCCTTTCCACATGTCACCTTGTGATTGGTGAGTTTTGATAATTCACACCCTACAACCATGCATTATACACACACAAGACCAACTCCACTAATACACATCCTACTTTCCTATGAGTATGCACACTCTAACACAACCCAATGCACATACATCCTACTAACATATATGCACCTACACAATATTACAGCCCACAAAACATGCATTTTACCTAAAATACCCTTAACACGTGCCAAAACTCTCACACATGCACACATACACATGGCAAACATGGCTGAAACTACTAAGGGGGAATCGGAGTGTTACAATTTATTCCCATGCATGCATTTTATGCATTCCATCTAAGCTCGTTAACGCATTTTTGGGCATATGAGTGTGCATTTTGTGCGAGTGCAAGAACACATTTGTGTTGGGTGCGTGCATCTTTTTTGTATTTGTGCATTAGTTTTAGAGCACGAACACACATGTTTGCATTTTTAAGTACTTGGTTATGTCAAAACTTATGCATGAACTTAATTAATCAAGTGTGGGTTGTCTTTACTCTTTGTGTGTGCACATTGTCTATTGTTATGCGTGTGCATTATATGTTCCACCTAAGCCGCTTAGCGCATGTTTTGGTATATGATTGTGCATTTTGTCCAAGTGCAAAAGCATGTTTTTATTGTGGCTGAGCATTTTTTTTCTATTTGTACATTAGCTTTAGCGCTTGAACATGCATGTTTGCATTTCTAAGTGCGTGATGATGTCAAAGTTTGTGCATGCCTTGAATTATTTGAGTGTGGGTGGTCTTTATTCTTTTCGCAAGCATATTGTACATTTCATGCGTGTGCATATCTGCATTCCACCTAAGCCTGTTAGCGCATTTTTGGGTATTTGAGTGTGCATTTTGTGCGAGTGAAAGAACATGTTTGTGTTGCGTGCGTGCATCATTTTCGTATTTGTGCATTAGTTTTATCGCACAAACATGCATGTTTACATTTTTAAGTGTGTGGTTATGTCAAAGTTTATGCATGCCCTGAATTATTTCAGTGTGGGTGGTCTTTACTCTTTGTGCGTGCACATTATCTATTTTCATGCGTGCGCTTTATGCATTCCATCTAAGCTTGTTACCGTATTTTTGGTTATATGAATGTGCAATTTGTGAGCGTGAAAGGACATGTTTTTATTGCTTGCGCATGTCTTTTTTGTATTTGTGCATTAGTTTTAGGGCATGCAAATGTATGTTTCCATTTAGAAGTGTGTGATGATTTCAAAAGTTATGCATATCCTTGAATTATTTAAGCGTGGTGGTCTTTACTCTTTGCCCGTGAATATTATCTATTGTTATAAGTGCGCATTATGCATTCCCTTTAAGCCTGTTAGTGCATTTTTGGGTCTATGAGTATGCAATTTGTACTAGTGCAAGACATGTTTGTGTTGTGTGCGTGCGCCTTTTTTTGTATTTGTGCATTAGTTTTAGTGCATGAACATGCATGTTTCCATTTTTAAGTGCATGATGATGTCAAAGTTTATGCATCCTTGAATTATTTGAGCATGGGTTGTCTTTACTCTTTGCTCGTGCATATTGTCTATTGTCATGCGTGTGCATTATGCATTCCATTTAATATCGTTAGCGCATTTTTGGGTATATGAGTGTGCATTTTGTGCTAGTGCAATGCGCGCATTTTTTTGTATGTGTGCATTAATTTTAGTGCACGAACATGCACGTTTCCATTTATAAGTGCATGATGATGTCAAAGTTTGTGCATCCTTGAATTATTTGAGCGTGGTCGTCTTTACTCTTTTCCCGTGAATATTGTCTATTGTCATACGTGCGCATTATGCATTTCATCTAAGTACGTTAGCGCATTTTTGGGTATATGAGTGTGCAATTTATACTAGTGGAAGAACATGTTTGTGTTGTGTGCGCTCGTCTTTTTTATGTTTGTGCATTAGTTTTAGTGTATGAACATGCATGTTTCCATTTTTAAGTGTGTGATGATGTCAAAGTTTGTACATCCTTGAATTATTTGAGCATGGGTTATTTTTACTCTTTGCTCGTGCATATTTTCTATTGTCATGCGTGGGCATTATGCATTTCATCTAAGCTCATTTGCACATTTTTGGGTATATGAGTTTGCATTTTGTTCTAGTGCAAGAGCATGTTTGCATTGCATGCGTGCATTTTTTTTGTATGTGTGCATTAGTTTTGGTGCATGAACATGCATGTTTGCAGTTATAAGTGCATGATGATGTCAACGTTTGTGCAACGTTGAATTATTTGACTGTGGGTGGTCTTTACTCTTTGCACGTGCACATTGTCTATAGTCATGCGTGCGCATTATGCATTCCATCTAAGACTGTTAGCACATTTTTGGGTATATATGTGCATTTTTTGCTAGCGTAAGAGCATGTAATTTTTGTGTGCTTGCATCTTTTTTGTATTAGTTCATTAGTTTTAATGCACGAATATGCATGTTTGTATTTTTAAATGCATGGATATGTTAATGATTGCATGCCATAAATTATTTGATCGTGTGTTGTCTTTACTCTTTGTGCGTGCACATTGTCTATTGTCGTATGTATTCTATCTAAGCCCATTAGTGTATTTTTGGGTATATGAATGTGCAGTTTATGCGAGTGCAAGAACATGTTTGTGTTTTGTCCGCATGTTTTTTTTTGTATTTGTGCATTTGTTTTGTTGCACGAACTTGCATATTTCCATTTATAAGTGCGTTATGTTGTCAAAGTTTGTGCATCCTTGAATTATGTGAGCATGGGTGGTCTTTACTCTTTGCACGTGCACAATATCTATTATCATGTATGTGCATTATGCATTCCATCTCAACCTGTTAGCCTCTTTTTGGGTATATGAGTTTGCATTTTGTGCTAGTGCAAGAACAAGTTTGTGTTGCGTGCATGCATCTTTTTGTATTTGTGCATTAGTTTTAGTCCATGAACATGCTGCATTTTTAAGTGCGTGGTTATGTCAAAGTTTGTGCATTCCATGAATTATTTGAGCATTGGTGGTGTATTCTCTTTGCGCATGCACATTGTCTATTGCCATGCGTGCTCATTATATATTCCACCTAAGCCCAATAGTGCATTTTTGTGTATCTGCTTGTTCATTTTGTGTAAGTGAAAGAAAACATTTGTGTTGCGTGCGCGCATGATTTTGTATTTGTGCATTAGTTTTAGTGAATGATTATGTATGTTTGCATTTTTAAGTGCGTGATTATGTCAAAATTTGTGCATGCTTGAATTATTTGAGCATGGGGGGACTTTACTCTTTGCACTTGCGCATTGTCTATTGTCATGCGTGCATTTTATGCATTCCATCTAAGACCATTAGTGTAACACCCCCTACGTCCCTGTTGGAAGGACGCGAGTGCGCTACCGATGCTCACTCACATACACGCACACATACACTAAGCGGAAGCATACATTCACACATAAAAACATACAAAAATTTAAAACTTTAAAGAAACATTATCCTAATGTATTAACATAATAACATTCATTACGATAATTTGCCTGATCACAACTGGCAACACAAAATAATTACAACTCCATATACTATCCTCCGAGCTTACATATAAATACATATACAAATAGATACAGAAATATAGAATCCAAAATACAGGAACTGAAAACAAAATAACAAAACACTTCTAACTCCAATGTGGCCAACCCTGCAGATGCGTGACTCGAACGAAACCCCAAAAACCTGCCACTTACACGGGAAAGGAACTCATGCTAAGCGATAATGCTTAGTGGGGAGGAACAAAACAAAAGGATACTATGCAACTATAATCATACACCATACATATAAATCACATGTATATACCAGGTTTACTAAAATGTCAGAATCAGAGGATGCAAAATGCGCAAACACTAAGATATCTAAACAAGCAGTTATTATATAGTAATATCGAAACACAACCGCAATCCGATACACAAGGTTAAAAATACACCATAACACATTACAGAAATTCAACAAGTCATGCAAATATAGGTGCATACACATACAGAAATACTTACCGAGACAGTCCACGAGATATCATGCATGGCATACCAAAATCATCATAGACATATCATAACATAATCACTAATTACCCAACATTTAGCTATAGTACAAATGCACATACATTAGCTAGAACTGATGCACAAGATCAATTGCATAGCACTCCCACATTACGATACAAATACATATATTATCATACAATAAAATGCAAACACATGCCAACATGCCGAAATCATTACAATAACCGAAGCCCGAGAAATATATAACATGACACTACATTTATAACATTCGAGAGTTCATGATCACAATCATATTCACATACCTCTAGTCATAACCGAACGAATTCACATTTTTATAAGCATAACATTCACATTCTTATACTTATAACAACAACAAAAAGAGTGGACGGCCATTCACAATGGTCGCCAAAGCAAACACATACGATATGACATATGCAGATATAATCATACATAACTTGAGTCACGTGTGTATAAATATATATACAAATCACTATCTTAGCATTCCGAAACTTATAATCACATTCAGATACTAACTGACTGTTCATACTTATCAGCATGCTCGGTTCGATATCATATTCTTACATTCATATCAGACAAAGCGAGCAAATCAAATACCTGCGACTCACAATAGTGGATAACGAGTGCATGGACAATACCTTACGGGTACGAATCGGCCAAAGGGTACCTTATGGGTACGAATCAAAAACCATTTAATTTTATCACATTTAAAAACATTTTATTGAGGGGATCTCAAACAAGATCCAAACATATTAAAAAGGATTGCGAGGATCCGAACACATTAAAAAGGGTCCACGAGGAACCAAATGGGGACCTGATCAGGGTCCAAACGTCCAAAGGTGCTGCAGCTAAAGAGACTCTATTAGGCATGCCTAACTATCCACTAGACTGACTCTCGCAGGTCATACGTAATACAAATCATGTCTCACATCATGGCGCATAATTTAACATATCACATTCATATAATTCATAACATTGTCCATGCATAATACATCCAATTATAATAATATACTTCATAAAATAGTCCAAGTATAAACCTAAAGGCATCACAAGTTCGAAAATCAAACATTGGAACCACAAAAGAAAACTCAATTTGGAAACCAGGGAGTGTCGCGCTCGCGACGGAGGTGACTTGCCCCAGGTTGCGATTGTAGCAGCCTTCGCGATCTCGCGAGGGAACAATACACATCTCACTGTCGCGCTTGCGACAGTGAGCTGCTAGCCCGATCTGTCGTACTCGTGCTCGAGATAGAGGATCGCCCAATTCAGATTAGCAGCTGAGCGCTCTGTCGCGCTCGCGACATACGTCACACTCGCGATAGAGGCTCTGCTGCTCGGCTCGGTAGTGGGCTCAGATGCGGGCGAGAGCTGCTTTCACCGAGCTCTATCGCGAGCTCACGATGATGTCATACTCGCGATATAATCGGGATTTCCAGCTATTGCACGGGAAATCTGCAGAAAATCTCACTTTCACAACACCCAAACACACACACTCAATTCAAACTTCCACTTACCTCATTACCAGCATTTTTAACATATAATACAATATTTATGCTAAGAATTTCAATTAAATCATGCTAAGAACAATATCAATTTACAAAATCCAAATCTCAGCACTATTCATTCCACAACTCAATCAAATACACAATTGGGTTCAATAGTTCACATTATGCATCATCTAAATCAAAACCCATAATTTCCATTGTCAAACATTTATTTATTCTTTCTCAAAACTCTAAACAAGTAATGAATAAGTTTAGATAGTTACAACGAAGTTCGGATGCATTTCGGAAGCAAAACGTACCAAAATACTCAACCTAAAGGAGGGTAAGGAAGGGCAAGGGTTCATGCCAACCATGGGGTTTAAAATAAGAGAAAACACCTTGAACAACTAGGGTCTATTGTGCTCACGGCAAGGGTCACGCTCGCGATAGAAGCCCCCCTCACAAGCTCTACGAAAATCAGACTGTCAGGACAGTTTCTCACCTGACCTTGCATCGAACAAACCAACCCCTAAAACTCATTTTCAGGAAACACTTCCTTCATAACAATTGATCCGTAGGATGTTTAGAATCAAATAGGACAAATTTCAGATCATTAAGACATTTATAACTTCAGGTATGAGCTAAACAACCTATACTGTTCAAGTAACTCGACCCAAACAGAGACACTACGGTTTTGGCAAATTTCCAGGATAATAGAGCAATAATTTGCCCAAGGTCATTTCTGTGACATTTATAGGCATGGAAGTCATGGTTCTAATAGCTCAAGAATCACATGATTAAGAGGTCTAAAACTCTACTTATGACAAAAAAAATACATGGAGGTCAGATAAAAACTTAACAAAATTGCTAAAATCATACCTTATCATCACAACTAAATGACAACCTATCTAACATCACGATCTCAAAACACAAGCATGAATCTTAACTCAACATACAACTCATTATAACTCCATAAGTCAAGTAAATTTCCATAAATCATGCCAAAACTCAAGATCACCATAAAACATCAAATTCAAAAAAATTCCCAAACTCATGCATTTTCAATACCAACCTTCATATACATTTATCTCAATCAATAAAATGGATTACTGACACATTTACCCAAATTAATTCATGCATAAACTCATATCTAAACCACTCAAATTACTGAAAATCAAACATAAACACACTTATGATCCAAGTGAGCAATTAGAGCAGAGACAAAGCACCCAAACTGAAAATGTGGAACACAGAGCTCCCAAACCTGGAATTGAAGATCCAAAACCACTCTTCTTCAACCTTCAATCCTCCCTTTTCCTTTATCCTTCTCCTTGTCACCAAAAGCTTGCACAAACAAAACCTAGAAAATCCTTAATCCAAACCCCAACTCACAATCAATCAAAACCAAAAGAAGAAAAAAGAGAACCAAATGCAGGAAACCCTAACCCCAACTTACCTCTTTAATCATGCTCCAAAACTCAGTCAAAACTACCCCTTAGCATGTATAAACTCCAGCCAAAAAAAAGAGATGAAGCAGAAAATGAGCAAGGGAAAACCGAGAGAAGGAGAGAGGAGAGAACGGGAAAGGCAAGGCAGAAATCTGCCCCTTTCTCTCTCTCCTATTTTCCCTTTTCCTCTTTCTTTTGCATTTAATGCTCACCAACCAACATCCACATGGCAGCCTCCTATTGGACCAATAATTCCACTTCTTTGACTTCTCTTTTGGTCCCTACAAATCCCACTTAAATCCTTGGCAAACTTACACTTTACTCACTAACATAATAATTCCTCACTTAAACTTAAATTATCTTTAATTAATTTTGCAATTAAGTCCTTATCATCCGCATTCCTCATGCACAAATTACTGAAATACCCTTAAATTCCCGACTTAGCATGCAAATTCCGACTAGGCCCATTTTGGGTTGTTACAATCTCTCCCCCTTAAGAAATTTTGTCCTCAAAATTTCCCCGCTAAACACTTACATCCAAACAACCCAAACAAACAAAACCAACTTAAACAAAAGCTTACAACACATACTTACCGGAAGGCTCTGCAGACTCAATCACTTCTATGCGGTTAGTGACAAATACTCTAGCTGAATCCTTAGAGGCATATAATTTTCTGACTGATTCCGATGATGCTCGCATAGCTCTAAGCAATTCCTCCACATCCTTTCTAGCTTGCCGAGTTATATTCTCACTCATCTTTTAGGACAATCGACAATTTGGTGTCCTATGCTGCCACATCTGAAACAAGCTCCAGTCATCAGTCGACACAAACCCTGATGTCGCTTCTGACAGTATTGACATGTCGACAGTCCCTTAATCTTCTTACAGTTGCCCCAGTGTTGCTTCTTACAATGTTGACATATCCGATCTTCCCGAATCCTTTTTCCCGCTGGCACTTCTCTACCCAATACCTTTCTTTTCTGAGGTACCTTCCGAACAAAATCCTGAGAAGCCCGAGGAGAAGTCAATCTATCCAATATCCGAATCAATCCTTACACTAACGTCCTATCATTAGAAACAGGACCGAAATCTCCAACTAAAGGATGCTCGGACACATTTTGACCAGTTCCAACTGGGTTCACTGTTGAGGATTTTCTATAGATGCTAATTACTGCAAGTATACGTTGTACCGAAATAGTACTTAAGAATGTCGATCCCACGAGGAACGTGATTTACACACTATTACTATCTAATTTTAACCTTGTTTACAATGATTAATTAATGGTAAAGTTGATTTTAAACTAATTCTAACATCTAAATTAACTAAACCTAATTATTGATGGTCAAAGAAGATATAATGATTAATGATGATGAGTATAAAAATGGAACTTGAATTGATTATTCTTAATGATTTAAATATTCTCATCATGCAAGCCAAGTTGAATAAATTTCCTACGTACTCTTTCGACATAAATAGGATTGCCTAAAACATGCATATGTTGTAACACCCTTATACCCGTAAACTATACGGATACCGGATGTCACAACACCGAACTGACAAGCACTGCACTGCATCTGACTGATCTGTAGGAAATATTTTTTTTTCAACAATAACATTCAGACACAGCAAGAACAAACACTTACACCAACACATTAAACAGGATAATATCATATACCTTGTACCTCTTTCGTGATCGTATACATGCCATGCCAAACATCAATCCTTTCCGTCAATATCCTCGTTCAGACGATACTATATCTTCGGCCACATTAAAAATTTATTATAACCTGCGCGCAATGACACTTACGCGCTGAGCATCAAAATGCCCAGTGGTGGATACATATCCTAGGTTTTCCACAATAATTCTACATGCATGCACACACACACACACATATTTATCTAAATCATAGAGAATTAATTCCTGAGAAATTAGAATATTTATTATACATTTTTACGATATCCATTATCTTTGTTCCTTTCTTTATCACTGCTTTCACTGATCATTTTATACACTGTTATCATTATCACTTATACCGTATTTAACTATTACGATATTAACTTTAATCACTTATCCTTTCATTCCTTATTTACATTCTTATGGCTTTATTTTAACACTGTCCAATCGGTTTATCAATTCACTATTTATCATTAATAATTATTCAACACTATAGTACTACATATAACACCCCCTACCCATACGTAGGCGATCCCATCCAGTAAGGAGTGAGATGCCGTATGAGTCAAGGTGCCACCAAACAGATACAAAGCAAAACATATATTCATACAAAACATACATACAGAAATACGGGATAATTAAAAACCTTAAAGAAAAAGAACACCATCGCTGATCATGCATTAATATAATAAACCATTACAATAATGTTCTGATCAACTAGCTAAAACAAAAGATATTACATAACCAAAATATAAGTACAAAAGCGGAAGCTATAACAAAACTAATATAGGACAGTTCTATACAAAAAGAATCATTACAGAGTACAAAAACTGAGCAGTACACTAAAACCTTCTGTGTTGGCTTGGCGGCGGCGACTCTATCAAAGCAAAACTCCTTCCGCACCTGCACGTGTAAAACCACCGTGCTAAGCGATAAACGCTTAGTGGGGAAACACACATAAAATATGGACAGCCATTCACAATGGTCGTCAAGGCATAATACATACACAATGACAAATGCAATAGCTTTAACATAATCCATATAAACATGCTCACAATTTAAAGCCATACATTCCGCATTTCAGATTTATTCTCATGACAAATAATCCAAAATCCATCTCATCAATTATACTGATTCGGATATCACATTTATATAGCCAAAACAGAACAGAGCAAACCAATCGAACACCTGCTGACTTGAGGTAGTGGATAATGAGTGTACTGAAGGTACCTTACGGGTACGAATCGAATACTGAGGGTACCTCACAGGTACAAATCAAAAGTCATTTCATTTTTATCAAAACACAATATTTTTACTGAGGGGATCTTAAACAAGATCCTAATACTGAAGGTTCGCAAGGAACCAAACGGGGGACCTGATCGGGGTCCAAACTGAACTGAGGGCTGCAGCTAAAAGACTCTATTAGGCATGCCTAACTATCCACTTACTTGACTCTAGCAGGTTAAGCGTCATTCAAATCATAATTCAGAATACAGCATATAATTCATCTGAAGAATCATGGTATCACTTATATCAAAACATATAAAAGTATGACATGCATCATACAGTAGTATAAGTCCATTCAGAAGAAGTACGGAAATTCATTTTTGAGTTAAAACCGGGAAATTTCAGAAAATAGGCCGAACGGGGTGACCAACAAGGTGGCCTGGTCACGAGTCGTGACTGGCATCACAACTTGTGACTAGCCTCAAGCTGGTCATGAGTCGTGACTGGGAGTCACGCCTCGTGATTGGCTTCTTCTTGTCACGGGTCGTAACTTGCCCCTTTCCTCTTGCTGGTCACGAGTCGTGATGGGGAGTCACGTCTCGTGACTGGCTTCTTTCTTTGGGCTGGTCACAGGTCGTGACTGGGAGTCACTACCCGTGACTGCCTTCTCAAGCCGGTCATGAGTCGTGACTGGAAGTCACGCCTCGTGACTGGCTTCTCTTCTTGGCTAGTCACGCGACAGACATACCTGGAAACGAGAATTTCAATAGTAACGCGATTTCCCATTTCCAGAATTCCCACAACTCAAAATCGATTCCAAACTTGAATCAAAATCACACAAATCTGTTCTAACCTTCCAGAAGACATCCCATACAATATAAACAACATAAATACAACTCAATTCAGAATTTAAAACAACCAATTCAAGCATAAACGCATTAAAGTCTTTCAAGAACATAAACCCTAAAAATTACAGTAAGTTCAAAATCAAACAATTATCTCAAGCAAAATCCCAGACCTGAAATTCAAAGCTTCAATCACTTAGCTCCACTACTCCCAGCAATCTCCTTGCCCTTGGGATCGCGAGGAGCCACAGCTAAGCAACAACACATCGAAGAATAACCAAAATAAAAACCCTAAGTTAATCTAAACCCAAAGAAGAAGAAGATGAAAACAAATGGAAAACAGAGTGAGGAATGCAATGACTTACCAAAAGAATGCCAAAGAGATGATTGATTTCCACTAACAGTAGCTCGATCCAAGCTAGGGTTTCAAAATAAGAGCAAGGAAGAAGATGAGCCAAAGAGAAAGAAGAATCGGGAAGAAGAAATGGATTTCTGCCTTTCCCATTTTCCTTTCTCTATTAACTCCTCTTTTTCCTATCCCTACATTTGTCACTCTCCTGTTGGTGGAAACCAATCACTCACACCTAACAACCATGCACTACACACACCCAATGCACTCCCAACTTATGCACACCCAACAATGGTATGCTCAAATGCACACAATCATATCCCAATTAATTCACACACTAATGTCATACATATAACCATATGCTAATAAACCCCAAAAACATTCATTTTACTAAAATACCCTTATGATATGCCGAACACATATAAATGCTTGCACATACAGACAGGCTCATACTACTAGGGGGCAAACGGGGTGTGACAACTCTCCCCTACTAATAAGAATTTCGTCCTCGAAATTTTCACCTGAACTGAACAACTGCGGATACTGAGCTCTCATCGACTCTTCCGGTTCCCAAGTCGCTTCCTCGACTCCATGATGATTCCATAACACTTTTACCAAAGGGATCTGCTTACTCCTCAGTTGCCTCACCTCTCGAGCTAGGATGGCTCTCGGTTCCTCATCAAAGGAAAAATCTGGCTGAACCTGAATATCCTGAACTGAAAGAACATGCGAAGGATCTGATTTGTACCGACGAAGCATCGAAACATGGAACACATCGTGCAACTTTGCTAACTCCATTGGTAAAGCCAATCTATAGGCTACAGGTCCAACCTTAGCCAAAATCTCATAAGGACCTATGAAACGAGGACTAAGCTTACCTTTCTTCCCAAACCGAAGCACTTTCCTCCAAGGCGAAACTTTAAGGAAAACCTTGTCCCCGATCTCAAATTGCACGTCTTTCCTCTTCAAATTGGCATAAGACTTTTGTCGATCCTTGGCCGCCTTCAAATTCCACTGCACAACTCTGATCTTATCTTCGGTATCTCTAACCAACTCTGGCCGAATCACTGCTCTCTCGGATAGCTCGGTCCAACAAACCGGAGTCCTACACTTCCGACCATATAAAGCCTCATATGGTGCCATACCAATGCTCGACTGAAAACTATTATTGTAGGCAAACTCCATCAGCGATACATATCTGTCCCAACTACCCGGAAAATCCAAAGCACAAGCCCTCATCATATCCTCCAGAATCTGAATGACCCGCTCTGACTGACCATCTGTCTGAGGATGAAACGATGTACTGAAGTTCAACTTAGAACCCAAAGCTCTCTGCAACTCCTTCCAAAACTTGGAAGTAAACCTCGGATCCCGATCTGACACTATGGATAAAGGCACACCATGCAACCGAACTATCTCATCCACATAGATACTGGCCAACCTGTCCATCGAGTAGTCCACTCTAACTGGCAGAAAGTGAGCTGATTTCGTAAGCCAATCCACTATCACCCAAACTGAGTCATGCTTCTTCTGAGTCAAAGGCGATATCATCCCACTTCCACTTAGGAACGGATAAAGGCGTAAGCAATCCCGAAGGAACCTGATGCTCGGCCTTTACCTGCTGATAAGTCAAGCACTTGGAAACAAAATCCACGATGTCTCTCTTCATCCCGGACCACCAATAAAACTGTTTCATGTCCCGATACATCTTCTCACTGCCAGGATGCATAGTAAAAACTGTACTATGCGCCTCACTCATAAGCTGACTCCTCAAATCCTCAGACTCTGGCACACACAAGCGATCTCTGAACATAAGCACCTCATCCTGAACTGAGAACTCTGACTGCTTACCCGATCTGACCTCTTGCACAAACCGCTGAAGCCTCTCATCATCCCTCTGACCATCCACAATCCTCTGTCTCAAGGTAGGCCTCACACGCAACTGAGCAATCAAAGCCCCATCTGAATCAAACCTCCATCTGAACCGTCTCAGGAACAAGGCTGAAACTGACTTCCAACTCAAAGCATCAGCGACTACATTGGCCTTACCAGGATGGTAATCCACAATGCAGTTGTAATCCTTAAACAACTCAAGCCAACGGCGCTGTCTCATGTTCAACTCTTTCTGTGTGAGAAAGTACTTCAAGCTCTTATGGTCCGAAAAGATCCTACACTTTTCCCCATACTGATAATGATGCCAAATCTTCAAAGCAAAGATCACAGCCGCCAACTCTAGATCATGCGTCGGATAGTTCCTCTCATGTGGCTTTAACTGTCGAGAAGCATAAGCCACGACCTTACCTTCTTGCATCAAAACACATCCAAGGCCAACACCCGAAGCATCACTATAAATGACAAACTCTTTACCCGAGATGGGTTGAGTAAGAATAGGAGCCTCAACAAGCAACTGCTTCAACTGATCAAAACAAGCCTGGCATCTATCTGACCACTCAAATCTGACCCCTTTTCAAATTCTCCATAGGGGTTCTAGGAGCAGTCACTCTCTCCAAAACCCTAGCCATGTCCTGATGCAATCTAAACATAGCCTCAAAAGGCATGGCTGCGGCCTCGGGCTGGACCCTAGCATGCTGAGCCGACACAGAAATTGAAGGATCTACTGCTTGAGGGTTCACACTCTCAGGGTACTCCTCAAGTGATCCATGAGCAGAGTTAGAAGCCATCTAAACAAATAAGAAACAACCGCATCAGCCAACATAGATCTAGACACATACACATCTAAGCAACTAAACATAACATTAACAACACCCAGAAACGCCTAAACCGGAGCTCTGATACCAAAAACTGTAACACCCCCTACCCATACGTAGGCGATCCCATCCAGTAATGAGTGAGATGCCGTATGAGTCAAGGTGCCACCAAACAGATACAAAGCAAAACATACATTCATACAAAACATACATACAGAAATACGGGATAATTAAAAACCTTAAAGAAAAAGAACACCATAGCTGATCATGCATTAATATAATAAACCATTACAATAATGTTCTAATCAACTAGCTGAAACAAAAGATATTACATAACCAAAATATAAGTACAAAAGGGGAAGCTATAACAAAACTGATACAGGAGAGTTCTATACAAAAAGAATCATTACAGATTACAAAAACTGAGCCCTACACTAAAACCTTCTATGTTGGCTTGACGGCGGCGACTCTCTCAAAGCAAAACTCCTTCCGCACCTGCACGGGTAAAAACACCGTGCTAAGCGATAAACGCTTAGTGGGGAAACACACATAAAATATGGACGGCCATTCACAATGGTCGTCAAGGCATAATACATACACAATGGCAAATGCAATAGCTTTAACATAATCCATATAAACATGCTCACAATTTAAAGCCATACATTCCGCATTTCAGATTCATTCTCATGACAAATAATCCAAAATCCATCTCATCAATTATACTCATTCGGATATCACATTTATATAGCCAAAACAGAACAGAGCAAACCAATCGAACACCTGCTGATTGAGGTAGTGGATAATGAGTGTACTGAAGGTACCTTACGGGTACGAATAGAATACTGAGGGTACCTCACAGGTACAAATCAAAAGTCATTTCATTTTTATCAAAACACAATATTTTTACTGAGGGGATCTTAAACAAGATCCTAATACTGAAGGTTCGCAAGGAACCAAATGGGGGACCTAATTGGGGTCCAAACTAAACTGAGGGCTGCAGCTAAAAGACTCTATTAGGCATGCCTAACTATCCACTTACTTGACTCTAGCAGGTTAAGCGTCATTCAAATCATAATTCAGAATACAACATATAATTCATCTGAAGAATCATGGTATCACTTATATCAAAGCATATAAAAGTATGACATGCATCATACAGCAGTATAAGTCCATTCAGAAGAAGTACGAAAATTCATTTTTGAGTTAAAACCGGGAAATTTCAGAAAATAGGCCGAACGGGGTGACCAACAAGGTGGCCTGGTCACGAGTCGTGACTGGCATCACAACTCGTGACTGGCTTCTTCTAGTCACGGGTCGTGACTTGCCCCTTTCCTCTTGCTGGTCACGAGTCGTGACGGGGAGTCACGTCTCATGACTGGCTTCTTTCTTTGGGCTGGTCACGGGTCGTGACTGGGAGTCACTACCCATGACTGCCTTCTCAAGCCAGTCACGAGTCGTGACTGGCTTCTCTTCTTGGCTAGTCACGCGACAGACATACCTGGAAACGGGAATTTCAACAGTAACGCGATTTCCCATTTCCAGAATTCCCACAACTCAAAATCGATTCCAAACTTGAATCAAAATCACACAAATCTGTTCTAACCTTCCAGAAGACATCCCATACAATATAAACAACATAAATACAACTCAATTCAGAATTTAAAACAACCAATTCAAGCATAAACGCATTAAAGTCTTTCAAGAACATAAACCCTAAAAATTACAGTAAGTTCAAAATCAAACAATTATCTCAAGCAAAATCCCAGACCTGAAATTCAAAGCTTCAATCACTTAGCTCCACTACTCCCAGCAATCTCCTTGCCCTTGGGATCGCGAGGAGCCACAGCTAAGCAACAACACATCGAAGAACAACCAAAATAAAAACCCTAAGTTAATCTAAACCCAAAGAAGAAGAAGATGAAAACAAATGGAAAACAGAGTGAGGAATGCAATGACTTACCAAAAGAATGCCAAAGAGATGATTGATTTCCACTAACAGTAGCTTGATCCAAGCTAGGGTTTCAAAATAAGAGCAAGGAAGAAGATGAGCCAAAGAGAAAGAAGAATCGGGAAGAAGAAATGGATTTCTGCCTTTCCCATTTTCCTTTCTCTATTAACTCCTCTTTTTCCTATCCCTACATTTGTCACTCTCCTGTTGGTGGAAACCAATCACTCACACCTAACAACCATGCACTACACACACCCAATGCACTCCCAACTTATGCACACCCAACAATGGTATGCTCAAATGCACACAATCATATCCCAATTAATTCACACACTAATGTCATATATATAACCATATGCTAATAAACCCCAAAAACATTCATTTTACTAAAAAACCCTTATGATATACCGAACACATACAAATGCTTGCACATACAGACAGGCTCATACTACTAGGGGGCAAACGGGGTGTGACACTACAACTCAGTTATCACTTATCAATCAATTTTCATTTCTATCCATTGACATTATCTTATGTTTACCTTTGTAACTAATTATCAAATAGTCATTTCTCAATATTCAAATCATTAACTTACTCTAAAACTTACTTTATGTATTTGACATTCCCTTTTTACTTTCTTGCATTACACTATTATTTTCGATAACACTTTTAACTACACCTGCTCTTTTATTCATTTATTTATTATCATTTACTTATGAATTACTTTATCACCGAATGAATACATTACAATTATTACTGGGTCACTTGGATGTTTATGGTCCAATCACAATTTCTTTATATCCTTTATTTTCTTACATTATATTATGACTTAATTCACTATGGCCCCTTATTCACTTATGTATATTAGACTAATATTTTCTTCACTTTACTATTAGTAAATTTCTCTTTATTCACATTTACATTCCAACTTATCTGATAAGAATTAATTACAACTAAATTCTCACTTAATTACTTGTTCACAATTTTGCCATTTACCTCTTTATCCTTTATTACCACTTACTTTCTATTTGCACTATCATTCCAGCATCACCAAAATACATATACATTCACATTCATTATGCATGTATAAATTAATTACAATTATTAATCATTTAATATTTATTCATGCAATAATTTTCTATACTTCACAATTCGTTGCTTAATCACTTACCAATTACATATATTTATTTTCCATAATATATTTACTAAATTATACTTTAATTCACTAATTAATCTTAACTTTATGATCCTATAATTTGATTCTTACATTTCTTTATTACTACACATTCTCATTTTTAATTGCTTTATTTTACAAGAGTGCCACTACTTAAATGCATTACTATATTTATTCTTTATTTTGCCATATGTTTCATTATTTAATTCTTACCATAACACCCAATTTAAATTATACTATACACTTTGCTTAAATTCTAAATTTTCTATTTCAATTGGCTATAATTACACCTTTGCCATTGTTCACACTTAATACTACTTTTAGTTTATTATTATTGCTTATTAAATCATTAATTATAATTACTCACTTAAATACAACAATTTATGTCACACCCTAAACTGGGCCTAGTCGGAATATGCTTGCTCAGTCGGAGTGAGTGAGGGTAATTCGGTAATCTGTACATGAGTAATATGGATAATAAGAATTTATTTGCTAAGAAATTAATTAAATAAGTTATGTGAAGGAATTATTATGGTGTGCTTGTAGTGTATGGTAGTAGGATGTATGTGGGCTAAGAGATTTTATTGTGCGGTTTATGAGCATGGTGCCTTGGATGAAAAGTGGATTATAAGGAAATGTTAGGGTGTGACTTAAGTTTGGTACCATGAAGATATTATTGTAAGAGGTGCTTGTGTGTGTTTGGTGTATGGTGCATGTATGAGAAAGTTAAGTGGACTTGTAATATTATGACATGTGAGCCTATAGGAAGTGGACAAGTGGAATTCGGTAGGTGTGTATTTAGTGTGAAAGAAAGACTAAGTGTAAGGAAAAAGGAGTCCCCGTTTTTGCCCTCTCATCCTCCCTATTCTCTATTTTCTTTTCCTTTTTCCCTTTCCTTGCTCAATCTCTTGGTTTTGAGTGAGTTAGAGTTATTTTGGTGGAGCTTGGGAAGTAAGATTGAAGAGGTAAGTTGGGGGTTTTTAGGGTTCCTGCGTTTGAGTTCTCTTTCTTCTTCTAGTTTTGTTTAAGTTATGGTTTGGATTAAGAATTGTGGGTTTGTTTGTGCAAGTGATTGGTGATAAGAAGTAAAGTAAAGGAAAAGAGAAGATTAAAGCTTGAAGAGAGCAGCTATTGTGCAACAAGAGGGTTGGGAGTTTGATTTCTATATTTGAGTTTTAATTTATCTCTACCCTAAATTCTTCTTGAATTATGAATATACATTTGTATATGATTTCCAGTAAATTGAGTGTTTTGATATGAGTCTTATGCATGTATTTGTTTGGGTAAATGTATTAGTAAAGCATGATTTTGATTAAATAGAAAGTATGTGAGAATTGGAAGTGAAATGCATGATTGGGTAAACTCTGTTTAGTTCCCCTGTGCAATGTTTTTATCTTATGTAGAGTTTTAGAACTCCAAATCATGTGATTATTGAACCATTAGAACCATGACTTCTATTACTTTAAAAGTCAAAGAAATAGCCTTGGGCGAATTCGTGCTCTAAGATCCTGGAAATTTGCTAAAACCGTAGTGCCTCTGTTTGGGTTGGGTTACTTGACCACTATAGGTTGTTTAGATCATATATGAAGTTATAGATGTCCAATTGATCTAAAATTTATTTAGTTTTAAAGTTAACATCTTAGGTAACAAATGTTAAGAAGGAAGTTTTGCCTAAAAATGTAGTTTAGATGCCTGTTTAGGCTGAACAAAAATGAGTTGTGAAGCAGTCCTGAATTCTAGCTTCTGTTTTGAAAATTTTTGGTAGGTCACGGTGGTAACCAAATTCATTACCACCATGACATATGAAAATCCTGGGCAGAATGCTTAGTTTGGACCTCACGGTGGTAACCAAATTCATTCCCACCATGACCCCTTCTGTCTTGACCAATTTAGGTGTTTTTCTTCCCGAATTGAACCCGTTTTGCACCAGAACTTTCTAGGATCCATCCGATGTATGTTTAGGACTATTAAATGAGTATAAGAATAGTTATCCCTTAGGAAATAAACATGATTAGGATTAAGATTAATAGCAAACTAATGAAGTAATGAGGTGTAATTGTATGTATTAGAATCAAGTCAAGTTTAATGACATTATTGAACATTATAATACTTTAATCTATATAAATGTGTATGATATGAACAAGTATGCATAGGTATGACTTAAGATCTAAGTTATATACTCATGAAAGACGTCACATGAAATGAATTTGATTAGTGAAATATATATATATATGGGATATGAGTAGTGAATGTGTGATTGAAGTAAGTGCCTAACAATGTTATATGATGCATTCATTGATAATAAATGTTAATAGAATGTATTAGTATGCAAGATATCTATGATGCTATTATGGTTCATGTGGATATTTGAGTGATTATATAACATGATAATGATAAATGTGATTTAATGCTTTTAGCTCATGGATTTCTCTTTTAATGGAGACCTATAAGGTGGCAAACCGGGTAAGTAAGTATTTATATAAATGTGCAATTAATCGGCATGAATCATATGATAAAGTGTAAGGAATAACATTCTGTTTTGGATTGTGAGTATGTCACGGTGACAACCTAATGGGTTACCACCGTGAGGTACCCCAGAAGTGCATTCTGTTTTGGGTTGTGGGTATGTCACGGTGACAACCAATCTGGTTGTGACCGTGACCTACTCTGTTTTTGTAAAGAATTGTTAGTTGTTAAATGTAAAAATTTGAATGTTCAGTTAATGCTTGGCATGATAATATTTCTATATTTGATTCTGATAAGTATTAAAATATTGAATAGTGTTAAAGTATGTTGAAGGAATTATATTGTATACTTCGTAATAGGAGTAGTATGATGCATGGCTGATGATATGAATTTCTTTATATGTCTATTATACACTGGATGAAGTACGATGATATTTATATACTGTCTGATGTGACACATGATTTGAATGATGCATGACCTGCGAGAGTCAGTCTAGTGGATAGTTAGGCATGCCTAATAGAGTCTATATAAGTGTAGCTGCAGCGCCCTATGAACGATTTGGACCCCGATCAGGTCCCCGAATGGTTCCTTGCGAACCCTATTATGTGTATGTGTATGGATCTTGTTTGAGGTCCTGTTTAGTGAAATGTTTTTGAAATGTGGAAAGTGATAATGCTCTGTGATTCGTACCCGTAAGGTACAGTTGTTACTCGTTATCCATTATTTTGAGTCAGCAGGTCTTTCATTTGCTTTATCTGATATGAATATGAGAATATGATATCCGAATGTGTAAGATTTCGGTCATGTGAACTAGTTATGAATTCGAAGGTGATTATAAATCTCTGATTGGGTTAAATGTGACTCAAACATGCCTATTATATGCGATTATTCATATATATCGTATTATGACTGTGTTTGAATGTAATCAACATGCGATTCTTATCAGTTCTGATTATAGTTATGTGAATTAATAAGTGCAGACTTATTGGCTCTCTGGAATACCGTGATTAGAATGCAATATTGTATAGTTGCTTATGTTAAAGATTAATGTTGTGCAGCGGAAGTGTGATGGTATTGTGATTATGTACCTATGCTCTCAGCTAGTGTATATGTATCGTAGTATGATTGTAGTATGAGTAGACTCTAATGATTTTTGCTCGGGAATTTGTGGGCACTATGGTGTGAACAGTTAGGGTACTAGTTCTCGGGACTGGGGTATGGTTATTTTTGGCAAGATAATTGCATGATTAAGTTGTTATGTATCTATGCATGATGTACTTCCAAAAGCCTGACTTCCCAATGTACTCGATAAATGTATGCATATGAGGACCTGTATTGGTATGACGATACAAGTATTAGCATATAAATATAATGATACTGACATGTAACTTATAGGTAAGTGCATGCATGTGAAGTTATAGGTAGTTATGCATAAACATACCCACATCTTGTATGGTGATGTTTGATTTGGTTAGTGTCACACATATGAGTACATGAATATGATTAGAAACATTTGAATGCATAGCTATTATATGTAAGTATATATATTTCTCGGTAAGAACTAGGTGTGTATGATATTTGTGTGTGTTATGCCTTGACGACCATTGTGAATGGCCGTCCATATTATTATGTTTGTTCTCCCCACTAAGCGTTATCGCTTAGCATGGGTTCTTTTCCCATGCAGGTGGCAGGTTTGGTTCGGTTCGAGTCACGCATCTGCAGAGTCGGCCACATAGGAGCTAGGAGTTTTGGTTTCTGTCCAGCTTCTTTATTTTGGATTTTGTAATTCTGTATAAAATGTATATGTAATAATATGTAAAGAGACTGAAGTAATATTTTTGGCGATGTTAATATTTGTTATTAAGAATTTCCTCTGTTTTATCGTCTGTTTGTAACTTTTGTTGCATGGTGGTAAACTTACATATCTGTATGTTTCTGCTTGGTGTACGTGCGTTGGTGAAGTATGTATGTTCAGTTTTACTTCTCAAGTTTTAAATTCTTGCATATTTTTTTTACGCTTTGTATCGCTTCTATTCGGTAACACACCGACTCGTACGGCTTCCTACTCCCTTGCGGATGGGTTCGCCTACGTATTGGTTGGGGTGTTACATTTAGTGGTATCAGAGCGCCGGTTTGGCGGTTCTGGTTGTCTTGTTTGTTTAGATATTTAGTCTTTGCATGCTAGTTGGTTGTGTGTCACATTTTTGTATGTAAGTCGATTTTGTGTCGTGGCCTAATGCAGATGTGTCTTATCTTGTGTCTGGTCTAGATGGAGTCTGACCCGGTTGAGGATATGAGCGAGACAATAGAATTGTGAACCCAATTAGTGCTGATCAAAGTGTTTCATTTTTGTGTGTCCTTTGGTTGGAATTCCGGTCCTGTTTCTAATGATAGAACATTAGTGCAAGGATTGATTCGAATTTTGGATAGGCTGACTGCTCCTAGGATTTCTTAAGGTTTTGTTCTGAGTGTACCTCAGTAAAGAAAGGTGTCGAGTAAGTGGATGAGTATTTGGATCTTGTAAGGTTTTGGTAGTACTCTATATGCCTCTCAGCTATCTCCAGAAAAGTGTTTGAATGAAAGCATATTGAATCATGGGGATGGGACAAAGTGCATCATTATAGCATCAATTGCATCACTCTGCATACATGAATCATCTCAATTACATTGCATCATCACCCCTTTGACAATACATGATAAGCATTTGCATACGTGTTTTGATTTAGAGAAAGCTGACAGGGTGTATATGTACTATTTGATATTAAGATTAAGGGTAAAAATGACACGCTCAGCAATCGTTTGGGAAAGTGTTCTGTGTTTGGTTAAAGATTGAGCAGAAAGAGTATTTCGGGATCTTATACAAGTGAAGGTAAAAAGGATTTTAGAGTTTGATAGGAGTGTTATTGGTAAAGAGAAACGTAAGTATGACAGACATCTTTTAAGTAGTGAAGGATTTATGTAGCAATCGGCGAAAGTTAGTTGGTTATGCGTAAAGTGTTTGGATTTTGATTTCAGTCGGGCATTTGAGTAATGATTGTTCTGATGAATGTGTTTGATTCGAGTATAAGAAAGTGATTTAAGAGTGTAACGATGGCGATAAGTGTAAGCGAGTGAGTAGTTTGAGAGTGAAATGTATGAGTTTGTTGGTGACATGGAGTGTAATGCTGGGAATTCTTTTCGGTGTAAGTGAATTTCGAGGACGAAATTCTTTTAGGTGTGAAGATTTGTCACACCCCGAACTGGGCCTAGTCGGAATATGCTTGCTAGTGGGAGTGAGTGAGGGTAATTCGGTAATCTGTACATGAGTAATATGGATCATAAGAATTTATTTGCTAAGAAATTAATTTAATAAGTTAAGTGAAGGAATTATTATGGTGTGCTTGTAGTGTATGGTAGTAGGATGTATGTGGGCTAAGAGATTTTATTGTGTGGTTTATGAGAATGGTGCCTTGGATGAAAAGTGGATTATAAGGAAATGTTAGGGTGTGACTTAAGTTTGGTACCATGAAGATATTATTGTAAGAGGTGCTTGTGTGTGTTTGGTGTATGGTGCATGTATGAGAAAGTTAAGTGGACTTGTAATATTATGACATGTGAGCCTATAGGAAGTGGACAAGTGGAATTCGGTAGGTGTGTATTTAGTGTGAAAGAAAGACTAAGTGTAAGGAAAAAGGAGTCCCCGTTTTTGCCCTCTCATCCTCCCTATTCTCTATTTTCTTTTCCTTTTTCCCTTTCCTTGCTCAATCTCTTGGTTTTGAGTGAGTTAGAGTTGTTTTGGTGGAGCTTGGGAAGTAAGATTGAAGAGGTAAGTTGGGGGTTTTTAGGGTTCCTGCGTTTGAGTTCTCTTTCTTCTTCTAGTTTTGTTTAAGTTATGGTTTGGATTAAGAATTGTGGGTTTGTTTGTGCAAGGGATTTGTGATAAGAAGTAAAGTAAAGGAAAAGAGAAGATTAAAGCTTGAAGAGAGCAGCTATTGTGCAACAAGAGGTTTGGGAGTTTGATTTCTATATTTGAGTTTTAATTTGTCTCTACCCTAAATTCTTCTTGAATTATGAATATACATTTGTATATGATTTCCAGTAAATTGAGTGTTTTGATATGAGTCTTATGCATGTATTTGTTTGGGTAAATGTATTACTAAAGCATGATGTTGATTAAATAGAAAGTATGTGAGAATTGGAAGTGAAATGCATGATTGGGTAAACTCTGTTTAGTTCCCCTGTGCAATTTTTTTTGTCTTAAGTAGAGTTTTAGAACTCCATATCATGTGATTCTTGAACCATTAGAACCATGACTTCCATTACTTTAAAAGTCACAGAAATAGCCTTGGGCGAATTCTTGCTCTAAGATCCTGGAAATTTGCTAAAACCGTAGTGCCTCTGTTTGGGTCGGGTTACTTGACCACTATAGGTTGTTTAGATCATATATGAAGTTATAGATGTCCAATTGATCTGAAATTTATTTCATTTGAAAGTTAACATCTTAGGTAACAAATGTTAAGAGGAATTTTTTCCTAAAAATGTAGTTTAGATGCCTTTTTAGGCTGAACAAAAATGAGTTGTGAAGCAGTCCTGAATTCTAGCTTCTGTTTTGAAAATTTTTGGTAGGTCACGGTGGTAACCAAATTCATTACCACCGTGACATATGAAAATCCTGGGCAGAATGCTTACTTTGGACCTCACGGTGGTAACCAAATTCATTACCACCGTGACCCCTTCTGTCATGACCAATTTAGGTGTTTTTCTTCCCAAATTGAACCCGTTTTGCACCATAACTTTCTAGGATCCATCCGATGTATGTTTAGGACTATTAAATGAGTATAAGAATAGTTATCCCTTGGGAAATAAACATGATTAGGATTAAGATTAATAGCAAACTAATGAAGTAATGAGGTGTAATTGTATGTATTAGAATCAAGTCAAGTTTAATGACATTATTGAACATTATAATACTTTAATCTATATAAACGTGTATGATATGAACAAGTATGCATAGGTATGACTTAAGATCTAAGTTATATACTCATGAAAGACGTCACATGCAATGAATTTGCTTAGTGAAATATATATATATATGGGATATGAGTAGTGAATGTGAGATTGAAGTAATTGCCTAACAATGTTATATGATGCATGCATTGATAATAAATGTTAATAGAATATATTAGTATGCAAGATATCTATGATGCTATTGCGGTTCATGTGGGTATTTGAGTGATTATATAACATGATAATGATAAATGTGATTTAATGCTTTTAGCTCATGGATTTCTCTTTTAATGGAGACCCATAAGGTGGCAAACCGGGTAAGTAAGTATTTATATAAATGTGCAATTAATCGGCATGAATGTTATGATAAAGTGTAAGGAATAACATTTTGTTTTGGATTGTGAGTATGTCACGGGGACAACCTAATGGGTTACCACCGTGAGGTACCCCAGAAGTGCATTCTGTTTTGGGTTGTGGGTATGTCACGGTGACAACCAATCTGGTTGTGACCGTGACCTACTCTGTTTTTGTAAAGAATGGTTAGTTGTTAAAAGTTAAAATTTGAATGTTCAGTTAATGCTTGGCATGATAATGTTTCTATATTTGATTCTGATAAGTTTTAAAATATTGAATAGTGTTAAAGTATGTTGAAGGAATTATATTGTATACTTCGTAATAGGAGTAGTATGATGCATGGCTGATGATATGAATTTCTTTATATGTCTACTATACACTGGATTAAGTATGATGATGTTTATATACTGTCTAATGTGACACATGATTTGAATGATGCATGACCTGCGAGAGTCAGTCTATTGGATAGTTAGGCATGCCTAATAGAGTCTATATAAGTGTAGCTGCAGCACCCTTTGAACGATTTGGACCCCGATCAGGTCCCCGAATGGTTCCTCGTGAACCCTATTATGTGTATGTGTATGGATCTTGTTTAAGGTCCTGTTCAGTGAAATGTTTTTGAAATGTGGAAAGTGATAATGCTCTGCGATTTGTACCCGTAAGGTACAGTTGTTACTCGTTATCCACTATTTTGAGTCAGCAGGTCTTTCATTTGCTTTATCTGATATGAATATGAGAATATGATATCCGAATGTGTAAGATTTCGGTCATGTGAACCAGTTATGAATTCGAAGGTGATTATGAATCTCTGATTGGGTTAAATGTGACTCAAACATGCCTATTATGTGCGATTATTCATATATATCGTATTATGACTGTGTTTGAATGTAATCAGCATGCGATTCTTATCAGTTCTGATTATAGTTATGTGAATTAATAAGTGCAGACTTATTGGCTCTCTGGAATACCGTGATTGGAATGCAATATTGTATAGTTGCTTATGTTAAAGATTAATGTTGTGCAGCGGAAGTGTGATGGTATTGTGATTATGTACCTATGCTCTCAGCTAGTGTATATGTATCGTAGTATGATTGTAGTATGAGTAGACTCTAATGATTTATGCTCGGGAATTTGTGGGCACTATGGTGTGAACAGTTAGGGTACTAGTTCTCGGGACTGGGGTATGGTTATTTTTGGCAAGATAATTGCATGATTAAGTTGTTATGTATCTATGCATGATGTACTTCCAAAAGCCTGACTTCCCAATGTACTCGGTAAATGTATGCATATGAGGACATGTATTGGTATGACGATACAAGTATTAGCATATAAATATAATGATACTGACATGCAACGTATAGGTAAGTGCATGCATGTGAAGTTATAGGTAGTTATGCATGAACATACCCACATCTTGTATGGTGATGTTTGATTTGGTTAGTGTCACACATATGAGTACATGAATATGATTAGAAACATTTGAATGCATAGCTATTATATGTAAGTATATATATTTCTCGGTAAGAACTAGGTGTGTATGATATTTGTGTGTGTTATGCCTTGACGACCATTGTGAATGGCCGTCCATATTATTATGTTTGTTCTCCCCACTAAGCGTTATCGCTTAGCACGGGTTCTTTTCCCGTGCAGGTGGCAGGTTTGGTTCGGTTCGAGTCACGCATCTGCAAAGTCGGCCACATAGGAGCTAGGAGTTTTGGTTTTTGTCCAGCTTCTTTATTTTGGATTTTGTAATTCTGTATAAAATGTATATGTAATAATATATAAAGAGACTGAAGTAATATTTTGGGTGATGTTAATATTTGTTATTAAGAATTTCCTCTATTTTATCGTCTGTCTGTAACTTTTGTTGCATGGTGGTAAACTTACATATCTGTATGTTTCTGCTTGGTGTACGTGCGTTGGTGAAGTATGTATGTTCAGTTTTACTTCTCAAGTTTTAAATTCTTCCATATTTTTTTTACGCTTTGTATCGCTTCTGTTCGGTAACACACCGACTCGTACGGCTTCCTACTCTCTTGTGGATGGGTTCGCCTACGTATGGGTTGGGGTGTTACAATTTAATCATATAATTACTTCACTAAATCACATTACATACTAATTACATTTTAATCCTTTAATTAAACTTATTATTTCTTTAATCACACTTAAATCCTCATTCTTTTACTAGGCTTTCCAATAATACCCTTGTCTTTTTCAGAAATGACAATTATGCCCTTAGTTCATTTTAACTTCACCTTATTTACACTTATGCCATTAGTTCATTTTTATTTCACATTATTTACATTTATGCCATCAATTCAAAACTAACTTCTTCAAAATTACCATAATGCCACAAATTCACTTATTTTTCATCAAAATTACGATTATGCCCTTATTTTACTTTTCTTTATACATAATGACATAAATACCCTTAATTATATTTCTTTTTACCACATTTCACTATTTAACATGCAAAATTACTATTTTGCCCTTAAATTATCTTTTTCATGCCAAATTACATTTTTACCCCTAAAAGGTTACCAATTTCCATATTTAACCTTTTAATGACATTTTTACCCTTATTTGTCATCTTTTACACATATAAGCACATAATTACCATTTTGCCCTCAAACTTTTCAATAATTACGATTATACCCTTAACCTTATCTTTATTCCTTATTCTTATCCTTATCACTTTAATCATTACCATATCTTATCCTTATCACATAATCATTACTATATCTTGTCTTTATTACACAATCACATGTAAATCTTTATCTTTGACACATAATGACATGCATAATCATTTAATCATTTGTCTTTTCATACTAATATCATTTTAATAACAAATTAACCATTTTAAAACTCATCATTATCATTTTGCCCCGGTATATTGCTGGCAGACTCTAAGTCACAAGATAAACGGGATGCGAACCTATATGGGCTCACAATAACCTGGAAAGACCCAAATTGATCAGTCCGGTACATTTCAAACCTGAAGAACCCCGAAGGATTACTCCAGTACATTCAAAACCCGAAGAACCCCGAAGGATTACTCCGGTACATTTCAAAATAGATACTTTTAAAAATACGGAATAGGTCCATCATTGGCCTATAAAATAGTGAGATGCCATGCTCACTCCCGCGGTCTTAAGTCCCTATGGCTAGCCATCATATCCGGAAACTAGACTCAACTACCAGCTCATCACATAGGGCAACAATATTTTATTTTTCACATTATTAATGTGTCATACATACATTTTATGGCATATCAACATAACATCTCATTCATTTTCATGTCATATCATCATCATCCATGTGAATACCATCTTTAAACTATCACATGCCATGAAAGCTCATTATTTCATACAATATCACACTTTATCACTATGCACATTTCAACATATTTATTATATTCACTTACAAATTGGCATACACATTTATTTATCATTACTTAATCACTTTATGCCATTACTTTCTATTAATTATCAAAATACACACTTATACCATTTAGATTACCATTTGGCCAAGACTTTAAATTTCAATATCATATATTATAATTTCCCTTAGTCACTCAATTATATTTATTTCATGTTAGACATACCTTATATATCAATTATATGCCATCTTTCAAAACATTATTCACTTTATGCCACATAATACCATTCGGCCACTATATTAATATTTCATTTAATTCACTTTAATTTCACTTAGTCATTTATTCATTCAATTTACATATTATATTAATCATACTTATCATTTATTTGCCATAAAACACAACATAACCCATTATTTCCCTTGTTAATCCATTCAGCCAACACTATAGAAATTCACTATATTTATTTTTCATTCCTTTAGTCCTTCCATCATATATTACACCACGTATATACATTATGTTCATCATTTATACACCATAAATCCTTACAAATCCTTAAGAATTTCTTATATTTTCATTCGGCCTAAGTTGGAATTTTATACCCAAAATGTTTTAATTTATCTTAAGCCCATTTATACACTTATTTAGCCCCATTAATCATGTTTATCAAGTTAGATTCAATTATACATGCATATATCACATACATGCAAGATAAACATAACCAAAAATCACACTTATACCATGGAAAAGAAAGGATATTGTATCCACTAACCTTATTTCCTTGCTTTCCACCACTTAAGCTTGCTTTCCATGCCTTATCTCCTTAAAAATCCATCATATCCATAAAGATCCTAAGGTGGCCGAATATAAACATCAAGATCTACTCCAAACCTTACTTCCTTTTTACAATATAATCACACAAACATACTCTAAACATCCTAAAATACCTATTTGAACCTTTAAACTAATTTAAAAATATCAACTTTACATACCTCAATTTCACACCTAAACCTTCAAGTCTAGGTTTCACCAACTTTTCATCCACCAAATGGACTTCCAAATGTATCAATAGAAACTAGAGGAGCTGAACTTTGATGGGGAGGCTGAAATATGGGGTGAGATGGAGGAAATTTGGAAGAAAAATGGAGGAAAAGAGGAGAGTTAAGGTTAGGACAAGAAGGAGAAGAGAGGAGGTCGGTTTGGATGGAGAAATATGGATGTCTCCAGCCTTCTCCATCTATTTATATTAGTAAAATTGAACCAAACCAGGTCCAACCAAAGCGGTCGAACCGATTTAAGGTTTTATGCTCTTTTTGCACTATTTTTAGTATTATCAATGTTCCTGACCTCTTTTTAACTCCCAACCAATTCCATCATGTTTAAAATATCAAAAGTATCCTCCACACAAAATTTGAGCTCAATCAGAGTCCATTTGGGGCCCGGTTCGCCTAAACCGGCCCGGTTCGATTCTGTATGTTTCTGCCGTAAAACTCAAATCTAAGGCTGTCAAAAAATTCTAAAAATTATTCTGAGCTTGTACACTTCCCACACTGAGCCTTTTTATCCACTCTAGCACTTTCGAAAAATTTGGTCAAACTTCGGTTCAACCGAACCGAACTTCAGACTGACATTCCGGGGCCTATTTGACCTCGTTTTCCCACAAAACTGTACCACCCGACTCTATTCACTCTTCTGATCATTTTTATGCAATAATATTTTTTTGACTTACTGGAGCTGTCTGCTTCCCAGTAGGTCACCCATCCCAGAACTACTATGACTTTTGCACATTCAACCTTTAAACTTCTCTGAATATAAAATAGCAGAAACATAATCAAATGCTGCGAATCTAACAACAGACACTACAGACAATGCGAAATAATTTTAGGGTGATATGCAGGCCATTACAATTCTTCCCCACTTATAAAATTTTCGTCCTCGAAATGTCCTTTATGTATCGTGAACACATACTAATGCCACTGAACTGGGAAACATCCAATACAGGAAGTCCATTCATTTCTCAACAGTCACTGCACTTTACATTCTATAGATTTACACTATTCTTACGTTTCCTTCAATACTTTCACTCACTTCCACCATCCGTATCTATTCATGGCATGTATACGTATCACTTTGTCCATATTACACTAACTCCGATCTTAGGACCGCCTAAACCGGAGCTCTGATACCAAAATAAATGTAACACCCTTATACCCGTAAATTATACGGATACCGGATGTCACAACACTGAACTGATAAGCACTGCACTGCATCTGACTGATCTGTAGGAAATATTTTTTTTTTCAACAATAACATTCAGACACAGCAAGAACAAACATTTACACCAACACACTAAACAGGATAATATCATAAACATTGTACCTCTTTCGTGATCGTATACATGCAATGCCAAACATCAATCCTTTCTGTCAATATCCTCGTTCAGACGATACTATATCTTCGGCCACATTAAAAATTTATTATAACCTGCGCACAATGACACTTACGCACTGAGCATTAAAATGCCCAGTGGTGGATACATATCCTAGGTTTTCCACAATAATTCTACATTCATGCGCACACACACGCACATATTTATCTAAATCATAGAGAATTAATTCCTGAGAAATTAGAATATTTATTATACATTTTTACGATATCCATTATCTTTGTTCCTTTCATTATCACTGCTTTCATTGATCATTTTATACACTGTTATCATTATCACTTATACCGTATTTAACTATTACGATATTAACTTTAATCACTTATCCTTTCATTCCTTATTTACATTCTTATGGCTTTATTTTAACACTGTCCAATCGGTTTATCAATTCACTATTTATGATTAATAATTATTTAACACTATAGTACTACAACTCAATTATCACTTATCAATCAATTTTCATTTCTATCCATTGACATTATCTTATGTTTACCTTTGTAACTAATTATCAAATAGTCATTTCTCAATATTCAAATCATTAACTTACTCTAAAACTTACTTTATGTATTTGACATTCCCTTTTTACTTTCTTGCATTACACTAATTATTTTCGATAACACTTTTAACTACACCTGCTCTTTTATTCATTTATTTATTATCATTTACTTATGAATTACTTTATCACCGAATGAATACATTACAATTATTACTGTCACGTGGATGTTTATGGTCCAATCACAATTTCTTTATATCCTTTATTTTCTTACATTATATTATGACTTAATTCACTATGGCCCTTTATTCACTTATGTATATTAGACTAATATTTTCTTCACTTTACTATTAGTAAATTTCTCTATATTTACATTTACATTCCAACTTATCTGATAAGAATTAATTACAACTAAATTCTCACTTAATTACTTGTTCACAATTTTGCCATTTACCTCTTTATCCTTTATTACCACTTACTTTCTATTTGCACTATCATTCCAGCATCACCAAAATACATATACATTCACATTCATTATACATGTATAAATTAATTACAATTATTAATCATTTAATATTTATTCATGCAAAAATTTTCTATACTTCACAATTCGTTGTTTAATCACTTACCAATTACATATATTTATTTTCCATAATATATTTACTAAATTATACTTTAATTCACTAATTAATCTTAACTTTATGATCCTATAATTTGATTCTTACATTTCTTTATTACTACACATTCTCATTTTTAATTGCTTTATTTTACAAGAGTGCCACTACTTAAATGCATTACTATATTTATTCTTTATTTTGCCATATGTTTCATTATTTAATTCTTACCATAACACCCAATTTAAATTATACTATACACTTTGCTTAAATTCTAAATTTTCTATTTCAATTGGCTATAATTACACCTTTGCCACTGTTCACACTTAATACTACTTTTAGTTTATTATTATTGCTTATTAAATCATTAATTATAATTACTCACTTAAATTCAACAATTTAATCATATAATTACTTCACTAAATCACATTACATACTAATTACATTTTAATCCTTTAATTAAGCTTATTATTCTTTAATCACACTTAAATCCTCATTCTTTTACTAGGGTTTCCAATAATACCCTTGTCTTTTTCAAAAATGACAATTATGCCCTTAGTTCATTTTAACTTCACCTTATTTACACTTATGCCATTAGTTCATTTTTATTTCACATTATTTACATTTATGCCATCAATTCAAAACTAACTTCTTCAAAATTACCATAATGCCACCAATTCACTTATTTTTCATCAAAATTACGATTATGCCCTTATTTTACTTTTCTTTATACATAAGGACATAAATACCCTTAATTATATTTCTTTTTACCACATTTCACTATTTAACATGCAAAATTACTATTTTGCCCTTAAATTATTTTTTTTATGCCAAATTACATTTTTACCCTTAAAAGGTTACCAATTTCCATATTTAACCTTTTAAAGACATTTTTACCCTTATTTGTCATCTTTTACACATATAAGCACATAATTATCATTTTTTCCTCAAACTTTTCAATAATTACGATTATACCCTTAACCTTATCTTTATTCCTTATTCTTATCCTTATCACTTTAATCATTACCATATCTTATCCTTATCACATAATCATTACTATATCTTGTCTTTATTATACAATCACATGTAAATCTTTATCTTTAACACATAATGACATGTATAATCATTTAATCATTTGTCTTTTCATACTAATATCATTTTAATAACAAATTAACCATTTTAAAACTCATCATTATCATTTTGCCCCGGTATAATGCTGGCAGACTCTAAGTCACAGGATAAACGGGATGCGAACTTCTATGGGCTCACAATAACCCAAAAAGACCCAAATTGATCAGTCCGGTACATTCCAAACCTAAAGAACCCCGAAGGATTACTCCAGTACATTCCAAACCTGAAGAACCCCGAAGGATTACTCCGGTACATTCCAATACAGATACTTTTAAATATACAAAATAGGTCCATCATTGTCTTATAAAATAGTGAGACGCCATGCTCACTCCCGCGGTCTTAAGTCCCTATGGTTAGCCATCATATCCTGAAACTAGACTCAACTACCAGCTCATCACATAGGGCAACAATATTTTATTTTTCACATTATTAATGTGTCATACATACATTTTATGGCATATTAACATAACATCTCATTCATTTTCATGCCATATCATCATCATCCATGTGAATACCATCTTTAAACTATCACATGCCATGAAAGCTCATTATTTCATACAATATCACACTTTATCACTATGTACATTTCAACATATTTATTATATTCACTTACAAATTGGTATACACATTTATTTATCATTACTTAATCACTTTATGCCATTACTTTCAAATAATTATCAAAATACACACTTATACCATTTAGATTACCATTTGGCCAAGACTTTAAATTTTAATATCATACATTATAATTTCCCTTAGTCACTCAATTATATTTATTTCATGTTAGACATACCTTATATATCAATTATATGCCATCATTCAAAACATTATTCACTTTATGCCACATAATACCATTCGGCCACTATATTAATATTTCATTTAATTCACTTTAATTTCACTTAGTCATTTATTCATTCAATTTACATATTATATTAATCATACTGATCATTTATTTGCCATAAAACACAACATAACCCATTATTTCCCTTGTTAATCCATTCGGCCAACACTATAGAAATTCACTATATTTATTTTTCATTCCTTTAATCCTTCCATCATATATTACACCACGTATACACATTATGTTCATCATTTATACACCATAAATCCTTACAAATCCTTAAGAATTTCTTATATTTTCATTCGGCCTAAGTTGGAATTTTATACCCAAAATGTTTTAATTTATCTTAAGCCCATTTATACACTTATTTAGCCCCATTAATCATGTTTATCAAGTTAGATTCAATTATACATGCATATATCACATACATGCAAGATAAATATAACCAAAAATCACACTTATACCATGGAAAAGAAAGGATATTGTATCCACTAACCTTATTTCCTTGCTTTCCACCACTTAAGCTTGCTTTTCATGCCTTATCTCCTTAAAAATCCATCATATCCATATAGATCCTAAGGTGGCCGAATATAAACATCAAGATCTACTCCAAACCTTACTTCCTTTTTACAATATAATCACATAAACATACTCTAAAAATCCTAAAATACGTATTTGATCCTTTAAACTAATTTAAAAATATCAACTTTACATACCTCAATTTCACACCTAAACCTTCAAGTCTAGGTTTCACTAACTTTTCATCCACCAAATGGACTTCCAAAGGTATCAATAGAAACTAGAGGAGCTGAACTTTGATGGGGAGGTTGAAATATGGGGTGAGATGGAGGAAATTTGGAAGAAAAATGGAGGAAAAGAGGAGAGTTAAGGTTAGGACAAGAAGGAGAAGAGAGGAGGTCGGTTTGGATGGAGAAATCTGGATTTCTCCAGCCGTCTCCATCTTTTTATATTAGTAAAATTGAACCAAACCAGGTCCAACCAAAGCGGTCGAACCGTTTTGGTCCGATTTAAGGTTTTATGCTCTTTTTGCACTATTTTTGGTATTCTAAATGATCCTGACCTCTTTTTAACTCCCAACCAATTCCATAATTTTTAAAATATCAAAATTATCCTCCACACAAAATTTGAGCTCAAACGGAGTCCATTTGTGGCCCGGTTCGCCTAAACCGGTCCGGTTCGATTCTGTCGGTTTCTGCCGTAAAACTCAAATCTAAGGCTGTCAAAAAATTCTAAAAATTATTGTGAGTTTTTACACTTCCCACACTGAGCCTTTTTATCCACTCTAGCACTTCTGAAAAATTTGGTCAAAATTTGGTCAAACTCCGGTTCAAATGAACCGAACTTCAGATTGATATTCTGGGGCCTATTTGACCTCGTTTTCCCACAAAACTGTACCACCCGACTCTATTCACTCTTTTGATCATTTTTATGCAATAATATTTTTTGACTTACTGGAGCTGCCTACTTCCCAGTAGGTCACCCATCCCAGAACTACTATGACTCTGGCATATTCAACCTTTAAACTTCTCTGAATATAAAATAGTAGAAACATAATCAGATGCTACGAATCTAACAACAGACACTACAGACAATGCAAAATAATTTTAGGGTGATATGCAGGCCATTACATATGTAATTCCAATTCACAATTTTCATTAATAGATTAGAAGATTAAACATGCAAATCTTAAGTGAAGTCACAACTTATTGCAACCATTTTAACACTATGATTTCTCAAATAATGCCTCAATGATGATTTCCCATTAGATTGTAAATATGAATTCATTTTTTCAATTAAACTCATACTTATAATGATCATACATAGTATCCCAATAGGAAATTCTACAAGCAAGAACACATGAATTAATATGAACAATAAAATATTTAATATTAGGAATTCAAGTTCAGAATTTACATCACAAAATTTACAAAGAAGATTAAAGAGATAAGAAATGAAGAAGGAGATTTCTCAACCCTTTTCAAGTCACCAAAGGTAGTCTTCTTCTTTGTATACTATCTTCTCTTCAATGCATAAACTCTACTTGAGAAAATTAAACTAAAAAAATGAAAGAACTATTCTAACTTACAGAATTTTTACTTAATTAAATGTTTTACTCTAAAATTACAGTTAATAATAATATTTATAATGTTCTAATTGTGTCTCCTCAGATGTCTCTTGGCAAGGATTCCAAATGTTGGTGGAAAGGCATAACTCTTAAAAGTGCAATTTGAACTTTTGTCTCTAACGGATCTCTCTGTCGCGATCGCGACATCGTCGCGCTCGCGACAGAGCGCGCCTCTTTCATCGCTCCACCTTCCTCACGTTTGCCTTCTCCGTGCCCTGTCGCGACCGCGCGACGAGTTCCTTGGTCGCGACAGCCTCTCTCCTTTAGCGCGTGCTATCGCGCTCGCGACATAACCTCTTTCTCCTTTGCTCATTTTGGCTGCTTTTCTCCATTTTCTCCATCTTTTTCCATCTTTCTCCATTATTCTCCTACACACCCAAAACTCTAACAAAAACATAAAACACTCATAATTCTAATACAAATAAACACACATGAATACTATTTTAATCCTAAAACATAGGTTAAATATGAGCTATTTAAGCTCATATTAAACCCCCACACTTAAATATTTGCTTGTCCCCAAGCAAAACACTCAAACATTCCAAACAAATAACACAAAATAAACACAGGATTTTGGAGCTTATTTATACATTTGACAAATATTTGAAAATCTCATGTCCATACTTTAACCTCTAACTCATTAGCCTAAATATGCAACTCCCTAAACAATATCATTATTTATAAAAATTTAACCCCTATATACAATTGGAAAAACATGAAATTGCAAAACACAAGGATGTTTAATCTCAAGAAATCAAGTATCTTAACACATATATAAATTATTTCACATAGAACATTGCCTAAGATAATTGTCACTCAAACACTTTTTGCTTTCAATCACTCAATCTCTCAAGTGTTTATAAGTTAGTGTTTCTCTCATTCCTTAAATATGCCATTACATACCATAGGCTTGTAATTAGTAAAAATCTCCACTACTAGTATAAGGTAGTAAAGAGGATCAAAGGGTCTTAAAAATGGTTGGAATGTGGCTTAGGTTAGGGTAGGAAACTTTTGAATTTAGGTAGCTAATATTGTGTAGAGAAAAAGTACCAATATAACTTAAGAGATTGAAAACAAAATTTGCACAAAGCATGATAGTCTTACACTTTTCTAATTCCCTGCTTAACTATACAATTTTCAGCTAGTTCATTGTTTTTTTTTTCTTTTTTTTTTCTCTTTTTAAGGATAGCAAGAAAAATTAGCATGGGTGCATTTTACACTCCATCCCACACATAAGCAATTTTTGATATACATCCTACTATTCTTCCTTATTTTTGTTCTTTTCTTAAGAGACTAGCATTTCTAATACTAAGTTTCAAAACAAGGGAATTTTAATTTTCACTACTTCATGCTTGTCAATAATACACATCTCTAATGCTATATCAATCCAAATCTCTCCATAATATGGGTAATTCACAAGAAATAGGCCAATGTTTACTCAAAAGAATATGGCTATGCATGTGCTTAAATAAGAAAAAAAAGATTTAGGCTCAAACTTGGCTTTCTAAAGTCAAAAGGTAAGGAGATTTAAAGCAAGCCAAAAATGGTTCATTCTAAATGCCCTTATCATATCCCGTGTACATCCCATACTAAAATGTAGTCTTAAAATTTACCAAAAATAAGTTCTGGAGGTTATGGCATACTAAGGCTCTCATACAAATAAAACATATCATTGTAAAAGGCTCAAAAGCTCACATAGGCTATAAGTTAAACTATCATAGGCAATGAGTTGGCAAAACAATCTTTATTTACATATGAAAAGATACCTAACTTAAAAAGAACCTACACCAAAGTATTTTGCTATGCCATGGCCCTCTCTATGTACAATAGAATGCCAAAGTAAAACAAACAATGCTATGTATAAAAAGTTATCTATTTAGACTAAAGGTCAAAAGTTTAAAAGCTAAACATGCTTTAATTTTCAAATATGCATCAAATATATAAGCTCCAAAAATCATATGTCCAATAAAACCTAACAACACCCTAAACAAAGACACATAAAACATATCCTAAATCTAGCAGTTCATGCTTCACAAGCTATACTACTCATGCATAATAAACAAATATATACAAACATGCATAAATATGAAACCAACAATAGAGCATACAAAACCTACCCCCCCCCCACACTTAAAGGACACAATGTCCCCATTGTGTGGAAAGAAACATACTAAAGACAACCAACACAGCTAACACAACAAACATCATAGAAGAACAGAGAACATACAAAATAAAGAAAATGGTAGGAGAACAAACTCAGAAACTCCCACTGGGGGAGCTAGGTGGAGTGGGAGAAAAATCCACATTTTGCTTGCGAAAAAAACTAAGGAGCTTCCTAGTCATACTCTTCTGGTTTTTCAGCATAGCCCACACATCAGTTTCCAGTACATCCATACGCGCCGCCATGCTTTGATTGGTGGCTTCAATGCCATCCAATCTATGCACAACACGATCAAGACTGGCAGTAAAACCTGCAGCAGAATGCCTACCAGCAGGAATGGCATCTCTAGCAGCCTCCTCGTCTTCAGATGATTCCGCATCGGAAGAGTCATGAGCCACAGCTGCTGAAGATGACTCGGGAGCCTTTCCTTCCCCTTTATTAACGCTTGCACTTTCGACCTGCGAACCACGAGCAGCAAACTTAGGCGGCCAACCGCCCTTTGTTAAAAGGTTAGCACGCCGCAAATAAACAACATCAAGCATGGTTACTGAGGTACCTTCTTCTAAATGAAAGTTATGCAAATCGCCTAAACATCCTAAAATGATACCGGTAACCATGTGACACATGCCCACAGTTTTACTTTTAGCAATTGAAGCGTGATACAACCTATCAAAAATAAAATCAATAGAGCATGGGGTTTTCTTATATAGCAATAAATCTAACACAAATAAATCTTTGGTCTGCACTTTGGAACTTTCAACTCTAACAAATAAGGCATGACACAAATATTTATGAAAGAGCATCAAAACATCATCCTTAATTTGGCGATTAGTTAAATTTTTATTATTAAATGCATCTAGACCAGTCAACCTCTTCCAAATAGGTTTAGGATCAAACAAATGAGGATCAAAAATCTTTCCATTTAATGGAAACCCAAACCAATCATGCATTTCTTGAAACCCAAAAATGTGTTCAGTACCCTGATGTCTAAATTTGAACTGAGTTTAATGTTTATCCACATATTCAAGGGTAACAAAGAATTCTAAGGCCCAAGAACGATTAATAGGAAGAGTAAATTGAACAAATTTGCCCCATTTCATGTATCGCAAATACTTTTCAAAGGTTTCATTAACACCCAAAGTAGTTAACAGATTGAAATCTATATACCACATGCCTACATATGTTTTTTCATTAAAATATTCAAACTTCTCACCTTCTTCTTCAGAAAAAATAGGGAAAGGGCATTCAAACCTATTTTGGAGCCTCAAAACATCAGGACGTTCACTGGACTCCGCTGCTGCTTGTTTCCCCTTGTCAGCAACATGCTTGGTTCTTACCATTGTGGGTGTGAAAGAAAGACAAAGAAACTTGACTAAAGAAACTCACAAGCAAAAGAAAAGAAGAAAACAAAAACTGGAAAACAAAGATTCTTGAGAGAGAAGAAGAGAGAAATCAAAGAGAGAAAAGAGAGAAAACGTAAGAGTCGTGAATGAAAATGAAAAGAAAAATAGAGTTAGGGCTTAAAATAAATAAATGGGTGTGAAAAATAGGGCTTCAATGGTTTGAATTTCAAAATTTTTTAAAATCCGTGTTTTGTCGCGACCTCGCGACACCTTCGCGATCGCGACAAAGACCACATGTCGAAAAATTATATCGCGAACCCATCGCGATCTCGCGATAAAAATTTTCCTCACCTCTCTGTCGCGATCGCGATAATTTCGTGCTCGCTACAGAGAAGAACATTAGAAATCGAAAAAGAGTTTGTCGCGAGATCGCCAACGTCGCACCGGTGCGATGAAACCTATACTAACACTTTCCCCTCTCTGTCGCGATCGCGACAATTTCGCGCTCGCGACAGAGAAGAAAACTTAAATATTAACTTTGTTTTCCTTTCAAAATAACATCACAAATTGACATAGAAAAAGATCTTACAAATTAGGAGCATCTGTAGAACAAAAAGAATTACATTAATACATAGAAATAACACTCACATATAATATAACAAATAATTAAAAAGAAAAATAATGTCAATTAACCTTCAAACCATTTTTAAAGAGATAAATGAAACCTCCCTTCCATGAAAGGTTTCCTCCAAATATACCTTACATCTTTAACCATTGGCTTTAAATAATTCCCCTTTTTCATTTTTGAGTTCTAGAAAACCTTGATCAAAGATTTGAGTGATTTCAAAGGGTCCACTCCATCTTGATCTTAATTTTCTAGGAAAGAGTTTCAATCTTGAATTGTACAAAAGAACCTTATCCCCAATGGTGAAATGTTTATACCTTGTATGAGCATCATGCCATTTTTTAGATCTTTCTTTATAGATTTTAGCATTTTCATAGGCAAAAAGTCTTAACTCATCGAGCTCATTCAATTGCAAGCATCTCTTGACACTTGCATCCTTTAAGTCATAATTCAAGGTCCTAATGGCCCAATATGATTTATGCTCTAACTCCACAGGCAAATGACATACTTTTCCATAAACCAACCTATATGGTGTCATACCAATAGGTGCCTTAAATGCTGTACGGTATGCCCATAAAGTATCATCCAATTTATGTGCCCAATCCTTTCTAGAATTAGAAATAGTTTTTTCTAATATCCACTTAAGCTCTCTAATGGACACTTCCACTTGACCACTTGTTTGTGGGTGATATGGTGTAGCTACCCTATGATGCACACCATATTTATGTAATAAAGAATCAAAAGAACGGTTAATGAAATGCTTACCTCCATCAATTATGATTGCTCTTGGCACTCCAAACCTTGAGAAAAGCTTCTTCAAAAACTTTAGCACTACCTTTGAATCATTAGTTGGTGTTGCTTTTGCTTCAACCCATTTGGATACATAATCTACACCAACCAGTATGTAATTTTGCCCAAAAGATGTGGGGAAAGGACCCATAAAATCAATCCCCCACACATCAAATACTTCAACTTCATATACGTTATTCAAAGGCATTTCATCTCTCTTACTAATATTACCAGCTCTTTGACATTTATCACACTTAGCAACAAACAATCTTGCATCATGAAACAAAGTAGGCCAAAAGAAGCCACATTCAAGCACCCTAGAAGCAGTCTTATTAGCACATTATGACCCGAATACAAAGCAGTATGACAATGTGTCAAAATGTTTTGATAATCTTCCTCACTTACACATCTACGAATTATGCCATCCCCACTTATCTTAAATAAATAGGGTTGCTCCCAAAGATAGTTTTTGACATCATTAAAAAACTTTTTCTTTTGGTGCCATATCAAACCATTAGGAACAATACCAGTAGCAAGATAAAAATCAGCAAACCAAGGTACATGCACATTTTCAAGTGACATTAATGATTCGTCCAGAAAAGACTCATTAATGCTATCACCTAAAGGTTCATCATTGTTTTCTAACCTTGATAAATGGTCAGCTACTGAATTTTCACTTCACTATTTATCTTTAATAACAAGGTCAAATTCTTGCAATAATAATACCTAACGAATTAATCTAGGTTTGGCATTTTTCTTAGCAAACAAGTACCTCAGTGCAGCATGATCCGTATAAATAATGACTTTAGATCCTAACAAGTAAGATCTAAATTTGTCACATGCATAAACTACAGATAACATCTCTTTTTCAGTGGTTGTGTAATTGATTTGAGGAGGTGATAAAGTGTGGCTAGCATAATAAATCACATGCAAATTCTTACCATGCCTTTGCCTTAGCACACATCCCACAGCTAAGTCACTTGCATCACACATGAATGGCAATTCCCAATTAGGAGTGGTGATAATAGGTGCACTTACAAGGGCTTTCTTCAAAGTATCAAAAGCATGCATACATTCTTCAGAAAATTCAAAAGGCACATCCTTTATTAACAAGTTAGTCAAAGGTTTAGCAATCAATGAAAAATCCTTGGTAAATATCCTATAAAAACCAGCATGACCAAGAAAAGATCTTACCCCCTTAAGTGTAGTGGGTGGAGGTAATTTCTCAATCAATTCTATTTTTGCTCTATCTACCTCAATCCCTTGACTTGAAATCTTATGCCCTAAAACTATCCCCTCATCTACCATAAAATGGCATTTCTCCCAATTAAGAACCAAATTATTTTCTTCACATCTAGCCAATACTTTATCTAAATTTTGTAGACAAAGCTCAAATGAATCCCCATAAACAGAAAAGTCATCCATAAAGACTTCCATTATATCCTCAATCATATCCCCAAATATTGAAGTCATACACCTTTGAAAGGTAGCTGGTGCATTGCATAACCCAAAAGGCATTCGCCTATAAGCAAAGGTCCCATATGGACAAGTAAATGTGGTTTTCTCTTGGTCACTAGGGTAGATAAAAATTTAAAAATATCCTGAATAATCATCTAAAAAATAGTAATGAGAATGGCCAGCTATTCTCTCCAACATTTGGTCAATGAACGGTAAAGGAAAATGATCTTTCCTAGTTGTTGAATTTAACTTCCTATAGTCTATACACACCCTCCAACCGGTGGTGGTTCTAGTAGGAATTAGATCACCCTTCTCATTCCTAACAACCGTCATACCTCCCTTCTTTGGAACACAATGTATTGGACTCACCCAATCACTATCCGAAATTGGATTGATGATCCTAGCATCAAGCAACTTAATAACTTCTTTTTTCACTACCTCTTTCATGTGAGGGTTAAGCCTTCTTTGCCTATCAGCTTTAGGCTGACATTCATCTTATAAGTTTATCCTATGCATGACAACATTAGGACTAATACCTTTTAGATCAGAAATCTGCCAACCAATACTCTTTATCCTTTTTTTAACAACCTCTAACAATGCATACTCTTGTGCACTAGTAAGTTTGTTAGAAATTATAATAGGCAAAGTATGATTAGAGCCAAGAAATGCATACCTCAAATGATTTGGTAGTTCTTTTAATTCCACATTTGGAGGACTTACAATTGAAGGTGGCAAAGGTGCTTCATTTCGATAAAGAAGTTCTGGCCTTAAGCTCTCTTGCTCTATATCTTCATGAACTTCTTCCTCCATTTGAACCTCCTCTTCACCTGCATTTTCCATTACCTCCAAAATGCAATCATTGATTACATTTATTTTCATGCAAACATTTTCATCCATGGGATATTGTAAGGCCCTATCCATATGATATTCCACACTATCATCCCCTACTCTTAAGACTAAAGTGCCCTCATAGACATCTACTAAAGCCCTTCCAGTCCTCATGAAAGGTCTTCCCAATATCAATGGACATTTCACATCATATGCAAAATCTAAGATCACAAAATCAACAGGTAAAATAAACTTATCCACTTTTACCAACACATCTTCAATTATTCCATAGGGTTTCTTAATAGATTGGTCAGCTAATTGCAAAGCCATGGAAGTAGGTTTAACATAATCCAACACCAACTTTTTAAAGATAGACAAAGGCATGAGATTTATACTTGCCCCCAAATCACATAAACATTTAGGAAACTCTACATCTCCTAATGTGCATGGAATCGTAAAACTCCCATTATCTTTAAGCTTAGTAGGCAAATTATTAGAAATTATGGAACTACATGCCTCAGTTATTGTAATAGTGGATATATCTTCCCAATTTCTTTTCCTAGAAATTAAATCTTTAAGAAATTTTGCATAATTAGGAATTTGTGTAATGGCCTCAATAAAATTTAAATTGATGTGCAAATGCTTCAATTTATCAATAAAAGATTGGAATTGCTTATCTTGGTTTTGTCGCTTCAGGCGTTGAGGAAACGGTGGACGAGGTTGAAAAACCTGAGAAGAATTTGCCTTAGATGCCCCTTCTGTCGCGACCGTGATAGGTGTCACGCTCGCGATAGAAGACTCTCCTCCTGCTGTCGTGCTCGTTCCTAGTGTCACGCCCGCAACATTACTTGGCCTTTCTTCTGTCGCGATCGCGACAGGCATCGCGCTCGCGATAGAAGAGTCATTCTTCTTGTCAATTTCCTGTAATTCTCCACTCTTGTTAGTAATAACTTTTTCATTAGTATAAGATTTACCTGACCTCAAATTGATGGCTTTTAGATATTCCCTTGGGTTCTCCTCCGTATTACTTGGTAAAGTTCCTTGTAACCTTGAAAGTAAAGCCTTTGCTAATTGCCCAATTTGCACTTCTAAATTATGTATGGATGAGGCTTGATTCTTTGTAATCTAATCAAACTTATTTTCCAGCCTCTTGTGGTTCTCCTCTTGCGAGTTAAATTTCATATTAATTCCCTCCACAAACCTATCCATCTTAACTTTTATAGCCCCAAACCTATCTTGAGGTTGTTGAAAACCTACACTCCTATTTTGGTTGTTACTATTTCCCCAAGAAAAGTTAGGATGATTTCTCCAACCTGAATTATATGTATTAGAGTAAGGGTTTCCACGACCTTGACCTTGGATAAAGTTAACTTGCTCTTCATTATTAGTTACCCCCAAATTACATCCTTAACTAGAATATCCTAATTACCCACAAATATTACAACTATTTTGCTTACTACCTCCCACTCCTAAACTATTAAGTTTATGAGTTAAGGCTGCTACTTGAGCTTGCAAAGCAACTACAGAATCAATTGCATGTACTCCCCTAGTATTAGAAGAATTAGAATCTCTTACTCTCTCGATAGGCCACATGCAATTGTTCATTGACATTTCCTCCATTAATTCAAATGCTGCTTCAGTTGTTTTTCTCATCAAGGATCCACCAGCTGCAGCATCTATTGTACCTCTTGTAGTTGGGTTAACTCCATTATAGGAAGTTCCTCCATTAATTCAAATGGTCCTCTCGCCTTGTTGAGCTCAAAGACCAGAGATGGTTCGAGACTTTCCATTTATTCATACCTTGATTAAGTTTATAATTGAGTTTTGAATTTAGCATTTCATCCTATTTCTCATTCAATTTTAATGTAATTTAATTAAAGCGCATGTGAATCACATAAAAAAAGCGGTAGATAAAGTAAACAAAAGCGCACGAAAATAAATTACAACAAAACTAGGGGCGGAATACAACCCCCATTGGTAAATAAAATACAATTCATACATAAATCGGGCTATTTATTAAAGATGAGGACATTGGTCCTCTCATGCATAATTAAAGAAAATAATTTTAAAGTGACAGTTTATTTTGGATGAAAAATCTAGGACATTGGTCCCCTTTTAATTTAGAAAAATTCAAGTTTAATTAATAGAAATATTTTTGTGATTTTTTAATTAACGAGCATAAAAATAGATCTACTTATTACAAATTACATATTAGAAATAAAATAATGAAAGCAAAGTAATGAAAATAATAAAAAAATTAACAAATCAACTCCCAAATGGATTTTCAAATCTTTATGGGCTCCCACTTGGTATGAAAAATACTCACACATAAAAATAAGTATTGAAAGTAAAAGAAAAAACAATAAAAGTGAAGTGAATAAAAAATTAATTTAAACATGTAATAAAGATAATTAAAATAAAAACAAATAAACATGCATCATGTATGGCAAATCAAGTAAATGTCATAATAAAATATGCAACTTTTCATATTAACAATTCAACATGCATAAATAATAAAAATAACAACAACAATAAAATTCAACATGCATGAAAACATAAATAATAATAAAAAAATGATAATGATAATGATAACAATAACAAATTATAATAATAAGTACGACTAATAAAAATAATGATAATAATAGTAATAACTAATAAATAATAACTAATAATAACACTAATCACAATAATAATAACAAAACTAATGATAATAATAATAATGTAATAACATCAAAGAAGATGAACAATCAAATTAAATATGCAAAAATAAAATGAAATAAAATAAATATAACATATTAAAACATGATAAATAATAATACCAATAAAAATTACAATAATAATTTATGAACAACAATGATGATAATGATAATCATAAAAATAGAAACAAAAGATGAATAATCAAATAAAGAGCAAAAGGATAATAATAATAATAATAATAATAATAATAATAATAATAATAATAATAATAATAATAATAATAATAATAATAATAATAATAATAATAATAATAATAATAATATGAACAATTAAATAAGAACACAAGAAATAAGAAGTAAAAATAATAGATCTAAAAGAATTTACATGATAATTAATTAATTGGAAAAAAAAATTAAATCAAAAATTAAATTAAGAATTGAGCCAAGAATGTTTACCCTCAAAATTTATCTTGAACAAATGAAGGTAGATGATCTAATTCCTTGTCTTGATTTGTAAGAATAAAATTAGAAAGCAAAGTATTAAAAATGAATTTTTACTCAAGAGCAAATAATTGATTTATTTGTCTCAAAATAAAAATTGTTAATTGAAAAGAAGAAAATTCCCAAGAACAAAAATTGATCTTTTTGCCTTAAGAATTAACTTGGTAAGATCCTTTAGAAATTGAGAGAATTTGTTTTTGAGAGAAAGATGAAGAAGAAAATATTTTTTCTAAAGAAAATCCCCCTAATTCTCACTAAAAAACCATTTTATATTTCCAATTAAAATCAGATTTTTTAATGGCAAAATAAAAATAATTGAATTCTAATAACAGCCAAAAAAACTAAAGAATTTGGATAGTTAGTAGATAAAAGGGTTTTAGAATTAAATTATGCAAAAAAAAAATGAGTTAAAAACACTAAAAGATGAAGAAAAACAGAAATCGGCAGCTGGAAGGGCGAACGGGCACGACAGGGGGCGAGAGACACCCGTCGGCACGCCCGACGGGCGTCTCCCCTGCGCAGTAGCGCACGGGACGCCCTGGGTGTTGCCTGCACGCGCGGACGAGCGCGCCCCACGTACTGGACTTCGCACTGGTGAGCTGCAGCACGCGCCCAACGCTTCCGAAGCCCGACATTCGCGCGATTTTTTTTTAATTTTCTATAAAATACAATAATTTAAAAACTAACTTTTTTTATCCCAAAATAATTTTTAAAATATTTTTAAAATACATTTTTATTTATTCCTAACAAATCAAAAGGACAAGGAAATTATCACTTCCAACGTTCATTCTTTTTGCCTATAAATCGGCACACTTAATTTCATCATTGGGTATGTGACACCCCCATCGCCGTCCCCGTTGGAAGGATGCCGACGGACGTGCTATACGACGCTCACATATACCGATATACACATGCACAATGCGGAAGCATACATATGACCATTCAACGGAAGCATAAGCAAATTAGTAAAACAAAGGAATAACTAAACATAAGGACATACTAACTATTACATTCCCAAAAGAAAACTCAAGATTAAAACATAATTAAATACATATACAATACTACAGAATTACAAAAGCTGAAATACAAAAGCTGAACCAAATACAGAACTTCTAACTCCTACGTGGCCGACCTTGCAGAAGCGTGACTCGAACAGAACCAAACCTGCCACCTGTACGGAAAGGAAATCCGTGCTAAGCGATAAACGCTTAGTGGGGAGAACACACAAGAATATGGACGGCCATTCACAATGGTCGCCAAGGCAAAACACATTCAAATGACAAATGCGGATATTCATAACATATAAATAATCAGACTTGCATATTAAAGGCATTCATTTCAATACTCACAATCGAACCATAACTTCATGTTCAGGATAGACTAAAACAGACACAATACAATACACGTTACAAGCCTCATCATGCTGAACTACATACTATATCACATGCATAAACCTACATGGGTAGCAAATATCAACATCTTACTGTGCGGAGTCACAAGAGCTTTACTCATGCAATTGACATCACTAAATACCCATGCATGAACTGACAACCAAACCATCATGTTAAGAATGCTAGCCATTTAACATACTTAGACATGCCAAACACATACACTAGTCAAATATCCAAAGGATAACATTTAGAGCTTCACAATACCGCTGCGCAACTCTAACATATATCAAGCATCATGCCACAACACTCCGATAGCGGAGACTGAAGGCATAATCAAATAGTATTACATTCATATCATCATGCAGAAAGTACAGTTAAACACCACATACTTACCATCACAACTGCTTCGGTTCACATGCTAATAATTAACAAAACATGTTTAAGTCACATACATAAATACTCTAGCCGAATCATATTCAAAGCATTCAGAAATTTATAACAAAACCCATGACAAGTACGGATAATCATATTAACTATAAAGTCATGCTTACTTAATACAGACATACATTCTGAAGCCCATAGTCACATTCATATACACATAAACTGATTCCTGAAATCCTTATCTTAATCAAACGGATATCACATTCATATACACATAAACTGATTCCTGAAATCCTTATCTTAATCAAACGGATATCACATTCTGATAGTCATTTCAAAGTAACACAAAGCAGTAAAGCACCTGCTGACTCACAATAGTGGATAACGAGTGTACTGAACTGATTAGTACCTTACGGGTACAAGTCGAAAACCATTTATTTTATCACAAAAGCATTTTACTGATGGGGGATCTTAACCCGATCCAAATACATTAAAAAGGATCACGAGGATCCGTACTGAGGGGGGGGGGGTTCGCGAGGAACCATACGGGGGACCTGATCAGGGTCCAAACGTTCAAAGGGCGCTGCAGCTACTGAAGACTCTATTAGGCATGCCTAACTATCCACTAGACTGACTCTCGTAGGTCATGCATAAAACAATTCATGCTTCGAATCGCATAACGCATAATTATATATACATCATGCATAAATCAGAGTACAATAGACATATAAATATGCTCATAAGGTTGGTCATATCTCATACATTCCCATTGCAAAACATAAGACAGTCAATATACTTAACATTTAACCACTGTTCTAAAACATGCAAAGAATCAGGTATAGAAACACTATCATACCAATGATTATCAAAACATAATCCTAAACATGCATTAGGTGAAGATACTAAGCATAAACCATGCATAGTCCAAATTACATTTAACATAATACAATGAGTTTAAAAGCTAAAGTATAATATCAATCAAAGCTCATACAAGTCATACTCAGAAGCATGCAATAATTCCCTTAATCCCATTTTAGCAATACTCATCAAATTAAAGCATGTCAGGAACACATGTGGAGTCATATTATGCCCATGATCAAAAACACATAATCTAAATCAGGAAATGATACAATGCTCTTAAACATGACATGTTATTCTAGATAAGATCCCGATCAAGGACAGGCATAACATAATGCTAAACATAACTAAAATAGGCTAACCAATCAGATAAGATATCACACAGTAGAGAAAAGAGTCATAAAAGCATTTGAAAGTCATTTCATAACAAACTAGCTACGAGGCACAAATCAAAACAGAAAAGCTATACAGGAGCATGTAACAGTATGACATAGTTTATACAGCACTGAAGACCCATACAAAAGAAATAGGAAATTCATTTTGGTTAAAACTGGGCGAAATCGGAAAAAGGAGCTGAAGAGAGGTCGGTCACGAGTCGTGTCACGACTAGTGACTGACCTCAGAGGGGTCACGAGACGTGACCTAGTGTCACGTCTCGTGACCTGCTAGAGAGTCACGGGACGTGACTCTTTGTCACGCCTGGCTTCACAAGAGTCACGCCGTGACTCTAAGTCACGAGACGTGACTTTCCTCTCACAGAGAGAAACAGTCACGCTTCGCAAGCCTTGCCCTTCACATGAGTCACGCCGTGACTCTAAGTCACGAGACGTGACTTCCCTCTCAGAGAGAGGAGTCACGCTTCGCGACTGGAGTCACGCCTTGCCTTTACCAGAGTCACGTCGTGACTCTAAGTCACGAGACGTGACTTTCCTCTCACAGAGAGAAACAGTCATGCTTCGCCACTAGGAGTCACGCCGCGCTATCACGTCCAGCCCGCCGAGAAGTCACACGTCGTGACTAGGAGACAGAGTCACGTGGCGTGACTGGGAGTCACGTCTCGTGACTTGTCTCTCACAGGGAAGTCACGACACACTGGAAACGGGAATTCTACAGAATTGCGATTTCCTGTTCCCAGCAACCCAGAATTCAAAGAACCCGATAAAAATCATTTTCAATCTGATTCAAAACACATCCAAACTCATCTTACCTTACAGTCGATCTTCCAAACGTCATAAACAAGATAATTGCAATTAAATCAACAATCAAATAATCAAAATCATGCATAAACCCATTCAAGAATATAAACCCTAAAAGTTACAGTAGGTTCAAAACACAGACTCAGAACTTCCAAATCAATACTTGTCATGCATTATTAACACATCTATTCACTTAATCATTCATGTACACATTCTAAACCACATCAAATTCCAGAAATTAGACCATACAAACACATTATAAGTCTAGTGAGGAATAGGGCAGAGACAATCAACTGAGATTGAAGAACAGAGAAGTGCAAACACTACATGCAATCCAAAACACTCCGAAACCTAGAATCGAAGATCCAAAATCAGCTTCAAGATCAAACCTCAATCCTTTCCTTGCCTTTGCTTTGCTTCTTCTTACAATCCAAAACTTGCACAAACAAGAAAACCACAATTACTCTTCATAACCCTAATTTGAAGAAAAAACCAGGAAGATGAAGAAGAACAGGAGCACGTAGAAAACGTTAAACCAACTTACCTTTTCAAACAAAGAACAATCCAAGCCAACTCAACTCCAAGCCAAACGTGAAAGAAAGGAAAAACAGAGAAAGGAGAAGAGAAGAAGAAGGGCAGGCGTGACAGGGGGGATCGGGTTGCAATCTGTGTTTTCCTCTCTCACTCTCTTACTTCTTCTTCTATTCTTCATTCAATGCCCACCTAACAATCCACATGGCAGATCCTAATAGGACCACACAATCCACTCAACTTTTCCAAACCAAAAATACTCTTAAGTCCTTAAACAAATAGCACTTCACTCACATACACATTTCTTTCCTTACAAACTTAATTATCTTTTCAATTAGGTCCTTAACACTCCAAATTTCTCAAGCACAAATCACCGAAATACCCTTCCGATCCCGACTTAGCATGCATAATCCGACCAGGGCTATTTTGGGGTGTGACAGGGTAATCCTGATCAAGGCTACTCGGGACCCGGTGTCTACAGTTGCCTCCCAATTTTGGGGAGGCTAGTACGTGGGTGCCTAGGTGAGCCAAAATTCACGAAAGGGAAAGAAGCGCGTACCTGAGGCTGCCTCCTTCCAGCTGCTCCCTCGGGAACAGTGTGGTGATTTGAACTGTGAGTATCCTCTTGGATTGCACTGAGTCGCTGAAAAGACTACAAAGTGCTAGAGACCATGCTCAGATGCTGATGCGTCGGGTCTGCTACAGACTTACAACACCCGAGAAATGTCCTCCTCAGAGGACTGCACCGAGTCTGCTACAGACTACTAAAAGTCCAGGTGCTATCTGTAGATAGCGATGCGCCGAGTCGCTGACAAGACTACAAAATGTAGGAGATATCCCCCTCAAAGGACTGCAACGAGTCTGCTACAGACTACTAAAAGTGCAGGTGCCATCTGTAGATAGCGATGCACCGAGTCACTGACAAGACTACAAAATGCAGGAGATGTCCCCCTCAGAGGACTACACCGAGTTTGCTACAGACTACTAAAAGTGTAAGTGCCATCCGCAGATAGCAATGCGCCGAGTCGCTGATAAGACTATAAAATGCAGGAAATGTCCTCCTCAGAGGACTGCACCGAGTCTGCTCCAGACCACTAAAATTGCAGGTGCCATCCACAGATAGTGATGCGCCGAGTCGCTGACAAGACTAACAAACGCAGGAGATGTCCCCCTCAGAGGGCTGCACTGAGTCTGCTACAGACTACTAAAAGTGCAGGTGCCATCCGCAGATAGCGATGCGCCGAGTCGCTGAGAAGACTACAAAATGCAGGAAATATCCTCCTCAGAGGATTGCACCAAGTCTGCTATAGACTACTAAAAGTGCAGAGGTTGCTCTCTTGAGTTGCACCGTGTCTGCTACAAACTACTAAAAGTGCAAACGATGTCCTCCTCAGAGGACTGCACCGAGTCTGCTATAGACTACTAAAAGTGCAAATGATGTCCTCCTCAGAGGACTGCACTGAGTCTGCTACACAGATGAAAGATATTTGTCTCTTAAGAGATCTAGGAGAATTGCCTCTTAAGAGGTCTAACAAATTGCCTCTTAAGAGGTCCAGGAGATTGCCTCTTAAGAGGTCTAAGAGATTTTACCTGAGTAGCCGTCATCTTGACTTGATCGTCTTGCTCGAATGAATGTTAATGTTGAGCTGAAGCTGTCCTTGACCAACTTTCGTACGTGTGGTCATTACTTGGACTTTTCCTGCAAAGCTGTGTACATAGGAATATATACAATAGATTGTGCATGCAAGTGTAAATGGCCATATGCAGATGTTTGCTATAGAATGGTATGAAATGCATGCAAAAATAGATAGACCATGTCCTGAGTGGTTAAGGGTCCATTGAGGATATGGCTTGGCTGCTCCACCATGCCCCCTGCGGAACTAGAAATGGAATCTTGGCTTAGGGACTCTGACCCGTAAACTCTTCAGAGAGAACCGTCAGGTGTGCATCTTTGCCCCCCGGTCAATGATCATATGCCCGGGATTCTTACTCATGTCCCGAATTATGCGTCATACACTATCCACCTGAAGGGATATAATCCGAAGTAATGCCGCCTTATTGCTCCGGGCATCGGAAGTCATTGTTTTAAAGGTAGTGCGTCCCTTGTGGATTTTCACACTAGCTTTCCTTTGTGGGAAATGCGTCCCCTTAGGGATTTTCACATAACCCTTTGCCTAATTTTTGCCTGGAATGGACCCAACCCAATCCAGCGGCTTTTATTTATTTTATTTTTTTTATGTAGGGCAGACTGCCTATTTCCAAGTTTTCACCCTGTCCCTAGCCTAACTTTTGCTTAGAGAGCCAGTCACGGTTTTCAACTCTAATGGCCTTTTTTTTTCTTTTGGTGCGGTGACAAGAGAAGTGAAGGCTACTATCAGAACCTCCCTTAAGGATGACCAGCACAATTTGCTTAGACATCTTTTGACGAAAAATAATTAGAGAATAGTTTAGATGGAATTCAAAATGCTGTGAGGCCCCTCCCATCCTTTTCCAGATGGCATCTTATCAGCGACTTTCACCTCCAAGTACCATGGCCTCTGGACCCAACCACCTGTGAAGGCTATTATACAACTAAACGGGAGGTTGCCCCCATTGCTGCTACTAGTGCATGCAAGAGACGGGTGCCCATTCCAACAGTTGATAATAGGACCCATCAGCTTAAGCGCTTGGCTTCCAAGAGCAGAGTATAGTTATTTAGATTAGATGCATTCAATAATGAATGACGCTTTTCTTTTTATAAAAGAACTAGAAGATAATGAACACATGAGTCTATTTGCCTTTATTTCATATCTTTCTTGCAAAATTGTGTATATTTCAGTATGATTTCTCTATACATGATCATTATCTAACATAGATTCAAAATGCAAAACTACATCTAATCTCAGAATGGATCGTGAAAGTATCAAAACTCCTGTTTCCAATCAGCCCTCTCGGGTTTTCTTGATTGGACATTTTCTCTCAAGCCTCTAATTTTTTCCCAGGACACCCTTTTTCAGTTTTCATCATGTCGAGGCACCCAATTTTAGCAAGGCCGCCTTTTTTCGGTTTTCAACTCGCGGGGCTTTTATTCTCTTCTTTTGATTTTTAGTCTTTAGCCATGGAACCTTTTGCATCTTTCGATACTAACTGGTTTTTTATATTTGCTTCCATCACTATCTATCGAAAATGATGCTCCCTTGGACAATAACTTTCTCAAGAACAAATGGGCCTTCCTACATTGGTCTGAATTTGCCTCATCCGTCTGAAACATTTGGACTCATTTGCTTAAAGATTAAATCTTCCACTTTCAATAGGTGCTTTCTGACTTCCTTATCGAATGATCGAACATAGTGTTTTCTAATAGATCTGATTGTGATAGTTATCCCACGATTTGTCCTTATCTGATGTGTTTAACTGCTGCAACCGTTGCTGTGCCTAGTCAGTTTCCAGAATATGGGCTTTCATGACTATCCTTAAAGATTTGAGCTCTACTTCGATCGACTGTACTATTTTCGGCCCATGTATTGAGGAATAAAAGGTGACTCCTATAAAGGTCTTATCGGTGGTTCTCTAGCCCTGAAGTGCAAAAGGCCATTTCTCTGCCCAATCCTTGTAATTTCGAACCATCTTGACCAAGATATTCTTGTTAGCAGCCTCTCATGCTCCATTAGTTTGAGGGCAATACAGAGAGGACTTGTGGTCTTTAATGCTATACCTCTAGAGCAACTCCCTAGCGTTAGCCATAAACTGCCCTTCCGTCCTTGGACATAACGTGGTGAGGGAGACCATATAGACAAATTGGATTCTTTTCGATGAACTTGTCTATTGGAGGCCATAGGGCGCACCTCCCCTGTGATGTCTATTCCCAAGCTCGAGCAATCCGTATCCATTGTAAGTCAATAAAACCCTTTTGGTCCTTTTCGGAAGTCAAGAAGAATGGCAAAGTACGGGTATGTATATATCAATGGAATTTGAACAAAGTTTGTCCCTTGGATTACTTTCTTTTGCCCCCATATCAATAGTTTTCGGTCGGATCTACATATTAATTCTTTTCCTTCTTTTTTTTTGCATTATTTTTTCTTCATTTTTTTTATTTGATTTTGTTTTTTTTTTCTTTTTTTTTTTGTTATTTTTTTAAACAAGTGAGGTTCAAATCCTGATAGTTCACACATGCACGCACCTCCTTTCTTAACTATTGGGATAACGTTGGCCAACTAAGTCGGGTGTCTCCGATAAAAATTTAGCCTCGCTTCTGCTTGTGGATTTATTCTTTTAACCTTTTCTAAGCATTCTAGCTTGAATCTTTTGAGCTTCTGTTCGACTGATCCATGATTAGAATATATTGGCATTGCGTATTTGGCGACTTCATGATCATCTCCTGTTCTGTCTTCATAGGTCCAGGTAAAGACTTTTTCATATATTTTTTCTATTTCTCTCTTTTAATCTCTCTTTAGGAGTCACATTAGATGCTATCAAGATTTTCTTTGGGTTTCCAAAGTTTCGAGATTAAATGGAATGGCATCATTTGAATCATTATTAAATATAAATGAGTCATGATCATGCATGGTAAAATCACAAGAAAATATCACACAGATAAGTGAAACCATTCATTTCATTTAAAAATAACTAGATTAACAATGTCATTATCAAATAGTTCAAAAATAAAAAGGAGCATCCAAATAGCTATCTTCTTCCTTTCTTGCCAACACGGATGCTGTAGTCAACGGTCTATTGTCATCCCCGGGAACCATCTTCCTCACCTCTCATCTCCTCATCAATTAAGTATAGAACTTGTCTTCTTAGAGTTCGGCACCCATTAGTCTCATGCCCAGTGCGCTGATGGTAGGCACAATATTGATCCGCTCGATGATCGGGTCGTCCCTGGCTTCTGGCAGGTTTGGCTGGCATTGGCTGTATTTTCCCCCTGTTAACAAAATGAATGAGGTGCTTAGACAAAGGCTTTTCCAGCATAGCATAGTAGCTTTGAGCCATTCCGAAGGTTGAAGCCCTTATAGCCCCGAAATCTTTCCCGTTGCTACCCATGAGACTTGAGCTCCCATGTTTACCCCATCGGCCCATCGGCATTTTAGATCCATGATCTGCTTATTATCGATCAGATCTTGAATCTCATGCCTTAGCCTCGTACAATTGTTCGTCACATGCCCAGTGTGCTGGTGGAAGGCACAATACTGATCGGCCTTGTGATTGGGTTATCCCTGGTTTCTGGCGAGCTTAGCAGGCAGTGGCTGTAGCTTACCTTGCTTCATCAATCTGTTAAGTACCCAAGACAAGGATCTGCCCAAATTAGAGTAATGCCTTTGATCCGCTTTAATTACTAACACTTTACTTGCCCTTTGGGTACCACTGCTATTATCATAGTAACCAACTCCTGGACTTATGGGGCCAGCAATAGTCTTATTGAGAGGTGCCCGGGTAGTTGCAAACTTGGACTTCACAATCTCTTCTTCAAGATCAGTTAGCTTCCTTTCAGTGTTCGAGGAACTGAGGAGGCCCATTGACTGTAAAGGCTTTAGTCCCTTTGCTCTTCCCAGTAGCTTGATTGGTGAGTCGAGTGATGCCTTGTGCCTAGGCTCAGGAGTGGATGGGAATATTACAGCCGTCGTTGCACGAGCCTTCTGAGTTGGGGCCGAGTTAACTTGGCTAATAGCAGTCGTCATGAGTTGGGCTTGAAGAACAAGTGCCATGGCATCCATCCTCTCCTCAATCATGACCAATAACTTCTTTTCTAGATCTTTAAATCTCTCATCTATCTCTTGGGCAATTAGGGCACGAACCTCTTCAGTTTATTGTGAAGGATCAGCCATTTCTAATGCCTATGGATATTCTGATAAAGACACTAGATCTCTGCCAACCAATTTGAACTCCATTTGCTCCTCGAACAACTACGGGGACCCCAAAACCTCCTAGGTAAATGGTCTATAGTGGCTGAAAAAACCAAGGGGTTAGAATGATGCATGAATGGCATGTAATATATGATCGTGTTGTGCAGATGGTCCTCGATGAGTTAAAGATCAATAGCTTACAATAATATGATGCGATGCATGGAAAAAATTATACGTAGGATGATATGTACATGTGAAAGATAATATGCAGAAAAAATGATATACACAAAAAAAAATGAAATGCATATATTTTTTATTTTTTATTAACACGCATGAATGACACGCGATGCATGAGCATGCTGTGCAGCATCAACAACCACATGTAAGCAGATAGATCCCTACAACCTTATCACTCCAGTACACGAGGTCATAGTCTCTTTCCAAGGTGGGATTGGCCCATGGGTCAACAGGGGACCCAATGGGCGCTTATAGTGCATGGTGGGAAACCGGCAACATAACCTCTCCTAACTAATGCACAGGCACATGTGTTATGATCATTCCATATTTAGGCAGTCCGAATAAATTAACACGGGCCTATTGAGGCATGAAAGCCTTTAATTAGGTGATTAATCAAAATATATGGGTCCGCCCAATACATAACGATCCATACAGCAAGTATAGTATTAAGGTTCATACCACCTAGGGGAAGTGTCTACTTTCATTACATAAGCTTTGGCCAAGGTAATGTTACTTTAGGGCTACCCAAGCATGGTCCCTGCCAATAGGTCTAGCTTATCACGAGCATAACGGCCGATCGGGTCTCCATTTAATATACCATAAAGGTACGAGGCTTGGGCTGGTGATTATCCTTAACACTTCCTTACATTGAGAGAACGTAGGGTCGTGCTTTGGGAATGCACCGAGGTTGATAGAGGGACCAAACTAGCATAGATCTAAGGCTCTAATGAGATGTAATGCAATTTTGAAAAGGGATGAAATTTTTAAATTAAAACTCAATTGTAAATTTTAGCCAAGGTACTTTTGAAGGGAAGTCTCTATGTCCCCAGCGGAGTCGCCACTATGACGCGCACCGAACCACGTGGTGCCCCGAATGCTCGCCTTTAGGGTGATCGGGATGAGGGTCATAAAACTAGTAAAAAATTACAAGTGCGTCCATTTGGGGCAACAAGGAGGTTTCTTGGAGTCGCCACCCAATAGAACATTGGGAAAGGTCATCTAGCCTCAGTGAGCCTAAGACAGCGCTGCTATGTCCATTTTGGGCAAGCCAGAGGGGTCTTGGAGGCCCCATCCTAATAGAACATTAGGATGGTCCTCTGGCCTCATGGAGCCTAGGACTATGCAAGTTAAAGCCTTTTTACGAGACACAAGAGGTGTCTTGGAAGTCCCATTCCAATGGAACATTGAAATGGTCCTCTCGCCTCGTTGAGCCCAAAGAGCAGAGATGGTTCGGGACTTTCCATTTATTCATACCTTGATTAAGTTTATAATTGAGTTTTGAATTTAGCATTTCATCCCATTTCTCATTCAATTTTAATGTAATTTAATTAAAGTGCATGTCAATCATATAAAGAAAGCGGTAGATAAAGTAAACAAAAGCGTACGAAAATAAATTACAACAAAATTAGGGGCGGAACACAACCCCCATTGGTAAATAAAATACAATTCATATATAAATCGGGCTATTTATTAAAGATGAGGACATTGGTCCTCTCATTCATAATTAAAGAAAAATAATTTTAAAGTGACAATTTATTTTGGATGAAAAAGCTAGGACATTGGTCCCCTTTTTATTTAGAAAAATTCAAGTTTAATTAATAGAAATATTTTTGTAATTTTTTAATTAACGAGCATAAAAATAGATCTACTTATTACAAATAACATATTAGAAATAAAATAATGAAAGGAAAGTAATGAAAATAATAAAAAAAATAGCAAATCAACTCCCAAATGGATCTTCAAATCTTCATGGGCTCCCACTTGGCATGGAAAATACTCACACATAAAAATAAGTATTGAAAATAAAAGAAAAAACCAATAAAAGTGAAGTTAATAAAAAATTAATTTAAACATGTAATAAAGATAATTAAAATAAAAACAAATAAACATGCATCATGTATGGCAAATCAATTAAATGTCATAATAAAATATGCAACTTTTCATATTAACAATTCAACATGCATAAATAATAAAAATAACAACAACAATAAAATTAAACATGCATGAAAACATAAATAATAATAATAAAAAATAATGATAATGATAACAATAACAAATTATAATAATAAACAAGACTAATAAAAATAATGATAATAATGGTAATAACTAATAAATAATAACTAATAATAACACTAATCACAATAATAATAACAATACTAATGATAATAATAATAATGTAATAACATCAAAGAAGATGAACAATTAAATTAAATATGCAAGAATAAAATGAAATAAAATAAATGTAAGATATTAAAACATTTTAAATAATAATACCAATAAAAATTACAATAGTAATTTATGAACAACAATGATGATAATGATAATCATAAAAATAGAAACAAAAGATGAATAATCAAATAAAGAGCAAAAGGATAATAACAACAACAATAATAATAATAATAATAATAATAATAATAATAATAATAATAATAATAATAACAACACAAGAAATAAGAAGTAAAAAATAATAGATCTAAAAGAATTTACATGATAATTAATTAATTGGAAACAAAAAAATTAAATCAAAAATTAAATTAAGAATTGAGCTAAGAATGTTTGCCCTCAAAATTTATCTTGAAGAAATAAAGGTAGATAATCCAATTACTTGTCTTGATTTGTAAGAATAAAATTAGAAAATAAAGTATTAAAAACGAGTTTTTACTCAAGAGCAAATAATTGATTTATTTGTCTCAAAGTAAAAATTGTTAATTGAAAAGAAGAACATTTCCAAGAACAAAAATAGATCTTTTTGCCTTAAGAATTAACTTGGTAAGATCCTTTAGAAATTGAGAGAATTTGTTTTTGAGAGAAAGATGAAGAAGAAAATATTATTTCTAAAAAAAATCCCCCTAATTCTCACTAAAAAATCATTTTATATTTCTAATTAAAATCAGATTTTTTAATGGCAAAATAAAAATAATTGAATTCTAATAACAGCCAAAAAAACTGAAGAATTTGGATAGTTAGAAGATAAAAGGGTTTTAGAATTAAATTATGCAAAACAAATGAGTTAAAAACACTTAAAGATGAAGAAAAACGGAAATCGACAGCTGGAAGGGCGAACGGGCGCAACAGGGGGCGAGAGACGCCCGTTGGTGTGCCTGACAGGCATCTCCCGCGCGTGCTACGCGCTGGCTTGCGCATTGGGGCGCGGCCAGCGCTGCCGCAGCCCGACATTCGCGCGATTTTTTTTTTAATTTTCTATAAAACACAATAATTTAAAAACTAACTTTTTTTATTCCAAAATAATTTTTCAAATATTTTTAAAATACATTTTTATTTATTCCTAACAAATCAAAACGACAAGAAAATTATCACTTCCAACTTTCATTCTTTTTGCCTATAAATCGGCACACTTAATTTCATCATTGGGTAATCCTGATCAAGGCTACTCGGGACCTGGTGTCTACAGTTACGTGCGCGCATCTTTTTTGTATTTATACATTAGTTTTAGTGCACGAACAAACATATTTTCGTTTATAAGTTCGTGATGATGTAAAATTTTTGCATCCTTGAATTATTTGAGCGTGGGTGGACTTTACTCTTTGCACGTGAATATTGTCTATTGTCATGCGTGCGCATTATGCATTCATCTAAGCCCGTTAGTGCTTTTTTGGGCATATGAATGTGCAATTTGTACTAGTGCAAGAACATGTTTGTGTTGCGTGCGTGCGTCTTTTTTGTATTTGTGCATTACTTTTAGTGGACGAACATGCATGTTTCCATTTTTAAGTGCGTGATGATGTCAAAGTTTGTGCATCATTGAATTATTTGAGCGTGGTTTGTCTTTACTCTTTGCTCGTGCATATTGTCTATTATTGTGCGTGTGCATTATGTATTCCGTCTAAGCTCGTTACCATTTTTTTGGTATATGAGTGTGCATTTTGTACTAGTGCAAGAGCATTTTTGTATTGCATGCACAAGTCTGTTTTGTATTTGTGCATTAGTTTTACTGCACAAACATGCATATTTCCCTTTATAAGTGCGTGATGATGTCAATGTTTGTGCATCCTTAAATTATTTGAGCGTGGGTAGTCTTTACTCTTTGCGCGTGCATATTGCCTATTGTCATATGTGTGCATTTTTGGTTATATGTGTGCATTTTGTGCTAGTGCAAGAGCAAGTTTATTTTGCATGCTTGCATCTTTTTTCTATTGGTGCAGTAGATTTAATGCATGAATATACATGTTTGCATTTTTAAATGCGTGGTTATGTTAAAGATTGTGATGCCTTGATTTTATTGAGCGTGGGTGATCTTTCCTCTTTGTGCGTGCACATTGTCTATTGTCATGCGTATGCTTTATGCATTCTATCTAAGCCCATTAGCGCATTTTTGGTTATATGAATGTGCAATTTTTACGCATGCAAGAACATGTTTGTGTTGCCTACACGCTTCTTTTTTATATTTGTGTATTAGTTTTAGTGCACGAACATGCATATTTTCGTTTATAAGTGCTTGATGATGTCAAAGTTTATGCATCCTTGAATTTTTTGAGCGTGGGTGGTCTTTACTCTTTGCACGTGAATATTGTCTATTTTCATGCGTGCGCATTATACATTCCATCAAAGCCCGTTAATGCATTTTTGGGTATATGAGTGTGCAATTTGTACAAGTGCAGGAACATGTTTGTGTTACATGCGTGCATCTTTTTTGTATTTATGCATTACTTTTAGTGCATGAACATGCATGTTTACATTTATAAGTGCGTGATGATGTCAAAGTTTGTGCATCCTTGAATTATTTAGTGTGGGTTGTCTTTACTCTTTGCTCGTGCGTATTGTCTATTTTCATGCGTGCACATTATGCATTCCATCTAAGCTCGTTAGCGCATTTATGGGTATATGAGTGTGCATTTTTTGGTAGTGCAAGAACATGTTTGTATTGCTTGCTCGCCTCTATTTAGTATTTTTGCATTTGTTTTTGTGCACGAACATGCATGTTTCCATTTATAAAAGCGTGATGATGTCAATGTTTGTGCATCCATGAATTATTTGAGCATGGGTGGGCTTTACTCTTTCCACGTGCACATTATCTATTGTCATGCGTGCGTATTATGCATTCCATCTATGCCCATTACCGCATTTTTGGATTTATGTGTGCATTATCTACTAGTGCAAAAGCATGTTTCTTTTGTCTGCTTGCATCTTTTCTGTATTGGTGCAATAGTTTTAATGCAAGAACATGCATGTTTGCATTTTTAAATGCATGGTTATGTCAAAGATTGTGCATGCCATGAATTATTTGGGTGTGGGTGGTCTTTACTCTTTATGCATGCACATTGTCTATTGTCATTCGTGCGCGTTATGCAATCTATCAAAGCTCGTTATCGTATTTTTTGGGTATATGAATGTGAATTTTGTGCGAGTGCAAGAACATATTTGTATTGCATGCATGCATCTTTTTTGTATTTATGCATTAGTTTTGGTGCACAAACTTGCATGGTCCCATTTATAAGTGCGTGATGATGTCAATGCAGATGCATCCTTGAATTTTGTGAGCGTGGGTGGTCTTTACTCCATGCGCGTGCACAATATCTATTGTCATGCATGCATGTTATGCATTTTATCTGAGCCCGTTAGCACATTTTTAGGTATATGAGTGTGCATTTTGTGCTATTGCGAGAACATGTTTGTGCATCTTTTTGTATTTGTGCACGAACATGAATTTTTACATTTTTAAGTGCGTGGTTATGTCAAAGTTTGTGCATGCCTTGAATTATTTGAGCATTGGTGGTCCATTCTCTTTGCACATGCACATTATTTATTGTCATGCGTGCTCATTATGCATTCCATCTAAGCCCATTAGAGCATTTTTAGGTATATGCCTTTGCATCTTGTGCGAGTGAAAGAAAATGTTTGTGTTTCGTGTGCGCATGTTTTTGTATTTGTGCATTAGTTTTAGTGCACGAACATGTATGTTTGCATTTTTAAGTGCGTGGTTATGTCAGTTTTTATGCATGCTTGAATTATTTGAGCGTGGGTGGTCTTTACTCTTTGTATATGCACATTGTCTATTGTTATACGTGCATTTTATGCATTCCATCTAAGACCATTAGTGCATTTTTGGGTATATGAGTGTGCAATTTGTGTGAGTGCAAGAACATGTTTGCGTGTGTGCATTCTTTTGTATTTGTGCATTAGTTTTTGTGCACAAATATACACGTTTGCATTTTTAAGTGCGTGGTTATGTTAAACTTTGTGCATGCCTTGAGTTATTTGAGTGTGGGTGGTCTTTACTCTTTGTGCGTGCACATTCTCCATTATAATGCGTGCACATTATGGACTCTATCTGAGTCCCTTTGCGCCTTTTAGGTACATGATTGTGCATTTTGTACTATTGCAAGAACATGTTTGTATTGAATGCGTACATCTTTTTTTGTATTTGTGCATTACTTTTAGTGCACGAACATGCATGTTTACATTTTTAAGTGTGTGGTTATGTAAAAGTTTGTGTATGCCTAGAATTATTTGAGCGTGGGTGTTCTTTACACCTTACACGTGCACATTGTCTATTGTCATGCGTGAATTTTATGCATTCCATCTAAGCCCGTTAGCGCATTTTTGGGTATATGAGTGTGCATTTTGTGCTAGAACAAGAACATGTTTGTCTTGCATACATGCATCATTTTTGCATTTGTGCATTAGTTTAAGTGCAGGAATATGCTTGTTTGTATTTTTAAGTGCGTGGTTAAGTCAAAGATTATGCATGCCTTGAATTATTTAAGCATGGGTTGTCTTTAATCTTTCCTCATGTGTATTGTCTATTTTCATGCGTGCGCATTATGCACTCCATCTAAACTCATTAGCACATTTTTTGGTATGTGAATGTGTATTTTTTTTGCTAGTGCAAGAACATGTTTGCGTTGCTAGCATGCATCTTTTTTGTATTTGTGGATTATTTTTAGAGCACGAACATGCATATTTGCTTTTTTAAGTGCGTGGTTATGTCAAAGTTTGTGCATGCCTTGAATTATTTGAGTATGGGTATTCTGTACTCTTTGCACGTGCATAATGTCTATTGTCATGCATGCATTTTAAGCATTCCATCTAAGCCCGTTAGCACATTTTTGGGTATATAAGTGTGCATTTTGTTCTAGTACAAGAACATGTTTGTGTTCGCATGCATGTATCATTTTTTAATGTGTGCATTATAAGTGCGTGATAATGTCAAAGTTTGTGCATCCTTGAATTTTTTGGGCATTGGTGGTCTTTACTCTTTGCGTGAATATTTTCTATTATCATGCATGCGCATTATGCCTTCCATCAAAGTCTGTTAGTGCATTTTTGGGTATATGAGAGTGCAATTTGTACAAGTGCAAGAACATGCATGTTTGCTTTTGTAAGTGCGTGGTTATGTCAAAGTTTGTGCATGCCTTAAATTATTTGAGCGTGGATATTCTGTACTCTTTGCACGAGCACATTGTCTATTGTCATGCGTGCATTTTAAGCATTCCATCTAAGCCCGTTAGCACATTTTTGGGTATATGAGTGTGCATTTTATGCTAGTATAACAACATGTTTGTGTTGCATGCATGCATCATTTTTTAATGTTTGCATTAGTTTTAGTGCACGAACATGCATGTTTACATTTTTATTTGTGTGGTTATGTCAAAGTTTATGCATGCCTTGAATTATTTGAGCATGGGTGTTGTTTACTCTTTGCACATCGACATTGTCTATTGTCATTACGTACATTTTATGCATTCTGCCTAAATCCGTTAACGCATTTTTAGGCATATGAGTGTGCTTTTTGTGCGAGTGCAAGAACATGATTCTGTTGCCTGCATACATATTTTTTGTATTTGTGCATTAGTTTTTGTGCACGAACATGCATATTTCCTTTTATAAATTCGCGATTGCATCCTTGAATTATTTGAGCGTGGGTGGTCTTCACTCTTTACGCGCGAATATTGTCTATTCTCATGCATGCTCATTATGCATTCAATTTAAGTCCGTTAGCGCAATTTTGGGTATATGAGTGTGCAATTTGTACTAGTGCAAGAAGATGTTTGTGTTGCTGCGCGCATCTTTTTTGTATTTGTGCATTACTTTTAGTGGATGAACATGCATGTTTCCATTTTTAAATGCGTGATGATGTCAACGTTTGTGCATCCTTGAATTATTTGAGCGTGGTTTGTCTTTACTCTTTGCTCATGCATATTGTCTATTATCATGGGTGCGCATTATGTATTCCATCTAAGCTCGTTAGCTCATTTTTGGGCATATGAGTGTGCATTTTGTACTACTGCAGGAGCATGTTTGTATTGCACGCTCGGGTCTTTTTTGTATTTATGCATTAGTTTTAGTGCACGAACATGCATGTTTCCCTTTATAAGTGCATGATGATGTCAACGTCTGTGCATCCTTGAATTATTTGAGCGTGGGTAGTCTTTACTCTTTACACTTGCACATTGTCTATTGTCATGCGTGTGCATTATGTATTCCCTCTAAACTCGTTAGTGCATTTTTTGTTATATGTGTGCATTTTGTGCTAGTGCAAGAGCATGTTTATTTTGCATGCTTGCATCTCTTTTGTATTCGTGCAGTAGATTTAATGCATGAATATGCATATTTGCATTTTTAAATGCGTGGTTATGTCAAAAATTATGATGCCTTGAATTATTTGAGTGTGGGTGATCTTTACGCTTTGTGCGTGCACATTATCTATTGTTATGTGTGCGCTTTATGCATTCCATCTAAGCCCATCAGTGCATTTTTGGTTATATGAATGTGTAATTTGTACGCGCTCAAGATCATGTTTGTGTCACACCCCGTTTGCCCCCTAGTTGAATGAGCCATATATGTATGTGTGTGCAATTGCATGAGTTTTGTATCATGAGGGCATTTTGGTAATCTTGCATGTTTTAAGAGTTTTGCTAGCATGTGGGTGCATGCATGGTGCCATGGTGTGAGTTAGTTGGGTTATTTTTGTGTGTGCTCAAGCGCACCATTGTAGTGTGTGTTCATGAGAGTTTCATCATGTGTGGTTGAGTGCACCATAGTAGGATATGCACTAGTGGGATTGTTTTAGTATGTGGTCATGCATATGGTTATAAGGTGTGTTTAGGGAGTTGCACTTGTGTGTGTTGCTCACACATGAGTAGGGTATGTTTAGTTGAGAGAATCTTGTGTGTGTGTAACCTAAGCATCTAGGGTGTGAGTGGCCAAATCCCACTAATTGGAGATTGACACTTGTCTTAGGTTAAGAAAAGAAAAAGGAAAAGAAAGGAAAAAAGTGGAATTCAGATTTTCATTTTTGTGTTTCCCCGTTCATCACCGCCCCTTTCTCCTCTTCTTCTCCTTCTTCTTCTCTTTTGAACCTTAGTTGAGATTCAAGGGTTACTAGTGGGGTTTGATCATCTCTTAGTGTTCATTGGTAAGTTTTATGCATTCATTTTGCTTTTGTTTCAATTTTTCCCATCTTCTATTTTTTAGTTTTTGATTTGGAGTTGGGGTTGATTGGATTTTGTTTGGTTTGTATGTTTTGGTTGGGTTTCCTAGTTGAGCCTCCTCGGGATCCTAAAGGCAAGGAAGTTGTTGGATCTAGTGGAACTAAGCACTAGGAGCTAAGGATTTTGAAGGTTTGGGAACTTTCTTACTTTTGCATGAGAAATGTTCATGTATGTGTTTTGATGATTTCTTGGAATTTGATTGTTAGATGTTCTGTATCTTGATGTATATGATATGGGTATTTGCTTTGAAGTGTGGATCTTGTAAAAGCATGAGTTGATTATGGTAATTTTGGAATTGATGTGGTTTGATGCATAAATTGGGTTTTTGATTGATTCTTGAAATTGAATGTGTAAATTAATGGATTGTATGAAGCTTAATGTTAATAAATGTTGTATTATGGTTGTTAATGTCAATGAGTGGCGGGAATTGAGGTAAGTAACATTTGATTGAGATTTGTGTGGTTGGTTGAGGATTTGGAAGAAGAAAATCTGCAGAATTTCTGCAGATTTTCGAAGTCCCGATGCTGTCGCGATCGCGACAGAGAGCGGTGTTGGGAGCTTTGCTGTCGCGAGCCCACGACAGCCGAAGCAATGTGTACCCTCTGTCGCGACCGCGACAACTGTCGCAATCGCAATAGAGCGTAGTTTGGGCAAGTGCTATCGCGAGCACGCGAACCGTCGCGAGCCCGCGACAGCATCAATTGTCCTCTGTCGCGATCACGACATACGTCGCGAGCGCGACAGGGCCTGGCTCTTCCGTCCTCCTTGCGGTCGCAAAGTCCATCGCACGCACGCAGCGAAGAGACTCCGGTCTCTGTCGCGAGCACGACAGACGCCGCGAGCGCGACAGTTCCTTGCATGCTAATTGAGTTCTCTTCTTTGCGTGAGGTTTGAACTTTCGTTTCTTTTGACAGTTATGAGAATTATGCTTGGTATTTTATGAACATGGAAATATGATATGATTATGCACATATACGATGATGATCTTGGAAATTATGAAATGGATTGAATGGTTTATGTATGACCTGCTAGAGTCTAGTCAGTGGATAGTTAGGCATGCCTAATAGAGTCTTTGCTGCAGCTTCTGTTTTCCGTTCGGACCCTGATCAGGTCCCCGTTTGGTCCTCGCGAACTTCTGTAATGTGTTTGGATCTTGTTTAAGGTCCTTCTGGAAATATTTGTGAATGAAAAGTTAAAATGATTCTTCGTATTCGGTTGGTACTCGTAAAGTACTTTCTGTTCACTCGTTATCCACTACCTTGAGTCAGCAGGTGTTTCAATGCACATAGTGCTGGTATGAATTGTTATATGAGAAAACATATGTTTTATCCTTATGGATTCAATGAAGAAAAGTATAATCTGCTATGAGAATATGATTATTGTTATGAACCTTCTGATGAATGGCTATATGTATGTACGCATATGAACTGCCTTGACGACCGTTGTGAATGGTTGTCCTTATGCTATGTGTTTGTTTCCCCACTAAGCGTTTATCGCTTAGCACGGTGTGTTTACCCGTGCAGGTGCGGAAGGAATTTTGTCTTGGGAGAGTCGCCGCCATCGAAGCCAACGCAACAGGGTCTTAGTGTAGGGCTTATTTTTGTAGCTTTATGATTCTTTTTGTATAGAACTCTCATATTTTGATTATGTATCAGCTTCCGCTTTTGTATATGAAATCTTGGGATTTGTAATTATCTTTTGTATCTCTCAGTTGATCAAAACAGTAATGTAATGCCTCCATTATATTAATGCATGATCAACTTATTCCATGAATGGTGTTGTAAAGTTTTAAATTATCCTGTGTTTCGTTATGTATGTTTATGTATAATTGTATGCGTTTTCTGTATCTATGTGGTGGCACCTTTACTCATACGGCATCTCATTCCTTATCGGATGGGATCGCCTACGTATGGGTAAGGGGCGTTACATGTTTGTGTTGCCTACGCGAATCTTTTTTGTATTTTTGCAATAGTTTTAGTGCATAAACATGCATATTTCCGTTTATAAGTGCGTGATGATGTCAAAGTTTGGCATCTTTGAATTTTTTGAGAGTGGGTGGTCTTTACTCTTTGCACGTGAATATTGTCTATTGTCATGCATGCGTATTATGCATTCCATCAAAGCACATTAGTGCATTTTTGGGTGTATGAGTGTGCAATTTGTGCAAGTGCAAGAACATGTTTGTGTTTCGTGCGTGCATCTTTTTTGTATTTATGCATTAGTTTTGGTGCACGAACATGCATATTTACATTTATAAGTGCTTGATGATGTCAAAGTTTATACATCATTGATTTATTTGAGCATGGGTTGTCTTTACTCTTTGCTCGTGCGTATTGTCTATTTTCATGCATGCGCATTACGCATTCCATCTAAGCTCCTTAGCGCATTTTTAGGTATATGAGTGTGTATTTTTTTTGTAACAACCCAAATTGTACCCTAAAAGGACTAGTGGTATCAATTGTATGATGAGGGTACAAGAGTGATTAAGTGAGTAAATAATTATGTGTATGTAAGGATGTATGAAGGAATCATAAGTTGTTCAAAAGGAAAGAATGAAAGAGGGACTTAGTGGTTATTTACCAAGGATTGAGGTGGATGTTTGGTGAAGAGGTGAGTGCATTCCACGTGTGGAATGCACCTCTTGCCAACAACTTTCCTTCATACAATATATAGATGGAAAAGAGGCAGAAATGGGGATTGGTGATTCACTTGAATTCGGCCATTCTCTTTCCCATTTCTGTATGTCTTTCTTCTTCATTTCATGGAATTAAGCATCTTTTCTTTTCAATTGAAGATTTGGGTTGGTTTGAAGAAGTAAGCTAAGAAGGTAAGTGTGGTTGGAAGTGAATATCTCTTTCTTCTCAATTTCTGTTTTGGATTTGAGTGGCTTGAGTAAAGGACTAAGAGTGTGTCTTGATTGATTGTGCAAGAAGAATTGGACAAGAGGAAGGCTAAAGGCAAGGAAAAGGTCTAGCTAGTGAGAGGGTTCAACAAGCTGCATTTTGAGAGGTTTGGGATATATGTGTTATGTGTTAACCCTGCTTAAGTGATGTACATGTGTTGTTTAGTTTGGAATTAAAGTGTATAATTGATGTATGAATGTGTGGTTTTGGAAATTAAGTGTGATTATGTAATACTTGATAGAGAGAATAATTGAAGTGTGCAATTGATGGGTGATGAGTTATTGAATATTGAACAATAGCCTTGAGCATAGTAAGTGAACAAGTATGAACCCTATTATAGAAGATGTGAATGATAACAAGTGTGATTATTGGCATGTTAATTGCATATGAATGTATGAACTAAGTGTATATTGTATAGTTATAAGTGTGTGTGGATTGGGTTATTGTGTTGATGTTAAATTGAAAGGCATGTTCATGATATGTGTAGATAGGATTGTAAGTGTGCTATGGATTGGCATTTTTGCATAGGTCACGGTGACAAGCAATCTGGTTGCACCGTGAGATATAAAAGGATTGCATTCTGTCCGGATGTTATTGGTATGTCATGGTGCCAAGCATTTTGGTTGCCACCGTGAGATACCTTGAATTGCATTCTGCCTGGATTTTAGTGGTATGTCACGGTCACAACACATGGGTTATCATTGTGAGGTACTCTTGAATTGTATTCTGTTTTGGTAATTCAGTATATGTCACGGTCATAACAAATGGGTTGTGACCGTGACGTACTCTTGAATTGTATTCTGTTTTGGTAATTCTGAGCATGTCACGGTCATAACTAAATTGGTTGTCACCGTGAGGTATTTCCAACATGTGATTTTCTTTATTTAGCCTTATCAAATGTTAATCATGATGGTTAATGGGATTCTTATTTAGTTTAACACTTCTAATTGAGTATGTTAAGAATGATGAATCATGTTTGCTTATGTGTATGAACATGTGTAAGTGATATGTATGAACATGTGTAGGTGATGTGTATGTCTTAGTATTGTATAGTGGATAGAATATATGAATTTTATATTGAGCTATAAGATACATGTGTACATGGAATGAGAATGTAAATGAGAATATGTATATGTTTGACATGAATAACTGTTATAAGCCTGAGATATTCATAGAAGTGGATAGATGGACATGCCTATAAAGGGTTAGTTCTATCACAGCTGTTAGATGTTTGGCACCAACGGGTGTCTAGATGTTTGATACCTTTGGTATCTAGATGAATTGAGATTCCAATCTCCAGATGATTTAAGACTTTTGCCTCCAGATGTTTGATACTGTTTACCAGTATCTAGATGTTTACCCGTATCCACTTATATTATTAGTCAGGCTTTTAGTTGTTGCAATGAATATACGAGACGTTACTATATGAAAGTGATTTAAAAGAAATGCGAATTGAAGTACATGACTATTGTATCAAAGACATTTATATGAGTTTACAAGCACATATGAGTAGATATTTGTTGTACATGAATATGCTAGAGATATGCCATTGTGTTTATATGCATATGAATGTACATGAGAGGCAATGACAACGTTTTACTTGCTAATTGTGATAAGAGCATAAACATTAATTAGGATATACAAAAGTTATAGATACGTTAAAAGTATGGTTGATGGTATGCTCACATGTATATAAATGGACATGATATGCAATGATATGGTATTACATGTTATATGAGATGATAGTTAGAGTTAGATGAATATGAACATGATATATGGTACATGAAATTTAGATATGTTCAAAGCATGTTTGATCGTATGCCTATCATGTTATACGTATGATAAATGCTTATTACTTTTATATGCCCATAATTGATTAGCATATCAGTTATTGATATGTTTGATAATTGATGCTTGTGACTTCGTTAGAAGTCTATTACTTGTGTTATCCCCACTAAGCGTTATCACTTAGCACGGGTATTTTTTCCTTGTAGGTTTACAGGTTCAGTGAGGAGGTGGGCATCTGCATGTCATGGCCACTAGGAGTATAGTTGAAGTCTTTTTATATAAGTGATAAAGTACTTTTGTATAGTTTAGTATTTGTATATGTAAAGTCCGTTTGTTTATGGTTTGTAAATGTTAAAGTAGAGAGAATGTTTTTGTAATGCATAAAGAACAATAATACTATGTAATGTAAATGGCTTTGAGATTTTGGTTTGAACCATGTTTATTCCGCTGCATATGTAACATGTATGATTACCATTTCTGCTTCCGCATGATTGTTTTGTTTGTGTATGCATGTGTGACAACCTGACATTCTCCCAAGGGGGTGTTGGGGCATTACAAGTTTTGGTGTCAGAGCATAAGTAGATGGTTTAGGACAATAAGATGTTAGAGTATTAATTAGATGTATGTGAGTTTGTCCAGAGTTGTGGCCTAATGCAGATGTTGTCTTGTGTAGAGAGTAGATGGAATCGAATCTGAGCGAGAATGTAGGAGAGACGAGGGGAAGTCTAAATCTAGTGAGAGTTAATCAGCCTACACCTAAGCGACCTCCTGCTGAAGGTTCGGGTCTAGCTCAGGACAATCTGATAATAGTGCAAGGGTTGAGCAGTTTATAGACAGATTGACTTTTCCTAAGGCTCCTTCGGATCTTATTAGAAAGAGAAGAGCAGAGGAGTTTTATGGGACTACTTTGGATCAATCGGATGTGGATGAGTTTTGGTTGGAAAAGATGGAAAGGATATTGCAAGAAATTAATTGTCCTCAGAATCAGCGGGTGATATGTGCAGTATCATTATTGCAAGATCCAACCTATGACTGGTGGAAACTAGTGCTTCGGAATCCCCAGCAACCAGATTAGTTGACGTGGAACTTCTTTGCCAAAGAATTTGAGAAGAAGTATGTCACCAAAGCGTATAGAGAAGTGAGGAAGAAGTTTGTAAGTTTCAAACAAAGGAATATGACAATAGGAGAATATGAGAAGGAATTTAGTCGACTGAGTAAGTATGTACCAGATGCATTGTTAACAAAAGACTTTAGATGTCGACAGTTTGAGGATGGATTGAGAGAGTCTATTAGAGGACCTTTATCACCGATGGCTATTATGCAGTCGGTGAATTATTATCAGTTAGTCTTGGCAGCCATGAAATTGGAAGAAGCTGAATTAGTAAAGCAAAGGAAAGAGCAGAAGAGGAAAGTACTAGAAAATAATAGAGTTAGTAGCAAGAAGGCTCGAGGAGCCGCAAGTGGAAAGGTTACTAGAAGTTCGATTTGAGAGCCTGCATCGATGGGTAGTGTTGTGCCACCTTTCAGTAGAGAAAGCACAATACGTAAGTGTGAGCATTGTCAAAGGAATCATTGGGGTACATGTAGGAAGCTCATGGGAGCATGTTTCAAGTGTGGTGGTATGGACCACATGTTTGCTAACTGTCCAGAGATTAAAGAGAATTTGGGTTTGTAAGTGAGTAAAGGAAATGTGAATGTGTCTGGATCAGTCAGAAGTGGCAGAGGAAGAGGTAGAGCGGCTCGAGTAATGTCGGAGATAATAGAGAAGCCAGTTGCTCCTGGAGGTTCAGGTCGAGTCTTTGCCATGATCAGAGAAGAGGTCGATGATCCTGCTGGTCTATCTGGTAAGTTTTACATTTCTGTATTGATTGGAATGATTTCCTATTTATTAGCATGGAAATTTCGAGGACGATATTTCTTAAGGAGGAGAGAATTGTAACGGCCCGAATTGTACCCTAAATGGATTAGTGGTATCAATTGTAAAATGAGGGTATAAGAGTGATTAAGTGAGTAAATAATTATGTGTATGTAAGGATGTAATTGAAGGAATCATAAGTTGTTCAAAAGGAAAGAATGAAAGAGGGACTTAGTAGTTATTTACCAAGGATTGAGATGGATGTTTGGTGAAGAGGTGAGTGCATTCCACGTGTGGAATGCACCTCTTGCCAACAACTTTCCTTCATGTAATATATAGATGGAAAAGAGGCAAAAATGGGGATTAGTGATTCACTTGAGTCCGGCCATTCTCTTTCCCATTTCTGTATGTCTTTCTTCTTCATTTCATTGAATTGAGCTTCTTTTCTTTTCAATTGAATTTGAGAATTTGATTTGGATTGGTTTGAAGAAGTAAGCTAAGAAGGTTAGTGTGGTTGGAAGTGAATATCTCTTTCTTCTCAATTTCTATTTTGGATTTGAGTAGTTTGAGTAATGGACTAAGAGTGTGTCTTGATTGATTGTGCAAGAAGAATTGGACAAGAGGAAGGCTAAAGGCAAGGAAAAGGTCTAGCTAGTGAGAGGGTTCAGCAAGCTGCATTTTGAGAGGTTTGGGTATATGTGTTATGTGTTAACCCTACTTAAGTGATGTGCATGTGTTGTTTAGTTTGGAATTAAAGTGTATAATTGATGTATGAATGTGTGGTTTGGGAAATTAAGCGTGATTATGTGATATTTGATAGAAAGCATACTTGAAGTGTGCAATTGATGGGTGATGAGTTATTGAATATTAAACAATAGCCTTAAGCATAGTAAGTGAACAAGCATGAACCCTAATTTAGAAGATGTGAATGATAACAAGTGTGATTATTGGCATCTTAATTGCATATGAATGTATGAACTAAGTGTATATTGTATGGTTATAAGTGTGTGTGGATTGTGCTATTGTGTTGATGTTAAATTGAAAGGCATGTTCGTGATATGTGTAGAGAGGATTGTAAGTGTGCTGTGGATTAGCATTTTTGCATAGGTCACGATGATAAGCAATTTGGTTGCCACTGAGAGATATGCAAGGATTACATTCTGTCCGAATATTATTGGTATGTCATGGTGCCAAGCATTTTGGTTGCCACTGTGAGATACCCTGGATTGCATTATGCCTGGATTCTGGTGGTATGTCACGGTCACAACAAATGGGTTCTCACCGTGAGGTGCTCTTGAATTTTATTATGTTTTGTTAATATAGTATATGTCACGGTCATAACAAATGGGTTGTCACCGTGAGGTACTCTTGAATTGTATTTTGTTTTGGTAATTCTAAGCATGCCACAGTCACAACTAAATTGGTTGTCACCATGAGGTATTTCCAACATGTGATTTTCTTTATTTAGCCTTATCAAATGTTAATCATGATGGTTAATGGGATTCTTATTTAGTTTAACACTTCTAATTGAGTATGTTAAGCATGATGAATCATGTTTGCTTTTGCGTATGAACATGTGTAAGTGATACGTATGAACATGTGTAGGTGGATGTGTATGCCCTAGTATTGTATAGTGGATAGAATATATGAATTTTATATTGAGCTATAAGATATATGTGTACATGGAATGAGAATGTAAATGAGAATATGTATATGTTTGACATGAATAACTGTTATAAGCCCGAGATGTTCATAGAAGTGGATAGATGTGCATGCCTATACAGGGTTAGATGTATCGCAACTGTTAAATGTTTAGCACCAAAGGGTGTCTAGATCTTTGATACCTTTGGTATCTAGATGAATTGAGATTCCAGTCTCTAGATGATTTGATACTTCTGTCTCCAGATGTTTGATACTGTTTACCAGTATCTAGATGTTTACCCGTATCCACTTATGTTACGAGTCAGGCGTTTAGTTATTGCAATGAATATACGAGATGTTACTATATGAAAGTGATTTACAAGAAATGCTAATAGAAGTACATGACTATTGTATCAAAGATGTTTATATGAGTTTACAAGCGCATATGAGAAGCTATTAGTTGTACATGAATATGCTAGAGATATGCCATTGTGTTTATATGCATACGAATGTACATGAGAGGCAATGACAACGTTTTACTTATTGATTGTGAAAGTAGAAAAAGTCAAAAGAACATGAACATGAATTAGGATATACAAAAGTTATAGATACATTAAAAGTATGGTTGATGGTATGCTTACATGTATATAAATGGACATGATATGCAATGATATGGTATTACATGTTATATGAGCTGATAGTTAGAGTTAGAGGAATACGAACATGATATATGTTGCATGAAATTATAGATATGTTCAAAGCATGTTTGATCGTATGCATATCATGTTATAAGTATAATAAATGCTTATTACTTTTATATGCCCATAATTGATTAGCATATCAATTATTGATATGTTTGATGATTGATGCTTGTGACTTCGTTAGAAGTCTATTACTTATGATATCCCCACAAAGCGTTATCGCTTAGCACGGGTGTTTTTCCCATGTAGGTTTACAGGTTCAGTGAGGAGGTGGGCATCTGCAAGTCATGGCCACTAGGAGTATAGTTGAAGTCTTTTTGTATAAGTGATAAAGTACTTTTGTATATTTTAGTATTTGTATATGTAAAGCCTGTTTGTTTGTGGTTTGTAAATGTTTAAGTAGCGAGAATGTTTTTGTAATGCATAAAGAACAACAATATTATGTAATGTAAATGGCTATGAGATTTTGTTTTGAACCATGTTTATTCCAATGTGTATATAACATGTATAATTACCATTTCCGCTTCCGCATGATTTTTTGTTTGTGTATGCATGTGTAACGACCCGACATCCTCCCAAGGGGGTGTTTGGGCGTTACATTTTTCTAGTGCAGGAACATGTTTGTATTGCATACGCGCGTCTATTTAGTATTTCTGCATTAGTTTTAGTGCATGAACATGCATGTTTCCATTTATAAATACGTGATGATGTCAACGTTTATGCATCCTTGAATTATTTGAGCATGGGGGGTATTTACTCTTTCCACGCGCACATTGTTTATTATCGTACGAGCACATTATGCATTCCATCTAAGCTCGTTAGCGAATTTTTTTATGTGTGCATTTTGTACTAGTGTAAAAGCATGTTTCTTTTGCGTGCTTGCATCTTTTTTGTATTGGTGCAATAGTTTTAATGAAGGAACATGCATGTTTGCATTTTTAAATGTGTGGTTATGTCAAAGATTGTGCATGCTATGAATTATTTGAGCGTGGGTGGTCTTTACTCTTTGTGCATGCACATTGTCTATTACCATGCGTGCACATTATGCATTCTATCAAAGCCCGTTAGATTATTTTTGGGTATAAGAATGTGAATTTTGTGCGAGTGCAAGAACATGTTTGTGTTGCATACGCTCGTCTTTTTTATATATGTGCATTAGTTTTGGTGCACAAACTTGCATGTTTCCATTTATAAGTGCGTGATGATGTCAATGTTTATGCATCCTTGAATTTTGTGACTGTGGATGGTCTTTACTGCTTGCATGTGCACAATATCTATTGTCATGCGTGCACATTATGCATTCCATCTGAGCCCATTAGCACATTTTTAGGTAAATGAGTGTGCATTTGTGCTAGTGCGAGAACATGTTTCTGCATCTTTTTGTATTTGTGCATTAATTTTTGTGCACGAACATGCATGTTTGCATTTTTAAGTGCGTGGTTATGTCAAAGTTTGTGCATGCCTTGAATTATTTGAGCGTTGGTGGTCTATTCTCTTTACGCATGCACATTGTCTATTGTTATCCGTGCTCATTATTCATTCCATCTAAGCCCATTAGCGCATTTTTGGGCGTATGCTTGTGCATCTTGTGCGAGTGAAAGAAAATTTGTGTTGTGTGCGTGCATGTTTTTGTATTTGTGCATTAGTTTTAGTGCACGAACATGTTTGTTTGCATTTTTAAGTGCGTGGTTATGTCAAAGTTTATGCATGCTTGAATTATTTGAGCGTGGCTGGTCTTTACTCTTTGCACGTGCACATTTTCTATTATCATACCTGCATTTTATGCATTCCATCTAACCCCATTAGCAAATTTTTTGGTATGTGAGTGTGCATTTTGTGTGAGTGCAAGAACATGCTTGCGTGTGTGCATCCTTTTGTATTTGTGCATTAGTTTTTGTGCACAAATATGCATATTTGCATTTTTAAGTGTGTGGTTATGTTAAAATTTGTGCATGCCTTGAGTTATTGGAGTGTGAATGGTCTTTACTCTTTGCACATACATATTGTCTAGTGTCATGCGTGCGCATTTTGGACTTTATCTGAGCCCCTTTGTGCCTTTTGGGTATATGATTGTGTATTTTGTGCTAGTGCAAGAACATGTTTGTGTTGTGTGCGTACATCTTTTTTGTATTTGTGCATTACTTTTAGTGCACAAACATGCATATTTACATTTATAAGTGCGCGGTGATGTCAACTTTTTGCATCCTTGAATTATTTAAGCGTGGTTGTTCTTTACTCTTTATGCGTGAATATTGTCTTTTATCATGCATGTACATTATACATTCCATCTAAGCCCGTTTGCGCATTGCTTTTAGTGGACAAACAAGCATGTTTACATTTTTAAGTGTATGATGATGTGAAAGTTTGTGCATCCTTGAATTATTTGAGCATTGTTTGTCTTTACTCTTTGCTCGTGCATATCGTCTATTGTCATGCGTGCGCATTATGTATTCCATCTGAGCTCGTTAGCGCATTTTTTTGTGTATGAGTGTACATTTTGTACTAGTACAAGAGCATATTTGTATTGCATGCGCGGTTCTTTTTTGTATTTATGCATTAGTTTTAGTGCACGAACATGCATGTTTCCCTTTATAAGTGTGTGATGATGTCAAAGTTTATGCATCCTTGAATTATTTGAGCCTGGGTTGTCACACCCCGGAATGTACCCTATAAGGATTTGGGCATATTGTAGATGAGTAGTGATCAAAGTTGTGTAATTTGATGGGTTAGGTTTTACCAAATGGACAAATTAAGGATTTAAGTAAAAGTTTCGGCAAGTGCGGCCAATGGTAAAATTGTGAAGTATGAAATTCGAACATGATTGAAAGAATAAAATTTATTTATGTGGGCCTATGTGAAGGATTATTAAGTTATAAAATCTCCATGCATAAGGAAATGAGAAGTTGGAGGATTAAAAGGAGAATTGGACACAAATATCTAAATTGGACCTATGGAAAGATGACATGTGGCAAGGAGAGAGAAAGAGAGAGGAGCATTATTAGCTGCCTTGTTCTTCTGTTCTCTCCTCCTCACGCTACTTCCTCTTCTCTTCTTCTGCTTCCTCTTGTTTTATCATGATCCATCTTCTTTTGGCTGGAGTTGTTGTAAGGTGATGGGTGTTTTGTTTGAGATTTGAGCTAGGTTTGAAGATGCAAGTTTAAGTTTGAGTCCTTCTTCCATTTCTTTGAGTGGTTTTTGGAACCCTAGATTTATGTTTTGTGAATTTGTGTGTTTTGCTGAGGATTTTGGATGAAAAAGACTTTGGATGGGTTTTGGAACAAGAAAGATCAACCAAGGAAAGCGATTAGGAGCAAAGGAGTTAAGGTTAGGGATTTTGTTATTTTTGATGCATATTCTAATTTTGGTGTTTTGATTGGATTTTCTGGAAATTTATGGAGTTAAAGTTGTTTAGATTTGTTCAAACGTTATGGGTTTTGTGTTAATTGTGAGGTTTTGAATGAGGCATTTGAGTTGTGTTAAAGTTTGAATTGATTAGGAGCTTTTGGGTATGAGTTTGTAAGGAAGAAATTCTGCAGTTCGTTGGAGATCTGGAACTGTGACTCTATCACGATCGCGACAGAGCCCAGTGATTCCAGCATCTCCCGATCGGCCAAGCTAGGAGTGGAGGAATGCACGAGTCCTGTCAAGCTTCACGACTCGGCATGAGGATTTCGCTCGGCATGAGAGCCTGCTTGGTATAAGGATTTCGTTCAGCGTGTGAGATCTCGCTCGGCATGGCTTGGGAGCACGAGTCGTGCTGTGAAGCACGTCTCGTACTGGGAGCTTGTTCGGCTTGGAGCTCGTTCAACTGGAAGCCCATTAGGCTCGGAAGCACGTCTCGTGCTGGTAGAGCACGACTCGTGCTGGTGATTCCGCTCGGCGGGGTTTTCGTTCGGCATGGAAGCCTTTTGGCTTGGAGGAGCACGTCTCGTGCTGGCAAGCACGAGTCGTGACAACTCCCACCCCTTTTCTCTGTTCTTTTGTTATGCTATGATAATTTACCTTCATGAGTCGTGGCAGTAAGCACGACTCTTGATCACCTCCTGGCACAAGCGCGACAGACCTCTCTGTCCTAAGATGTTTTGAAAATCTTCTCCTTTGCTCGGTTTCTCACTTGTGTTATGTCTCTATAAATTAAAATGAGTACTTTAATCTATGAATTTTTCAAATGCTTCTATGCATGTTAGTAATTTATTTATGAGACTTTTGTTTACCATTATTATTTAATGGCAGTTTGTGCATAAAGTACTGTAATTTATTTGTTAAGTCTATATGAGTGCTTGATGTTAATAATATAGCTATATTCAGTATGTTCATATGCATATGATAAATATCATTGGTACATGTGATATGAAAATAAGTGAATGCATAATGAATAATGACATGATTACGTTTAATATGTTCATGTGAATATCTTAATCTATGAAACTACACATGACTAGTTTGAATACAATAAATGAAATTAGTGCATATGATAGGTATATATATATATATTGATACATGAATCTATGTGATCATAAAGGAATAATGTTGGTCTTTGATGAAATGGGTATATATGTATAAAATGTGAAAGAATCTAATAATGATATGGGATTATAGCCTGCGTTAGTCGAGTCGTTGATAGATAGGCATGCCTATAGAGTTCTGATAGTTACAGCCCTCCGTTCTGTTCTAGACCCTGATCAGGTCCCCGTTTAGTTCCTCTTGAACCTCAATGTGTACGGATCTTGTTTAAGATCCCCAATGTGAAAAATGTTTTTGAATGAGAAAATGTGATATTACTTTTCGATTCGTACCTATAAGGTACCACAATGCGTTTAGTTTGATTCGTACCTGTAAGGTGTCGCCGTGTGTTCACTCGCTTATCCACCCCTATGACTTAGCAGGCAACTAAAAGAGTAAAGTTAATGTGAATTAAATTGATAAGTTTTGTGATGATTGCAAAATGATTTTGTAAATAAACATTTGATGGAATTGTGATAAATGCCATTTGACTGGTGCTTTACGCACCCCTCTATTCTGGATCCTTTATGGACTCGAATGTGGAATTGTATGGTATCTTCGGATACCTAAATGGTTTTGTATCTGAATCTAATGTCAGTTACTCGAAAAGAGATATAACAAATGATGTTGTTATAATAAATGTGTATGAATGAATACTGTTTGCATAAGAATTCATATGTGAGAAATGCCTGTTATTAATCTGTTCATAAGTTATGAGTATGATTGTCTATGTAAAGTCTGTGTAAGAATTTTTGAAATGATTGATATGCATATTTGCTATAGTTAAGTACTCAGTAAATGAACTCTATGAATATATCCGTTTATATGTTTAAATTGAGAATATAGGTATGTATTGTGTTATCTACCTTCTGGATCTTAGCCTGGATAGTTACTGTAAGTATTTTGGGAAGGAATTAATGTGCCTTGCTATTGATTTTAATAAATACAGTAAGTCATATATATGTTGATTGGTAAGTAAGGAATAATAAAGTGTTAAGCATGATATAGATAATTGAATTTAGGAAATGAGTTAAGATTAAATTTGGAATATGTGTGCATAAGTTTCTGTAGAACTACGTGGTTCTGATTCCGAACCATAGGGATACGTAGGAAGCTTGGAACAACATTTCAAGCTCGAAGCAAATCGAAGAACTAAAGTGTCTTGTTTAGTTCTGAACAATTAATGGTTTGAACAATGTAATGTTTTGTTTAGTTTTAAACATGTAACGATTTGATTAAATGAAATGTTTTGAGTTAAGAAATAATTCAATGAGTCAGGTAAACGATAAGTATATCTAATGTAATTGTGAATAAAATGTAACATAGAATTTTCTGGTCATGGTATATGAATGAATCTGCATATTAAAATTGTTTAAGTTTTCGTATGAAAGTAATGATATGAGTTCACATTAACTGAAGCCAGTTTCCTTTATGCTTATGTCTGTATACATATATCTATCGATTCGTATGTGTATGCCTCGGCAACCACTTTGAGTGGCTGTCCATTATTTGTTTAGCCCGACTAAGCGTTATCGCTTAGCACGATTGTTTGTCCGTGCAGGTTAGGAGATCAGAGTAGCGTAGCGGTCCACTGAGGTTTGGCCAACGAGTCACTAGATTTTCATAGGAAGTGTTTTTGATTTTGGCATGTAATTAAGTTTATTTATGAGCATTTGTAATAATCTTTAGTGCGAATAATGGTGTGTAGATGACAATAGGTTTAGGACGTGCATGTTTTGAGGTTATGATTTTAGAAATTTTATTGTTCTGATCTCTGCATTGCCATGTGTGTCCTTGTCTAGTGGCACCTTCTGCTCACCGTAGCTCTTCACCCTACGAAATGCTACGTGTGGGAGTTGGGGGTGTTACATGGGTAGTCTTTACTCTTTGTGTGTGCACATTGTCTATTGTCATGCGTGTGCATTATACATTCCCTCTAAGCCCATTAGTGCATTTTTGGTTATATGTGTGCATTTTTTGCTAGTGCCAGAGCATGTTTATTTTATATGCTTGCATCTTTTTTTTTATCGGTGCAGTAGTTTTAATGCATGAATATGCGTGTTTGCATTTTTAAATGCGTGGTTATGTCAAAGATTATGATGCCTTGAATTATTTGAGCGTGGGTGATCTTTACTCTTTATGCGTGCACATTGTCTATTGTTATACGTACGCTTTACGCATTCCATATAAGCCCGTTAGTGCATTTTTGGTTATATGAATGTGCAATTTGTACGTGTGCAAGAACATGTTTGTGTTGCCTGTGCGCGTCTTTTTTGTATTTGTGCATTAGTTTTAGTGCACAAACATGCATGTTTCCGTTTATAAGTGCATGATGATGTCAAAGTTTGTGCATTTTTGAATTTTTTGAGCGTGGGTGGTCCTTACTCTTTGTGCGTGAATATTGTCTAATGTTATGCGTGCGCATTATGCATTCCATCAAAGCCCATTAGTGCATTTTTTGGTATATGAGTGTGCAATTTGTACAAGTGCAAGAACATGTTCGTGCATCTTTTTGTATTTATGCATTAGTTTTTGTGTACGAACATGCATGTTTGCATTTTTAAGTAAATGGTTATGACAAAGTTTTGCATACCTTGAATTATTTGAGCGTTGGTGGTCTATTCTCTTTGCGTGTGCACATTAACTATTATCATGCATGCTTATTATGCATTCCATCTAACCCCATTAGTGCATTTTTGGGTATATGCTTGTGCATCTTGTGCGAGTGAAAGAAAATGTTTGTATTGCGTGCGCACATGTTTTTTTATTTGTGCATTAGTTTTAGTGCACGAACATGTGTGCATGCATTTTTAAGTGCATGGTTATGTCAAAGTTTATGCATGCTTGAATTATTTGAGCGTGGGTGGTCTTTACTCTTTGCATGTGGACATTGTCTATTGTCATACGTGCATTTTATGCATTCCATTTAAGCCCATTAGCGCATTTTTGGGTATGTGAGTGTGCATTTTGTGTGAGTGCAAGAACATGTTTGCGTGCGTGCATCTTTTTGTATTTGTGCATTAGTTTCTGTGCACAAATATGCATGTTTGCATTTTTAAGTGCATGGTTATGTTAAATTTTGTGTATGCCTTGAGTTATTTGAGTGAGGGTGATCTTTACTCTTTGCGCGCACACATTCTCTATTATCATGCATGCACATTATGGACTCTATCTGAGCCCCTTTGCTCCTTTTAGGTATATGATTGTGCATTTTGTGCTAGTGCAAGAACATGTTTGTGTTGCGTGCGTACATCTTTTCTGTATTTGTGCATTACTTTTAGTGCACGAACATGCATGATTACATTTTTTAGTGCGTGGTTCTGTAAAAGTTTGTGTATGCCTTGAATTATTTGAGCATGGGTGTTCTTTACTCCTTACACGTGCACATTATCTATTGCAATGCGTGAATTTTATGCATTCCATCTAATCCCGTTAGCGCATTTTTGGGTATATGTTTGTGCATTTTATGCTAGAATAAGAACATGTTTGTCCTGCATGCATGCATCATTTTTGCATTTGTGCATAAGTTTAAGTGCACGAATATGCTTGTTTGCATTTTTAAGTGCATGGTTAAGTCAAAGATTATGCATGCCTTGAATTATTTGAGCGTAGGTTGTCTTTACTCTTTGCTCGTGCGTATTATGCATTCCATCTAAGCTCATTAACTCATTTTTGTGTACATGAGTTTGCATTTTTTGCTAGTGCAAGAACATGTTTGTGTTGCATATTTAGTATTTGTGCATTTGTTTCTCTGCACGAACATGCATGTTTCCATTTATGAATGTGTGATGATGTCAACGTTTGTGCATCCTTGAATTATTTGAGCGTGGGTGGTCTTTACTCTTTCCACGTGCACATTTTCTATTATCATGCGTGCGCATTATCCATTCCATCTAAGCCCGTTAGTGTATTTTTTATTTTATGTGTGCATTTTATACTAGTGCAAAAGCAAGTTTCTTTTGCGTGCTTGCATTTTTTTTTGTATTGGTGCAATAGTTTTAATGCAGGAACATGCATGTTTGCAATTTTGAATGTGTGGGTATGTCAAAGATTGTGCATTCCATGAATTATTTGAGCGTGGGTGGTCTTTACTCTTTGTGCTTGCACATTGTCTATGGTCATACTTGCACGTTATGCATTATATCCAAGCCCGTTAGTGTATTTTTGGGTATATGAATGTGAATTTTGTGCGAGTGCAAGAACATGTTTGTGTTGCATGCATGCGTCTTTTTTGTGTTTGTGCATTCGTTTTGGTGTGCGAACTTGCATGTTTCCATTTATAAGTGCGTGATGATGTCAATGTTTATGCATAATTGAATTTTGTGAGCGTAGGTGGTCTTTATTCCTTGTGCGTTCACAATTATCTATTGTCATGCGTGCGCATTATGTATTCCATCTGAGCCTGTTAGCACATTTTTAGGTATATGAGTGTGCATTTTGTGCTAATGCAAGAACCTGTTTGTGCATTTTTTTGTATTTGTGCATTAGTTTTTATGCACGAACATCCATGTTTGCATTTTTAAGTGCATGGTTATGTCAAAGTTTGTGCATGCCTTGATTTATTTGACTGTTGGTGGTTTATTCTATTTGCGCGTGCACATTGTCTATTGTCAAGCGTGCTTATTATGCATTTCATCTAAGCCTATTAGCGCATTTTTGGGTATATGCTTGTGCATCTTGTTCAAGTGAAAGAAAATATTTGTATTACGTGCGCGCATGTTTTTTTATTTGTTCATTAGTTTTAGTGCACGAACATGCATGTTAGCATTTTTAAATGCTTAGTTATGTCAAAGATTATGCATGCCATGAATTATTTGAGCGTGGGTGGTCTTTACTCTTTGTGCGTGCACATTGTCTATTGTCATGCATGTGAGTTTTCATTCTATGCAATCCCATTAGAGTATTTTTGTGTATATGAATATGAATTTTGTGCGAGTGCAAGAACGTGTTTGTGTTGCATGCGCGTGTCTTTTTTGTATTTGTGCATTAGTTTTGGTGCACGAACTTGCATGTTTCCATTTATAAGTTTGTGATGATGTCAATGTTTATGCATCCTTCAATTTTGTGAGCGTGGGTGGTCTTTTGTCCTTGCACATGCACAATATCTATTGTCATGAGTACACATTATGCATTTCATCTGAGCCTGTTAGCACATTTTTAGGTATATGAGTGTGCATTTTGTGCTAGTGCAAGAACACATTTGTGCATCTTCTTTTATTTATGCATTAGTTTTTGTGAACGAACATGCATGTTTGCATTCTTAATTTCATGGTTATGTCAAAGTTTGTGCATGACTTGAATTATTTGAGCATTGGTGGTCTATTCTCTATGTGCGTGCACATTATCTATTGTCATGGGTGCTCATTATGCATTCCATCTAAGCCCATTAGAGCATTTTTGGGTATATGCCTGTGCATTTTGTGCCAGTGAAAGAAAATGTCTGTGTTGCGTGCGCGCATATTTTTGTATTTGTGCATTAGTTTTAGTGCACGAAAATGTATGTTTGTATTTTTAAGCGCGTGGTTATGTTAAATTTTATGCATGCTTGAATTATTTGAGCATGGGTGGTCTTTACTCTTTGCACGTGCACATTGTTAATTGTCATATTTGCATTTTATTCATTCCATCTAAGCCCATTAGCTCATTTTTGGGTATATGAGTGTGCATTTTGTGTGAGTGCACGAACATGTTTTCGTGCGTGCATCCTTTTGTATTTGTGCATTAGTTTCTGTGCACAAATATGCATGTTTGCATTTTTAAGTGTGTGGTTATGTTAAACTTTGTGTATGCCTTGAGTTATTTGAGTGTGGTTGGTCTTTACTCTTTGCAGGATCACGTTGTCTATTGTCATGCATGGGCATTATGGACTTTATCTGAGCTCCTTTGCGCCTTTTGTATATATGATTGTGCATTTTATGCTAGTGCAAGAACATGTTTGTGTTGCATGCGTACATCTGTTCTGTATTTGTGCATTACTTTTAGTGCACGAACATGCATGTTTACATTTTGAAGTGCGTGGTTATGTAAAAGTTTGTGTATGCCTTAAATTATTTGAGCGTGGGTGTTCTTTACTCCTTGCACGTGCAAATTGTCTATTATCATGCGTGAATTTTATGCATCCCATTTAAGCCCGTTAGCGCATTTTTGGGTATATGAGTGTGCATTTTGTGCTAGAAGAAGAACATGTTTGTTTTGTGTGCGTGCATCATTTTTGTATTTGTGCATTAGTTTTAGTGCACGAATATTCTTGTTTGCATTTTTAAGTGTGTGGTTAAGTCAAAGATTATGCATACCTTGAATTATTAAGCGTGGGTGTTCTTTACTCTTTGCTCGTGCGTATTGTCTATTTTCATGCGTGTGTATTATGCATTCCATCTAAACTCGTTACCGTATTTTTGGGTATATGAGTGTGTATTTTTTGCTATTGCAAGAACATTTTTATGTTGCCAACTTTCATCTCTTTTGTATTTTTGCATTATTTTTAGTGCACGAACATGCATGTTTGCTTTTTAAGTGCGTAGTTATGTCAAAGTTTGTGCATGCCTTGCATTATTTGAGCGTGGGTATTCTTTACTCTTTGGATGTGCACATTGTCTATTATCATGCGTGCATTTTAGGCATTCCATATAAGCCCGTTAGCGCATTTTTGGGTATATGAGTGTGCATTTTGTGCTAGTACAAGAACATGTTTGTGTTTCGTGAGTGCATCATTTTTTAATGTGTGCATTAGTTTTAGTGCACGAACATGCATGTTTACATTTTGAAGTGCGTGGTTATGTCAAAGTTTGTGCATGCCTTGAATTATTTTTACGTGGGTGTTGTTTACTCTTTGCACATGCACTGTAACACACCAATATACCCACAAGGAGGAATACCGGGATGCTACGCGCGCGTACACACACACACAACACATACACTCATGCTAACAAACCGAAGTGGAGGCATATAAACTTACATACGATAGTGGAAGTGGAAGCAACTTAGAAAATAAAGCATATACTTATATTACTGAACTTATAATGTATACATATACAACATCATTACATGCCATATATCAGAATTATATGCTCTCATACATATACAAAATGCTATACAAGAGTCCTATACAAAAGAATACTATAACTATTACAAAAGAAATACTACAACGACAACTCCTAGTGGCCAGCAGATGCGGACCCTCACTCAGAATGGAACCTGCAAACCTACACGGAACAAAATATCTATGCTAAGCGATAACGCTTAGTGGACTTCCAATGAAGTCACAACAAATGCAATACACATGCATATACAACTTACAGGTACTTGCATCAATAATTCTGAAAGCTTATCACATACATGGAAATAGCACAACGGTAACTTGCTCAAGTCTATGCAAATTCAAAAGCAATAACATTTACTAACATTTAGAAATGACAAAACTTATAACTGATACAATTTCATATATTTCTCACAAGTATACAATACAAATATAGCCTGAGATCATGACGATGATGGATATGGGTAACAAAATACTGGCAAGCAGTATCAAAAGATCGAAGTCTAAAAGCTTAAATATAGAAGACCGAAGTCTAAATCTTTAAACCCATATGGGTCGACAGGAGCAGCTGCAAAACTCTAGCCCTTACACAGGAACTCAACATTCAAGTATCTACTCCACATTCACATGTTAATTCCATTATGGATAACTAATAAATCAACTAACATATAATTATTCATAAATACATATAATAAACATATAATCTTCATTAAACATGTACAAATATGCACCAATGCAATGCCATAAAAAGATGAGCACAAAAGATTCAAGGTTAAAAAACTGCACAGTGTTGCCCTCGTGACATAACAAAACTCTCGCAACTATTACACAAGCTATCCTCGTCGCTCTCGTGATAGAATGCCTAGATGGCTTCTGTCATACTCACGACTAGGTGTGGCATCTCACAGTCTTGCACGAGGGAGCATGGTAGGACTGGCGATGCACGGCAGGCAGACTTCGCCAAGCGCAATTTGTGGTGCCCGCGACAAAACAGAACTATGTGTTCCAAAACTCACATATCACATACTTTTACATGCAAACACACTCACCATCCAACAACACTTACAAGCATACTTTCTAAGACTTAACCCACAATATGCCAGTAACTTTACAAAGCTCTAAATCATAAATAACATAAATCAAACACTAATTTCCAACGAAGAACATGAGCAATCAAATCTTAAATACATGCTTTACAAATACAACACTAAGCATACTTACTAGCACATGCCTAAACAGAATCTAAATCATCCGTATTCAATTTCATAACACAGACATTTACTTAATTTAACTCTAATCACAATATGCATCAAATACTCTTAAACTATAAACACATGCAGAAATCATAAAACACACGATCCCAACCTCTAGAAGTGCAGTCGAAACACCCAAATTCAGAACTTGTCCTTGCCCTTCTCCATTCTTCTAGCCTCAGCTTCTTGTAATATCCAAACTAAGAACATCTCTTAATCTAATACTCAATCATTACAAATATAAAGAAAGGGGTAGAAGCATAAATTTCTAATCCAAATACACTTATCATTAAGACCTAATTCTCATCAATACTCTTTAATTAAACCAAAGTGCAAAAATTAACCACAAATAAACTAAAAACTTAAAGTGAGGAAGAGTATGGAAAGAAGAAACTGAGAGAGAGAAATGAGAGAGGAAAATCCGGCCACATGCAAGAATTGGAGCAGAAATTCCCACTCAAACACCCTTATATTGAATGCCAAAGCCACATGTCACTCATGCACCACTTGCCCTACTAAACATGTGTGCCAAATGTCACTCATGCACTAATATCCCATTAACATGCAGCGTCCCTCTTACATCCTGTGACGCGCGCTGAACCCCGTATCTTCCCGAAGGCCCGCTTTAGGGCTATCAGGAGAGGTTTATTGAAACTTTTAAGGTATTTACAAGTCGTCTATTTTGGGCAACAAGGAGATTTCATGGAGTCGCCACCCAATAAAAAATTGGGAAAGTTCGTCTCGCCTCAGTGAGCCTAAGATAGCGCTGCTATGTCCATTTTGGGCAAGCCAGAGGGGTCTTGGAGGTCCCATCCTAATAGAACATTAGGAGGGCCCTCTCGCCTCGTGGAGCCCAGGACTATGCAAGTTAAAGCCTTTTTACGGGACACAAGAGGTATCTTGGAGATCCCATTAAAATGGGTCTCTTGCCTCGTTGAGCCCAAAGACCAGAGATAGGTTTGGGACTTCCCATTTATTCATGCCTTAGCTAAGTTTATAATTAAGTTTTGAATTTAGCGTTTCATCCCATTTCTCATTCAATTTTAATGCAATTCAATTAAACACATATCAATCATATAATAAAAAGCGATAAATAAAGTAAATGAAAGCAAAATAAATTACAACAAAACTAGGGGCGGAATACAACCCCCATTTGTAAATAAAATATAATTCATACATAAATCGGGCTATTTATTAAAATGAGGACATTGGTCCTCTCATGCATAATTAAAGAAAATAATTTTAAAGTGACACTTATTTTGGACGAAAAAAAGTTAGGACATTGGTCCCATTTTATTTAGAAAAAAAATAAATTAATTAAGTAGAAATATTTTTATGGTTTTTTTTAATTAACGTGCATAAAGATATTTTTTTTAATTAACGTGCATAAAGATAAAATTAAATAAACTTATTACAAATTACATATTAGAAATAAAATAATGAAAGCAAAAGAAATGAAAATAATAAAAAATTAACAAATCAAATCCCAAATGGATCTTCAAATCTTCATGGGCTCCCACTTGGTATGGAAAAGACTCACACATAAAAATAAGTATTGAAAATAAAAGAAAAAAAATAAATAAAAGTGAAGTTAGTAAAAAATTAATTAAACATATAACATGAAAACAATTAAATTAAAGCAATCAAAAATTGCATCATGTATGACAAGCCAATTAAAACGACATAATAAAAATATGCAATCTAATTAATTAACAATTTAGCATGCATAAAAGATGACATAATAATAATAAAATTCAACATGCAAAAACAAGCATAAAATAATGATGATAAATTTTAACATGGATAAAGACATAAAATAATAACAATAATGTCCAATCATGCATAAAAAGTAAAAGTAATAATAAAAATCAGCATGCATAAAACATAAATAATAATAGTAATAATAAAATTAAACAAGAATAAGGATAATAATAATAATAATACTAATGATGTTAATAACTACAATAATAATAACACAATAATAACAAAGAATATGAACAATCAAACATAATAATAATAATAATAATAATAATAATAATAATAATAATAATAATAATAATAATAATAATAATAATAATAATAATAATAATAATAATAATAAAAGAAGATGAACAATCATATAAACATGCAAGAACAATAGGAAATAAAATCAACATGGCATATTTAAGGCATGATAATAATAATACCAATAATAATATGGACAATCACATAAGCACATGGTAATAATAATAATAATAATAATAATAATAATAATAATAATAATAATAATAATAATAATAATAATAATAATAATAATAATAATAATAATAATATATGAACAATTCAATTAAATATGGAAGAATAAAATGAAACTAAGAAGAGCCAATTATGCTAAAACATGTTAAATGATAATACTAATACTATTTGAACAAAAAATGATGATAGTAATATGAACATGAACAATTAAATAATAGATCTAAAAGAATTCACATGATAATTAATTAAATAAAAAAAAGAATAAGAAAATAAGAAGAAAATGATAGAACTAAAAGAATTTACATGTTAACTAATTAATTGGAAACAAAAAAAATGAAATTAAAAATTAAATTAAGAAATTGAGCCAAGAATAATTATCCTTAAATTTATCTTGAAGAAATGAAGGTAGATGATCCAATTCCTTGTCTTGATTTGAAGAATATGATTTGAAAAATAAAATATTGAAAAATGAATTTTACTCAAGAACAAACAATTGATTTGTTTGTCTCAAGGTAGAAAATTATTTGATGAAATGAAGAAAATTCCCAAGAACAAAAATTATTCTTTTTGCCTTAAGAATTCACTAGGAAAAATTATTTAGAAAAATTGAGAGAGTTTGGTTTGAGAGAAGAAAGAAGAAGAAAAATATTTTCTAAAGAAAATCCCCCATTTTTCCTTCAAAATTCCCCCTTTATTTTTCCCCAAAAAATCAGATTTTTAATTAAGATATTAAATTAATTTAATTCCCATAACTACAAAAAAATAACTGAATTTGAAGGGTTGGAAGATAAAAAGATTTTAGAATTAAATTATGCAAAAAATGAGTTAAAAAGCATTTAAAATGAAGAAAATATGGCCAAAAAGGCCATAAAAGCTGAAACGGGCGCACAGGGGCGAGGGACGCCCCGTCGGAGCGCCCGAAGGGCTTCCCAGGCACGACGGGCAATCCATCAGCGCGCGCCCGCTGCGCGTCAGCGCTGTCGCAGCCCGACACTCGCGCGAAAATATATATATATATATATATTTTTAAAATTGTATAAAAACACAATAATTTAAAAACTAACATTTTATCCCAAAATAATTTTTAAAACATTTTTAAAATATTTCTAAAATACATTTTTCTTCATTCCTAACAAATCTAAACGATAAGGAAATTATCACTTCCAACTTTCATTCTTTTTACCTATAAATCGGCACACTTAATTTAATCATTGGCTAATCCTGATCAAGGCTACTCGGGACCCGGTGTCTACACATCCACAGCAAAAGCTCCCTTCAATCCCTCAAATACAACAAAAACCAACAATTATCATATCTCCTCGAGAGTGTTCCATCGCGGTCGTGACGATGTCGTGTCCGCGATAGAACCCTCACTCATACCACTTATTCAATGACCTGATCAAACCTCCACGCAAATTCTTTGCTAAGCCAAGTACTCATTCAAATGTGTCCTCTCTTATTAATACACATCCTCATTCTTATCAAAACACTACAAATCCTACTAGGGTGTATTCCGGGTTGTTACATGCACATTGTCTATTGTCATTGCGTACATTTTATGCATTCCGCCTAAATCCATTAACACATTTTTAGGCATATGAGTGTGCATTTTGTGCGAGTGCAAGAACATGATTGTATTGCCTGCATGCATCTTTTTTTTGTATTTGTGAGTTAGTTTTAGTGCACGAACATGCATGTTTGCTTTTTTTAGAGCGTGGTTACGTCAAAGTTTGTGCATGATTTTAATTATTTAAGCATGGTTGTTCTTTACTCTTTTCATGTGCACATTGTCTATTATCATGTGTGCATTTTATGTATCCCATCTAAGCTCATTAGCGCAGTTTTGGGTACATGAGTGTGCATTTTATTATAGTACAAGAACATGTTTGTGTTACGTGCATGCATCATTTTTGAATTTGTGCATTAGTTTTAGGCCACAAACATGCATGTTTGCATTTCTAAGTGCTTGGTTATGTCAAAGTTTGCGTATGGCTTGAATTATTCAAGCATGGGTTGCCTTTACTCTTTGTGCGTGCACATTGTCTGTTGTCATGCGTGCGCATTATGCATTCCACCTAAGCCCCTTAGTGCATTTATGTGTTCCACATGTTTGTATTGTGGGTGAGCTTTTTTTTCTATTTGCGCATTAGCTTTAGTGCTCAAACATGCATGTTTGCATTTCTAAGTGCGTCATGATGAGAAAGTTTGTGCATGCCTTGAATTATTTGAGTGTGGGTGGTCTTTATTCTTTCAACAAGCATATTGTGCATTTTATGCGTGTGCATATCTGCATTCCACCTAAGCCGTTAACGCATTTTTGGATATATAAGTGTGCATTTTGTGTGAGTGCAAGAACAAGTTTGTATTGAGTACTGCACCATTTTCATATTTGTGTATTAGTTTTGCTGCACGAACATGCATGTTTGCAATTTTAAGTGCATGGTTATGTCAAAGTTTGCGCATGCCTGGAATTATTTAAGCATGGGTGGTCTTTACTTTTTGCGCATGCACATTGTCTATTGTCATGCATGTGCAATATGGATTCAATATAAGCCCCTTAATGCCTTTTTAGGTGTATGATTATGCATTTTGTTCGAGTGCAAGAACATGTTTGTGTTACGTGCATGCATCTTTTTTGTATTTGTGCATTAGTTTTAGTGCATGAACATGCATGTTTTGATTTTTAAGTCCATGTTTATGTCAAAGTTTATCCATACCTCGAATTATCTGAGCATGGGTGGTCTTTACTCTTTGCGCCTGCACATTGTCTATTTTCATGCGTGTGCGTTATGCATTCCATCTAAACCCGTTAGCGCATTTTTGGGCATCCTTGAATTATGTGAGTGTGGGTGGGCTTTACTCTTTGCGCGTGCACAATATCTATTATCATTCATGCGCATTATTCATTCCATCTGAGCCCATTAGTGCATGCACATTATCTATTATCATGTGTGCTCATTATATATTCCATCTGAGCGGGGGTGGTCTATTGTGTTTGCGCGTGCACATTGTCTAATTTCATGCGTGCACATTGTCTTTTCCATCTGAGCCCCTTAGCACATTTTTGGGTATATGATTGTGCATGCGAGTGCAAGAACATGTTTGTGTTGTGTGCGTGCAGCTTTTTTGTATTGGTGCATTAGTTTTTATGCACCAGTATGCATGTTTGCATTTTTAAGTGCGTAATTATGTCAAAGTTTGTGCATGCCTTGAATTTTTTAAACGTGGGTGATCTTTACTATTTTCACACGCACATTGCCTATCGTCATGCGTGCGCATTATGGATTCGATTTAAGCCTGTTAGCACATTTTTTGGTATATGAGTGTGCATTTTGTGCTAGTACAAGAACATGTTTGTGTTATGTGCGTGCATCATTTTTGAATTTGTTCATTAGTTTTAGTGCATGAACATGCATGTTTGCATTTTTAAGTGCATGGTTAGGTCAAAATTTGTGCTTGCCTTGAATTATTTGGCGTGGGTGGGCTTTAGTCTCTCCGCGAGCACATTTTCTATTGCCATGCATGCATTTTATATATTTCATCTAAGCTCATTAGCATATTTTTGGGCTTATGGGTGTGCATTTTGTGCAAGTGTAAGAACATGTTTGTGTTGCGTGTGTGCATCTTTTTGTATTTGTGTATTAGTTTTAGTGCACGATTATGCATGTTTGCATTTTTAAGTCCTTGGTTATGCCAAAGTTTGCGCATGCCTGGAATTATTTGAGCGTGGTAGACTTTACTTTTTGCGAGTGCACATTGTCTATTGTCATGCGTGTGCATTATGGATTCCATTTAAGCCCCTTAGCACCTTTTTGGATATATGATTGTGTATTTTATTCGAGTTCAAGAACATGTTTGTGTTACGTACGTGCATCTTTTTTTTTTTTATTTGTGCATTAGTTTTAGTGCTTGAACATGCATATTTGCATTTTTAAGTGCATGGTTATGTCAAAGTTTCTGCATGCTTTGAAGTATCTTAGCGTGGGTGTTCTTTACTCTGTGTGCCTGTACATTGTCTATTTTCATGCGTGAGCATTATGCATTCCATCTAACCCCGTTAGCGCATTTTTGGGCATCCTTAAATTATGTGAGCGTGGGTGGGCTTTACTGTTTGCGCGTGCACATTATCTATTATCATTGGTGTGCATTATGCATTCCATCTGAGATTTTTGGGTATATGAGTGTGCATTTCGTGTTAGTGCAAGAACACGTTTGTGTTGCGTTCATGCATCTTTTTGTATTTGTGCATTATTTTTAGTGCACAAGCATGCATGTTTGCATTTTTAAGTACGTGGTTATGTCAAAGTTTGTGCATACCTTGAATTATTTGAGCATTGGTTGTTTATTATCTTTGTGTGTGCACATTATTTATTGTCATGCGTGCACATTATGGATTCCATTTGAGCCCCTTAGTACCTTTTCGGGTATATGATTGTGCATTTTGTACTAGTGCAAGAACATGTTTTTGTTGCGTGCGTGCATCTTTTTTATATTGGTGCATTAGTTTTAGTGCACGAACATACATGTTTGTATTTTTAAGTGCGTGGTTATGTCAATGTTTATGCATGCTTGAATTATTTGAGCATGAGGTAGTCTTTACTCTTTGCACGTGCATATTGTCTATTCTCATGCGTGTGTTGTATCCATTTTATTCAAGCCTGTTAGCGTATTTTTGGACACATGAGTGTCCATTTTATGTGAGTGCAAAAACATGTTTGTGTTGCATGTGTGCATCTTTTTGTATTTGTGCATTAGTTTTTTGTGGATTCATAAGAGGGTCAACGTGATAACATAATACACATTTCAAGTTCGGATTTTTAGAGATCAAATTTAAGGATGTTCAAGAAGGCTTGAAGATAGTTCATTAAACTAATAAAGGTGCAGAATCAAAGAGAAACTTTGAAGAGAGGCATGTGCAAGTTATGTGACATCTTGATATGTGCAAGTCATGTGACCTTGACATGTGCCATCCTTGTGCTAGACATGTGCCATGACATGTGCACATCACGTGACATGTTACATGCGTAACACCCCAACACCCTCGAGAAGGAATATCGGGTTGCTACATGCTAACCACACAAACATCCATACATATACCAATTTAAACTCAAAAGCGGAAGCAATATTTTAAATAATTAGACTATCTTAGGCCAAACATACATCTCTTATAATATATAAATTGTACATATACAAAAGTTTTACACTTATTACATATTCATTTTTGGTACATATACAAAATAGTTAACATTTCCACTTCATTACTATGCTTTTCTTTTTACATAATGATGAAACTCAAAATGTATGAAACTCTATCTTATACAAAAAGATCTTCATCAAGCTCCTAGTGGCCAAGACTCGTAGATGCAAACTCTCTAATTGTGTCCTGTAAACCTGTATGGGAAAACACCCGTGCTAAGCGATAACGCTCAGTGGGGATAAACAGAGGTAATAGACTTCGATTGAAGTCACAGATATAACACAGGCATATTGATAGTCATGTCATATACAAATAATCATGTACACAATCTTGTAACCAAATACCATCATGCTTTAACTCGTTCATATGCAGAAATCCATATATGGCAAACGATATTAGTAACATGTCATACTATATTCCTATACATGTACAATTCTCTACTTCACCTCTTGAACATTACAAAATATACATTAGCCTGAATTCTCAATAACGGTGGATATGGGTACTGTGGGTATTGTATAAACTCTAGAGAACTAACTCAACAATGTTGAATACATTATGTATTCAACAAGTAGACACAACTAAGGTCTCTGTTGCAGCCGCCTCTGTCCCTTCATAAGCATGCTTATCTATCCACTACTATGACACATTAGGCTTGACTTAATGACTCAAGACAGAATACTTAACACTGCTAGGATCACAATTCAAAATACTATCATGTCCATATTTACCAATACAGAACTCTATTATAGTATAAAAGAGGAATAAGCAAGTATAAACTATGCACTAAGGAGAAAACATGCAAAGCAAGATGGAAGAAAACATTTTTCAGAAACAGACCAGGGCGGGAAGGGTTCACTATCACGATCACGACAGAAGCCAGATTGCAAAAAGACTCAATATACTATACCAAATGCATTACACTAACTCAAGAATTATACAACAATAATTATCACATGGCATGTCGTGATCAACACTTAAAAAGCATGAATACACGTAGTTCCAATCTTAAACTCTTATGCCGTGGTATTATTTACCCAGATAACTAATCTTATAATCATTTGATAAACCTAAACATGCATGGTATAGACCCCGGAATTGTTTCGGTGTAAAATGGGTTCAATTCAGGAAGAAAAACACATAAAAATATACCAATTAGTTGAGGGTAAAGATGGGGAATTGATTCATTCCAACCATGGGCTCTAAATCAAGAAGAAAATCACTCCTATGACATGTTCTATCGGGCTCACGACAGTAGGCTCCAATAGGAACCTCACGAGACTGCTTTCCACCTCAAACTTATATCGCCTAAACCAACATCTAAACATAATTTTTAGGCAAAATGTTCTCCTTAAACATTGTTCCCTAGGAAGTTATCTTTAAAATGAGATACGTTACAGGTAAATTGGACATCTATAACGTCAGATATGATCTATACAATCTAAACTACTCAAATGAACTGGTCAAAGTAGAGATACCTCTAGTTTGGCCAATTTTCAGGGTCTTAGAGCCCGAATTTGCTCAAGGTGATCTCTGAGACTTTTATAGGTATTGAAGTCATGATTCTAAAGGCGCAACAATCACTCAATATTTTTGTCCAAAACTCCACTTATGACAAAAACATTACACGGATGTCTGATGAAAAATGAATAGATTTTCCCCCAAAATCATATCTTACATTCAAAAACTATATGGCAATCATCCAATGTCATCAACCCACATGCAAATGATCACATTACATAATAATAAACATATATCATAGGAACACCGCAAGCAATCAAAATGAACAAAGTTATATATCTTATTATAGAACTAGGTTAAAACCCTCTAACTTTCTATCATGCATATAACATTCACATAAGTGCAAAAGCAACAAAAACATGCATCTAACACAAAATCACACACAATCCCGACCTTTAAATAGCTTGATCGCGTCTGTTTAACCGGTTCCAATCTTCTCCTTTCCCTTGTCCCTCTACTTGTCCACAGCTTACATGCACAAATTAACCAAGAGAACACTTAACCAAGCTCTTAACTTTAAACCAAAAACAGAAAACCCAAGTAAAAGAAGAAGACCAATACTAACACAATCACCCTCTTACCTTCTCAAGAACCAAGTTAAACCCTTCTCTTATTTTCAAACCAATCCAAGTGGTCTACTGAAGGAGCAGAGCAAATAAAGAAGAAAAGGAAAAGAAATGGCAAAGCAAAGGGACACGACAGAAACTAAGGAAAAGAAAGAAGAATGAAGGCTAAAAGCAAAGCAAAATGGGAAGGAAGCAAAATGGTAGCCGGTCAACCCTTATCCGACCCAATTACCCACATTTAATGCCAACCAAACTTCATAATTGTCCAACAACTAGCCTTTAATGCCACTAACCATAATAAATGCATTAATTAGCTTAAAACAAAACTCATTTACTCCAATCTTACATTCCCCTGCTGCCATGTGTCTACCTCCTACAATGCCACATGTCTGATACACATCAAATAAGCCCAAAAAGTCCAACTCATCAAAGCTTCACGGGAAGCGTTCTGTCGCGCCCGCGACAGGACCCTCACACAAGCCACTTATTCATCTTCTCAAAACAATTTTCTTCTAGCAGAACTTTTAACCTTAATCAACTCTGAAACTTAGTGAAATACACTCTCTTATATACACAAACTCTTGAATTACCGAACAAAAATTCTGAAATTCTTTTACGGTCAAATTGGGTCGTTACAACATGTGCATTGCATGTGCTTTTTAGTGGACTTAATGTGTAACACCCCTTTACCCGTACGTAGTAAACCATACCGTGATCTGGTGGTTCATGATGACGGTCAGGGGATTACCGACACAAACATGCAAAACTTATAAAACCATTAAGCTGAAATCTGAGTTATAAAATTTCTTTCATTTCCAAAAACACATTATAATTAACTATAAATTTGTCATACAATCCCATTAAATAGTATACTTCTTCAGAATTCACTATAGATAGATCATTTACATAACCAATATTACTTTTACAAATACTTATAATTTACAATTACAAATCTTGCATACATTCTGAAGACTATACAAATCCTACCCTAAAATCTCTTCATAATCTTGCATTGGCTGGGACTGCTGCGGAAAGACTCTCGAACGATCCGATTAATAGTACCTACACGGATTAAAAGAAAATCCGTGCTAAGCATAAAGTTTAGTGGGAAACACATAAATATGGACGACCACTAAGAATGGCCGTCGAGTAAGTTCAAAGAAAAGCATAATATAGAAAATATATTCATAACAATAATAACAAGTTAGATACTTTGAGGAGGTCATCAATATAACACCTTACTTCATATATCAACTGTTATAAATCACCTATACATTATCACACTCTTTCCTATTGTATCCATGTCACTTTGTTCACTTATTCACATACCTTTCGGTTTCCAAAATATCTTTTCACACATCTTGCTTAGCAGATGCATTATCATGTAATTTATCCAATCAATAAGGCATTTAGATTACAATAATAAAATACATACTTTCGTACAAGTCTCCACATATATTCATCAATTTATAACTTACTATTTAATTCACATACTCTTATTCATTTAATGCCTGCTAAGTCAAAGGGGTGGATAACGAGTAACACATATATACCCGAAGGTATCAACACTATTCTTATAACACATAGATACCCGAAGGTATCAAACAATCTTTTAATTTTTTTCCAAAAACATTTTCGCATAGATTCGGTACACAGGGATCATGAAGATCCAGCCGGGGGACCTGATCAGGGTCCAAATCACAGAGGTTGCAGCAACAGTAACTCTATTAGGCATGCCTAACTATCCACTACTCGACTAATGCAGGCTAAACACATATATGTTTCTTTTAGTGATGTACATGATATTTTTAATACTTTTCATACGTGCATACTTTTATTATAGTCGCATAATAATCATACGCATAATTCATTTATAAGCTAAAGCAAAGGCTCATATACCATATGACAAACCATAACCTTTTTATTACACTCCCATCATAATTTTTACCATATTCCTAAACATTCATTTTAACTATAGCTTATATGGTATAATATATCCAAGTTTACACAACATGTCATAGGAAAAGCATAAATAAAACCCATGCCAAATAGCTCGACAACATACATTCATAGCATAGAAAGAGTCGTGCTCGCGACCTTAGTCGCGACCGCGACAGAAAACTAGATGGCCTCTGTCGCGCTCGCGACAGAGCCAAGCATCACACTCCTGTCGATTCCCAATTGAATACAACTTCACATAAGAATATACCCACTTTTATATTGTCCATAAATAATTTTACAAACATCACTTTCCCCAAATTCATGCATTAAATTCAAGGACTTCAACACAAGCATCTTAAACTATTCAATTTATTAAGGATCATTTATTATTTAGACAATCATATAAAAACCAGTTGAGGTACGAAATAGTCATTTCCATCTTAATATCACATACAAATTTTAAGCTATAAATTATCCTACTCAAGACTTGAATCATTAATAGCTCTATAAACTTTTATAAACCGGCACATACATGTCACATTTCATTTTAACACGTACCAAGGCGTTTAAGAAAATTCAGTTGATACATTATCTTCTATGTTTGAATAAGTTTCGATGCTTTGGTTCGGACTTGGAAGAATATCCCAAGCTTCCTACGTATCCCAAGGAATTGGGAATCAGAACCCCGTAGTTCTACAAGTTCAAAGTGCAATTTTTAGAATTTCACTTCCAATTTCTTAACAAAATTTAGATCAGGTTAATATTGAATGAATTCAAAGGTGTTCGACTCATTAGACTTTGAAATACCTTAGTCATTATTCTTATTTATAACCTTAGTCTCTTACATTCCTAAGTGATATCTACTTATTTACTCTTTTACAAACTCTAAACATATGATGAATATGTCTCGTGAAGTTTCGATGAAGTTCGGGTGTATTTCGGAAGAGAAAACTAGAAGAGGGTTAAGGTAGGTAAGGGTTCCTACCAACCAAAAGGTTCAAAAGAACGAGAAAAACACTTGTCACACAGATTCTGTCGCGCTCGCGACCATGGTCGTGCTCGCTTCAGGTTCCTCATAAAGATAGGTCACTAGACTGCTTTCTGCTTCAAACTTCAACCGCCTAAACCTACCTATAAACCTTATTTTTAGGCCAAATGTCCTTCTTAACAAATGATCCTTAGGATGTTAGAATCCATATAGAATAAATTTCAGATCATTTAGACACTTAAATAATCAGATATGATCCAAACAACCTATACTACTCCCCTGGACCTGGCTAGAGAAGATACCTCTACTTCATGACCATTTTTGGGACACTTAGAGCTAAAATTAGCTCAAGCTTATTTCTAAGACATTTGTAGTAATATGTCTTAACTTCAAACGGTACTAGTCGCATATCATTTAGAGTTCCAAAACTCCGAATACAGTCTAATAACCGAAGAAGGGTCAAGTGTGTTCTAACACAGTTTTCACCCAAAATCCTATTCACATGCACGGTTTAGCAATTTAAACCAACACTCACTACTATCATCATATATCATCACCAAAACATTCAAATAACTCATATATCACATGAACATATTCAAATTCATATATATATATATAAAAAACTAAAGAGTTTCCAAACCTCTTTTCTTTTGCTCCCTAATTGCTCAAATAATTGCACAATCCCCTTTTCTTTCTTACCCCTTCTTTAGCTTCTCTTGTTCCCTCCAAACAAAACAACCAAAAATTCAAAGTTACACATACCCTTATTTATCATTAAGGAGAAGAGGAGAGGAAGAGGGAAAAACCAACCCCTTCTCCACGACTTCTTCCACTTGCCTTTGCATCTCCTTAGTTTCCATAGGATTACTTTTATAGGTTGGACGGTTGGGAATGGTAGATCCAGGCACAAAGTCAATCTAATGCTCTGTCCCTCTCAAAAGTGGTAATCCATCTGGCATCTCATCAGGAAAGACATCGGTATACTCCTACAAAATTGATAGAAAACTAAGAGGCAAAGATTCGATGTTAAGGTCAGTGTTAGAAAATAAAGCTTCCTTATAAATTACAAGTATCAAAGGCTGTCCTAGTGCTAAAGCACTCTTAACCTCTCTTACCCTCATATAAAAATTCTATTTTTTTCACCCACCTTTCTTGTTTCCACTCACCAATGGGCCATTTATTTGTTTTGTTTCTTTTTTGACCTCTTTTCCCCCTTTCCTTTCTTTTTCTCTCTCATTCACATTTTGGGCCGTAACCTCTCTCCCCTTTTCTCTCTTGGCTGAAGCCTCTCTTTTCCTCTCAACTATTTTCTTTAGATCTTCATACACCTCTTAAGGAGATATGGGTGCCAAAATGACCTTCTTACCTTCATGAGAAAAAGAATACCTGTTAGTGTACCCGTTATGCATTACTTGTCTATCAAATTGCCAAGGCCTCCCCAAAAGTTAATGGCCTGCCTGTATAGGTACTACATCACAGATTACCTAATCCTTGTACCATCTAATAGAAAATTGTACTCTAATCTGGCATGTTACCTTGACCTCTCCACTGCTATTCAACCATTGCAATCCATAAGGTCTAGGATAATTTTAACATGCTAAGTTTAACTTCTGAACCATACTCACACTAGCTACATTTGTGCAACTCCCTCCATTAATAATAACTATGCACACCCTTCTATTAATCAAACACTTAGTGTGAAATATATTTTCTCTTTGTTCTAGGCTCTCCTCTTTAATATTCAAGTTTAAAGCTCGCCTAGCCACTAAAGATTTCCCACTTCCAGCAACTAATAACTCTCCCTCTCTATCACAATCACTATAATCTTCCAAAGGAGGCATCTCATCTTCACTATGGTCTGATTCAGAAATAATTTTCCCATCATCCCTAGCTACTATTTCTCTCTTATTGGGACAGTCACGTACTATATGCTCCTTCCCTAAACATTTAAAACATTTAATCTCTTTACTAGGGGTTCGAGTATTAGAGTTACTTTTTGCACCTTTATTTGAAACTTGGCTACCTTTGTCTCTTTGGAAATCAAATATGCCCCATAAGGTTTGGATCCCCTAAAGTCCTTTTTCTCCTCCCTTTTGGTCTATTTAGATCCCCAATTATTGTTTGAGTTGTTGCTGGTTTTTTTGAAGCTCTTACTCTTCTTCTGCCTCTCAATTTTCATTGCCATAATAAACATTTCTTCCATAGAGTCATACCTATAAAGTTCAATGACATCATCAATCTCCTTGTTTAAACAACCTAAGAACCAAGCCATGGTGACCTCTTCATCCTCCTCAATATTTGCTCTCACCGTGCACATTTCCATGTCCTTGTGGTAGTCTTTTATTGATTTTCCTCCCTGCACAAGTCTATGTAACTTCTGATGTAACTCTCTAAAATAATGTGAAGGTACAGACCTCTTTCTCATGGCCTCCTTCATGTCCTCCCAATAACTAATAGGACGTTGTAGACACCGGCTCCTGAGGCAGCCAAGACCAAGGTTACCCAGTAATAAAAATGATACTTGTTCCTAGGCAAAAAGGTTAAAAGTGATTATTTCCTTGTCGAAACCTCCTTTTTGAAAAAAAAAATTATTTTTTATTTTTAAAGTTTTCGGGGAAACGCAGCAGCAGGTTGCACGGCACGCGCGAAGCAGCTCATGCGGGTAGCAGGCATGAGGCGCAGCGCCCATGGGCAGCGAGCGAGGTGCACCGTACGGGCAGTGTGCGAGGACTCACACGCGAGAGGCCGCATGCGAGGTGCGGCCTCCTACGAGGCCGCACCTCGCAATGCATTCGGCCTCGCAAAGGCCACACACGAGGTGCGGCTTGGACTGTAACACCCCCTACCCATACGTAGGGGAACCCATCCGTAAGGGAGTGAGAACCCGTACGAGTAAGGGTGTCACACCAAATAGAATGGTATAAAACATTCATTCACAAAATATAAACACACATATAAACAGCAGAAATTAAAACTTAAAACCAAATTGAACATTCATTCATAAAATAACAATATTCAATACATAATTGTTCTGATACTAACATAATTACAAGCTTTAGAGATACATAGCGGAAGCTTAACAAAAATTTAAATACAAGAGAGATCACTATTATAAAAAGAATCATGATACAAAAATATGCTAAGTCCTATCAATAAACCCACTGTGTTGGCTTGACTTGCGGCAACTCTCCCAACAGCTATACACCTTTTGCACTTGCACGGGTGAAACACCATGCTAAGCGATAACTCTTAGTGGGAAAACAAACAACAATAATATGGACGGCCATTCACAATGGTCTTCAAGGAAAATCACATACGTAATGGCATACTAAATATCACAAGATATAATCATAAATGAATCACATTAATACCATTCAAAGGTTCATAATCATTTTCATATGCCAACTGATTCATACACTCATAAATAGAGTCATTTAGATTCACATACTTATAATCAGAGTCATTTGGATTCACATTCTCATAACAGTAGTGGATAATGAGTGAACGCATGGCGGTACCTTACAGGTACGAATAGAATGCATGGGGGTACCTTACGGGTACGAATCGAAAAACAATATCACATTTTCTCTTTTCAAAACATTTTACAAAGGGGATCTTAAACAGATCCGTACACATTGAAGTTCGTGAGGAACTAAACGGGGACCTGATCAGGGTCCAGAGCAGTACAGAGGGCTACAGCTATAAAGGACTCTTTTAGGCATGCCTAACTATCCACTAGATTGACTCTTGCAGGTCATGCATAATCCATCAATTCACATTTACATAGAATTCATATAATTAAACATGCATAATACACCCATTATACTCATATACTCCATAAAATAGTCCAATATAAATCTAAAAGCATCACAAGTTCGAAAAATAAACATAAAAAATCACAAAGGAAAACACAATTTTGAAACCAGGGCTGTCGTGCTTTCAACGTCTGTCGCGCTCGCGACAGAGGCATAACTTGCCCCCTGTCGTGATTGCGACAGCCCTCACGCTCTCGCGGAGATAGAAACACATCTCACTGTCGCATTCGTGACGATCATCGCGCTCGCGACAGTGAGCTACCAACAGAGGCTATCGCGCTCATGCGCAGGCGCGCTCTCACGATAGGGGACTGCCCTAAACTGTCGGGCAGCCGAGCGCTCTATCGCGCTCGCGATAGAGAGCTCTTGCTGCGACCGCTCGGCAGCCCAATCCGCTCGACAGTCCAATCCATTTGGCAGCTGAGTGCCCTGTTTCACTCGGGATAAACATAGCCCTCGTGACAGAGAGCTCTTGCTGCGAGCGTTCGGTAGCCCAGCCGCTCGGCCTCGCAAATCCGCTCGACTCGCGCAAGGGCTGAGATCACTGAGCCCTATCGCGACAGTGTCGCGCTCACGACAGCGTTATGATTTCCCGCTCTTGCATAAATTTCTGCAGATTTTCACCATTCTAAAACACCCAAGTCTCCTCTCTTCAACACAAGACACCCAAACTTCATCTAACCTTCAAATAAGCCTTCCACCATCACATATAACATAAAACATAACTTAATTCAACATTTAACACAATCCAAATCATACATTAATAAAATCAAGCTTCTCAAGAACACAAACCCAAAAATTTCAGAAAAAATTCATCAAACTTCAAATTTGCTCAATACTTCAACATTCATGCAAGCTAGGGCACACAAATGAAGAGAAAAGAGGAAGAAGGAGAAAGGGAAGAAGAGGAAATGGGAAAGAAGGCAGCAAAATAGCTGTCCCATTTTCTCTCTCCTATATTTATACCCCCTTTCAAAATGCTCTAGCCACATGTCACCCTTTGGTTGGTGGAACTTGACCACTCACACCCTACACTCAAGCAAGACAATACACATAAGACTAACCCATATAATTCACACACTACAACCATATGCACATGCACACACTAACACAACCTAATTAACATACACCCTACTAACATATATGCACCCACACTATATTACAGCCCATAAAACATGCATTTTGCCCAAAATACCCTTGACACATGCCAAAACTCTCACACATGCACACATACACATGGCAAATATGGCTCAAACTACTAGGGGGGAATCGGGGTGCTATAACTCGCCCCTACTAATAAGAATTTTGTCCTTGAAATTCTCACCTAAACTGAACAAATGCAGATACTAAATCCTCATCATCGCCTCTGGTTCCCAAGTCGCTTCCTCGACTCCGTGATGTTGCCAAAGAACCTTGACCAAAGGGACTTGCTTGCTTCTCAGCTGTCTCACTTCTCGAGCTAAAATAGCCTTTGGCTCTTTGCCATAAGAGTAATCCGGCTGAATCCGAACATCTTGAACTGACAGCACATGCGATGGATCAGATCTATAATGACGAAGCATGGAGACATGGAAGACGTCATGCATCCTAGCCAACTCCATCGGTAAAGCCAACCTATAGGCTACCGGACCAACTCTCACCAAAACCTTAAAAGGTCTAATGAACCAAGGACTAAGTTTATCTTTCTTGCCAAACCGCAATACTTTCCTCCAAGGTGAAACCTTACGAAAAACTTTTTCCCCGACCTCAAACCGAATATCCTTTCTCTTCAAATTGGCATAGGATCTCTGTCTATCCTTAGCCACCTTCAGATTTCGCTGCACAAATTTGATCTTCTCTTCGGTATCCCTAATCATCTTTGGCCCAATAAAAGATCGCTCGGTCAACTCTGTCCAACAACTCGGAGTCCTACACGGTCGACCATACAAAGCCTCAAACGGTGACATCCCAATGCTGGACTGAAAACTGTTGTTGTTGGCAAACTCCATAAGTCGCACATACTGATCCTAACTGCCAAAAAAATCCAAAGCACAAGCTCGAAGCATATCCTCTAAAATTTGGATAACTCGCTCAGACTGACCATCTGTCTGAGGATGAAATGATGTGCTGAAATTCAACTTGGTACCTAAAGCTCTCTGCAACTCTTTCCAGAACTTAGATGTGAACCTTGGATCCCGATCTGAAACTATCAATAAAGGCACTCCATGAAATCGAACCACCTCATCCACATACACACTGGCCAACTTATCCATCGAGTAATCCACTCTGACCGGCACAAAATGAGCTGACTTTGTAAGCCGATCCACAATAACGCAAACCGAATCATGCTTCCTCTAAGTCACTGGCAAATCCGATACTAAGTCCATGGCAATATCATCCCATTTCCACTGAGGAATGGATAAAGGAGTGAACAATCTCGAAGGGACTTAATGATCAGCCTTTACCGGTTGACAAGTCAAACACTTTGCCATGAATTCCATAATGTCTCTCTTCATCCCAGATCACCAGTAGAACTGCTTCATATCCTGATACATCTTCTCACTACCAGGATACATAGTAAAGACCGTAGTGTGCACCTCACTCAAAAGTTTCTTCCTTAACTCATCACTCTCGGGCACACACAAACGATCCCTATACATAAGCAGCCCATCCAAAATCGAAAACTTAGACTGCTTACCATGTTGAGCCTCTTGCAAAACCCTCTGTAATCTCACATCATCCTTCTGAGCATCCATAATCAACTGTCTCAAAGTCGGTTGCACTCTCAATTGGGCAACCAAAGCCCCATCTGAATCAAATCTCCATCTGAACCACCTCAAAAACAAAGCTCGACTTCCGACTCAAAGCATCCGCAACCACATTGGCTTTACCCGGATGGTAATCCACAATGTAGTCATAGTCCTTGAACAACTCCAACCATCGACGTTGTCTCATGTTCAACTCTTTATGCGTGAGAAGATATTTCAAACTCATATGGTCCATGAAAATCCTGCACTTCTCCCCATATAGATAATACCGCCAAATCTTCAAAGTAAAGATCACAGCCGCCAATTCCAAATCATGTGTCAGATAGTTCTTCTCATGAGGCTTCAACTGACGAGATGCATAAGCCACTACTTTACCCTCTTGCATCAACACACAACTGAGTCCAATACCCAAAGTATCGATGTACATTACAAACTCTTTACCCGAGATGGGTTGTGTCAGTACAGGAGCTTCAACTAACAAACTCTTCAACTTCTCAAAGTACCGCTGGCACTTGTCCGACCATTCAAATCTGACTCCTTTCCTCAACAATCTGGTAGTATATGCCAATGGCAAAAAATTTACATTATGACTTTCATTATTCCTACTATTGAGAATTAATTTAACATATTTTGATTATATTTTACGTTTCTCAGACGCGTGATTCATCACATATCCTTAAATTCAGTAAGCAACATAAGTATAATAAAATAAGGTGCTTATTATATGGAGTTTTAGCAAGTAAATGTGCTAAAGGCAAATCTAGATAGGAGGACCGACTTGATAAAGTGAACAAGTTGAAATGCCATTTTATATATTATGCCATTAATAATTGGGGCTTTAACATAAACATTTTTTTTTAAATTGAAACCTTGTGTCTAACATCTCATCTAAATCAATCTAACCGTGAAATCGACGTGACAACATCTGGTGGGTACCATGTTGACAATTTTCATGGCACCCATTGACGTTAGTATTCCCATTACTTTAGATAAGAAAATAAACAGAGGGTTAAAATTGCAAAGAACGGGGACATTAGGGGGTCCAATTGTTAATATGTAGTTATACCACTGCGTCTGTATGTGAGATTTGAGGATTTGCATATATAGACTGATCTGACAAAGATGCGTAGACTGGTGCGATGTTAGGCGGAAGGAAGAGTTTGGATTCATGTGAATGTTATTGTTATTAAAACTTTCACTATAGGTATATAGAAATGCGTGTGTACAAATTTTCAACATTACTAATTATTTATCTTTGTATTCTTCAACTTTGATTGTGGATAGTTTAGAACATAAAGAAATGAATTATTACAAAAGAGCATTTTCAACTTTGACTTTTCTTCTGAAAAGATCAAATTGGACAAATGAGACTTAAAGAAGCCTAAGAATAAAACTTTATAGTGGATAAATTATTACAAAAGGGCATGTCTTTGTGAGATTGAAGTTTGTCAAAGGTTTGACCTTGTCAGTTAACGGTACTAGTTTGGCAGTTAATATTATTAAGTGGTTAGTTCCTAACGAAATGGAATTTGATTTGCATGGGAATTAGGTTTATGAAAATGACAACATTAATTCTCTGTTTAAAGCTGGCTGCCATTTTTACTCCCCACGTGGCTCTCTATTGCACGCCCTTTCACTATGCATATTGAAAATATAAAATAAAATAAAAAAGTGAGGTGCCGATTTGTAAGCCTCCTTGAATGAGATAGGATGGCATAAGACCGGACTATCGATTATACGATTTAAATATTTACATATTAAATCATATTTTTAAGAAAAAAATTTAGAATTGTCTAATCAGTTGGTTGCATTTATTTTTTTGAAACCTATTATTTAATGATATTATGATCAAATTCACTTTTATATTTATGGCACTAATACTTGAAAGATAATTAGCGAATATTTAATTTCTCCTATAAAAGTTACTAATAAATATTGATAAAAACATAGTTGAATGATCCAGTGTACTTATTGTAAATGCTACAAAAATTAGTTTACACCTAATTATTATAGCGTGTTCAATTTCCAGCTCAAAGCAGATCCATCCTTGCACATGTGTAAGTATCTTAATAATGACTAGTGACCATTCACTTGATTTGGAATAGAGTAATAGAAATATGTCTTACGTAAAGTAAAACACAAAGTAGTCTCGGCGAGAAACCTTATAGTAATATAAGAATATACTATGTTGCACCTAAAATTGTTTTTGAATTAGTTCAAAACTTCAAAAGGTCCCTTCAAATGCTCCGCAGCTATGTCATAATAAATCCGTACACTCGTTTTAAATCGACTTTCAAATCATAATTGCTATAGTAAAAATCTAAAAAAACTAAATAAAATAAAAGTAAATTAATTTTAAACATCTCTCAACTACTGTCAGGTCTGTTTAATGTGTTATTCGGAAAGCAGAAATTTTTTTAAAAAAATAGAGATTTTGCCACTTTATTTTTCAAAATAAATAAATTTATTAAAATGAATATATTTTACTCTTAAAATAAAGATCACGTGCCATATTATACGATTGATTGTCGTATAAAATAAATTATATTTTTTTCTTTTTTGAAATTTTAATAGAAAAACAATCCAAAACAAATTTGGGTGACATCTTTGAATGTTTTGCTCAATGTAGGGGTGTGCAACGGTCGGGTTCCTCAAAAATCCTTCACAAACCGACAGTAGTAGCCTGCCAAACCAAGGAAGCTTCTCACTTCAGGAAGATTCCTAGGCGATTTCCAATCCATAATCACCTCAATCTTAGCTGGATCCACTTGAATGCCCTTAGCTAATACAATGTGACCTAAGAAAGACTCCTCTTGAAGCCAAAAGTCAGACTCGCTAAGCTTCGCAATCAACTAATGCTTCCTCAAAACTTGCAACACTATCCGAAGATACTTTTCATGCTCATTCTCATGCTTCGAGTAAACCAAAATATCATCTATAAACACTACTACAAATCGATCGAGATAAGGCCTAAACACTCGGTTCATCAAACCCATAAAAGCCGCAGGTGCATTGGTTAAACCAAACGGCATCACAAGAAACTCATAGTGGCCATATTGCGTCTGAAATACAGTCTTAACCACATCTGCATCCTGAACTTGAAGCTGATAATAACCCGACCAAAGATCTAACCCCTTTCTGACGACTTAAATTTGACCTCTTTCCGACCACTTAAATCTGACCCCTTTCCTTAACAATCTCTTCATCGAAGCGGCAATCACTGAGAAACTCTTCACAAACCGACGATAATAACCCGCCAAACCAAGAAAACTCCTCACTTCTAGAACATTCCTTGGTGCTTTCTAAACAACAATCGACTCAATCTTAGCAGGATCCACCTAGATACCCTTAGCCGAAACAATATGACCTAAGAATGACACTTTCTGAAACCAAAAATCACACTTACTAAGCTTGGCAAACAACCGATGCTCTCTCAGAACTTGCAAAACCAACTGGAGATGCTCCTCATGCTCACTCTCGTCCTTGGAATAAACCAATATATCATCTATAAACACCATCACAAATCGGTCAAGATATGGTTTGAACACTCGGTTCATCAAATCCATGAATGCCACAGGTGCATTGGTCAAACTAAACGGCATCACTAAAAACTCATAGTGGCCATACCTAGTCCGAAATGCAGTCTTAACCACATTCACATCCTGAACTCGCAGCTGATAATAACCCGACCGAAGATCAATCTTCTAAAAGACTCCTGCACCTCTAAGCTGATTAAACAAATCCTCAACTCTAGGCAAAGGATACTTGTTCTTCACTGTGACCTTATTGATTTGCCTATAGTTGATACACATCCTCATAGAACCATCCTTTTTCTTAACAAACAAAATCGGAGCTCCATATGGAGATATGCTAGGTCGAATAAACCCCTTATCCAATAGCTCTTGTAGCTAAGTTTTAAGCTCTCTCAACTCTACAAGAGCCATCCGATAAGGTGCTTTCGATATAGGCAAAGTACCTTGCACTATCTCTATGGACAACTCCACTTCTCTCTCAGGAGGCAACCCAGGTAACTCGCTCGGAAACACATCAACAAACTTTCGGACAACCGGGATATCCTCAATCCTAACTTGATCCCGCTTAGAATCCAATATCACTACCAGAAAAGCCTCACAACCCTTCCTAATCAATCTCTTAGCTTGTATTGCGGAAATCACATTGCTCAAAGAGCTAGCACCCAAACCTTTAACAAACACAGACGACTGATCTCTATCTCAAAGCACAACCGTCTTCCTATAACAGTTAACCACTGCTCGATGCTTACCCAACCAATCCATACCCAGAATCAGATCAAACTCTCTAAAAGGCAACTCAATCAAATCCGCTGGAAACTCAACTCCCTCAACTAACAGGGGACAATTCCTATACATTCTACTGACATTGACACTATGGCCTAAAGGACTGGTCACACATATCTCATAATCTAACTGATCTACCTCATGCAACTTATCGATTAACTTATCTGTGCATAAATATGAGTGTGTGGAACCAGGGTCAATTAGAGCATATAATTCAATGTCATGGAGTAGAAACTTACCAGCTATCACATCAGGTGCATCCTGCTCCTCTCTGGCTCTCACTGCATATGCTCTAGCTAGAACAGGTAGCGGACGCTCAACTGACTCAGATGCAGCTCCTTCTCTAGGTCGACCGCCTCGACCTCTTCTACGGCCTCTACCATGACTAGCTTACGTGGCATTCGAACCAACTCTACTAGTCTCTCTCAGAGCACCCGAATCCTCATTCAACCTCGGGCAATTGGCCAAAAAGTGTTCAGTGCTCCCAAATCTAAAACACCCACCTGTGAGCCACCTACACTCACCCCGATGAGGCTTACTGCAATGAGAGCACACAGGCATCGACTCGGTCCTATGACTAGCACGGCCTCTACTAGAACCAGACATCGCTGCTGAACCCTGTCTTCTACCTCTCGTAGCCGGGTCTGCGGAGGATTCATCCTGTGGGTTCCTTGACATTTTTCCCGAGGATGAAGAAGATGAACCTCCATGAGAGGGATTCCTCCTCTGAGCCCTCTCTCTCAAAATAGATTCTGACCTCTCAGCCCTAACAGCAGCTTGCACAATCTGATAGTACCCAACTCCAGGAGTACTTATCAGAGAAATCAACATCGCCTGCAGTGACTCATTCAACCCGGTCTCAAAATGTCTACACCTGAACTCCTCTGTCAAGATACCTTCTGGTACATACTTAGCCAACCGATTAAACTCCTTCTCAAACTCAGATACATACATCGCCCTCTGTTTCAAACTCAAGAACTGAGCCCATCTTGCATCCTTGTATGTCTGAGTCACATACTTGTTCGTGAACTCTCTTTCAAAAAACTCCCAAGTAATCGGGTCAGGCAACTGAGGATGTCTACAAACCAACTCCCACCATTCATATGCAGACCCTTGCAGCAAAGCCACTGCGCACTCTACTTTCTGATCAAGAGGACACCGAACTTCTCTCGATGCACGCTTTACTTTATCAATCCACTTCTCAGCGACCTTCGACTCATCCAAACCCGTTCCATAAAAGTCTTCAGCACTAGCTCTTCTCAAACTCTCAGTCAGGGCCTTAGGGGCAGTCACTCTCTCCAAGACTCGAGCCATGTCCTGAGATAGCTTAAGCATTGCCTCGAAGGGCATGGCTGTGGCCTCGGCCTGTACCCTAGCAGGTTGAGCCGACACAGAAACCGAAGGATCAACAGCTTGAGGATTCACGCTTTCAGCTGACCCCTCAAGAGACCCTCGAACTGAATCGGAATCCATCTACACAAATAAAGACAACCGCATCAGCCAACACAGTCCTAGTCATATACACATCTATACACAACAACGACAACAAAACACCCAGAAAAGCTTAAACCTAGGCTCTAATACTAAAAACTATAACACCTCCTACCCATACGTAGGCGAAGCCATCCGCATCGGTGTAGGAAGCCGTACGAGCAGGGGTGTCACCAAACAGGACGATACAAAGCATACATTCACACATCACCAACATACGAAAACATAGCAAAAATTAAAACTTTTGAGAAACAACAACTGATCATACATTAATATAACAAAATCATTACAATAATATTCTGATCAATTGCCGAGCAAAGAATTACATATCCAAAATAAACAAGAGCAGAAGCTTACAAAATTATAGATACAATGAGAGTTCTAATATAAAAAGAATCATCATAACTATTACAAAAATAGCCCTAACACTAATCCTTTCTGTGTTGGTTTGACTGGCAGTGACTCTCCCAAAGCAAAATGCCTTCCTCACTTAGACGGATGAAAATCGTGCTAAGTGATAACGCTTAGTGGGGAAACACACAACAAAAGAGTGGACGGCCATTCACAATGGTCGTCAAAGCATAACACATACGATATGACATATGCAGATAATCATGTCGGATATATAATCAGGCTTACGTAATAAAGACATACATTCAGAAGCTCATATCCACATTTATGTACTTGTTAACTGATAGCTCATATGTATCATCATACTCATTCGGATATTATAATCTTGTAATCATTCCATAGCAGAACAAAACAAATAAAACACCTGCTGACCCACAATAGTGGATAATGAGTATACAGACAGTACCTTACGGGTATGAATCGAAAAACCATTTATTTTATCACATTCAAAACAATTTTCGGAGGGACCTTAAACAAGATCCAAAATTCATAAGGGTTCGCGAGGGACCAGACGGGGACCTAATCGGGGTCCAAACGGAACTGAGGCTGCAGCTAAAAGACTCTATTAGGCATGCCCCCACTAGACTGATTCTTGCAGGTCATGCGTAATCCAAATCATGTTCTAAAACACAGCATATAATTTATCATGGATAACATGTTATTTGACATGAAGAAATCATGATGTTACACATATAAGCGAAATAATGTGGCACACAGCATTGAAAAGCCAAAAGAAGACATTTAAAATCCATTTTAGACAAACAGACTACGTAAGAGAAACAAGGCAGAGTCACTGTCACGATCGCGACAAAGTTGCGCCAGCGACAGAATGGCCGTGAGCATTGCTCAGGCCATGTGAGCATTGCTCAGGACTCGTGAGCATGGCTCATGACTTGTGAGCATTGCTCACGCTAGTGAGCATGGCTCATGACTCGTGAGCTTTGCTCACACCTCGTGATCTTTGCTCACGCCTCGTGAGACGCTCATAATTCCTTAGCCTTCCATGTGAGAGTTGGAAATTCCGTTCTGTCATGCTTGCGACAGCATTGAGATTTCCATTCTCAACAAAAACACAGGAAGCCAATTTCAAATCAAATCCAAAACCATTTTCACCCAAATCAAACTTAAACTCCAACTTACCTCAAAATAGGCCTTCCAAACACCATAACCAACATAAAACAACATATTTCCACAATTAATTACAATCAATTTATCAAATCACAAATCAAGATCTCAAAAATCACAAAACCAGAAAATTTTGCAGCAAGGTTCAATCCACTTCACATTTGATTCACTAATTCAATAATTATGCAGCATAGCCCATCAAAACTCAAAACCCATATCATATATACCAATATAAGCCTATTCACACATCATAAATTTCTAGAAATTTATGCATATCTCAAAACCCACATATGAACATCATTTAAATGAAAATTCCCAAACCTGAATCTCCTAAGCTCCAAATCACTTGGTGCCACTAATACCAGCCTTCTCCTTGCCTTTAGGATCACGAGGAGGCTCCACTAATACCCAAAACACAAACACAAAACCCAAACAAAGACAAACCAAACATCAAACCCTAGATCAAAACCCAAACCAAAAATAAGAAGAAGAACAAGAAGAACAAGATGAAGGAGATGAAGGAAATGCAGAAAACTATGATCAATTCCCACCACACCAACTTGGATTCAAGCTAGGGTTCTTTTGAGAAGAGAAAAGAAAGAAGAAGAGTGAGAGAGAAGAGGAGAACGGGAAAAGAGATGGAAATTTTGCTTTTCCAATTCTCTTTCTTCTTTCTATTCATCTTTTCCTAACCCTAGCCATGTGTCCTCTTCCTAGGATCTTGATCACTCACACCCAACAAGCATACACTACACACACACAAAGCTCTCCCAACTAAAAACACCCTACAAAGATATGCTCAAGCACACACTATTACAACCCAACTAACTCACTTACATCCTACAACGATGTGAGCAAACACACCCAAATGCAATCCAACTAATTCACACCCTAGTACCGTACATGCACCAACATACTAGCAAAACCCGCAAACATGCATTATACCCAAAATATCCTTATCACATGCCAAAACACACTCAATGCACATGCATAAACATGGCTCGAACTTCTAGGGGGCAAACGGGGTGTGACAAGTTTTGTCACACCCGAAATATATCCTAAAAGGATATGGGCATATTGTGGATGAGTAGTGATCAAAGTTGTGTAATTTGACGGGTTAGGTATTGCCAAATGGACAAATTAAGGATTTAAGTAAAAGTTTCGGCAAGTGCGGCCAATGGTAAAATTGTGAAGTATTGAATTTGAACATGATTGAAAGAATAAAATTTATTTATGTGGGCCTATGTGAAGGATTATTAAGTTATGAAATCTTAGTGCATAAGGATATGAGAAGTTGGAGGATTAAAAGGAGAATTGGACACAAATATCTAAATTAGACGTATGGAAAGATGACATGTGGCAAGGAATTAGAGAGGGGTATAAATACCAAGGAGAAAGAAAGAGAGAGCAGCATTTTTTGCTGCCTTGTTCTCCCGTTCTCTCCTCCTCACACTACTTCCTCTTCTCTTCATCTTCTTCCTCTTGTTTTATCTTGATCCATCTTCTTTTCGCTGGAGTTGTTGCAAGGTGATGGGTGTTTTATTTGAGGTTTGAGCTAGGTTTGAAGAGGTAAGTTTAAGTTTGATTCCTTCTTCCATTTCTTTGAGTGGTTTTTGGAACCCTAGATTTATGTTTTGTGAATGTGTATTTTTTGAGGATTTTGGATGAGAAAGACTTTGGATGGGTTTTGGAACAAGAAAGATCAACTAAGGAAAGCGATTAGGAGCAAAGGAGTTAAGGTTAGGGATTTTGTTATTTTGATGCATATTCTGATTTTTGGGTTTTGATTTGAGTTTCTGGAAATCTATGGGGTTTAAGTTGTTTAGATTTGTTCAAATGTTGTGGGTTTTGAATGAATTATTTGAGCTGTGTTAAATTTTTGAATTGATTAGGAGTTTCGTGTATGAGTTTTGGATGAAAGAATTTATGCAGTTTTGGTAAGAGACCTAGAAAATCATGACTTTGTCGCAAGTGCGATGCTCGTCGCGATCGAGACAGAGCCCAGTGATTCCAGCGCCTCCCGATCGGCCGAGCTATCAGTGGAGGACTGCACGAGTCGTGTCAATTTTCACGACTCAGCATGAGGATTTCATTCGTCATGTTAGATCCCACTTGGCATGGCATAAGGAGCATGACCCGTGCTTGGGCAACACGAAGCATGACTCGTGCTGAGAGTTCGTTCGGCCTGGGGAGTTCTCTCGGCTGAGATGTCCGCTCGGCGTGGGATTTCATTCGGCGAGAAAGCCGTTCAGCTTGGGGGAGCACATCTCGTACTGGCGAGCACGAGTCGTGATAACTCCCGCCTGTTCCTCTTTTCTTTTGTTATGCTTTAATAGGCTTGCCTTCACGAGTCATAACAGTGAACACGAATCATAATCGCCTCCTGGGACTCATCTATCGCGAGCGCGATAGACCTCTCTGTCCTAAAATGTTTTGAAAATCTTCTCCTATGCATGGTTTCTCACTTGTATTATGTCTCTATAATTAAAATAAGTACCTTAATCTGTGAATTATTCAAATGCTTCTATGCATGTTAGTAATTGAATTATAAGGCTTTGTTTATCATTACTAGTTAAGGGCTGTTTGTGCATAAAGTATTGTAATTTATTTGTTAAGTCTGTATGAGTGCATGATGTTAATAAGATGGTTATGTTCAGTATGTTCATACGGATATGATAAATGTAATTAGTCCATTTAATATGCAATAAGTAAATGCATGATGAATAATAATATGATTACGTTTAATACGATCATGTGAATATCTTAATCTATGAAACTACACATGACTAGTTTGAATACGATAAATGAAATTAGTGCATATGATAGGCATATATATATATTGATACATGTATTTATGTGATCATAAAAGAATAATGCTAGTGTTTGATGAAATGGGTATATATGCGTAAAATGAGAAAGAATTTAATAATGACATGGGAATTTAGCCTGCGTTAGTCGAGTCATGTAAAGATAGGCATGCTTATAGAGTTTTGTTAGCTGTAGCCTTCTATTCTGTTTGGACCCTGATCAGGTCCCCGTTTAGATCCTTGCTATAGACACCGGGTCTCGAGGCAGCCTAGATTAGGATTACCCAATGATGAAATTAAGTGTGCCTGTTTATAGGTGTTAAGCATTTTCTATATATGCTATATACCGCAAGTATACGGTGTACCGCAATAGTACTTAAGATGTCGATCCCACGAGGAACGTGTTTTACTCACTATTACTACCCAATTTTAATCTTGTTTACAATGATAAACTATTGGAAAAGTGATTCTAACTGATCTAACATGTAAATTAATTATGCCTAGTTAATGATAGTCAAAGAAGATAGAAACATTAATGATGCTAAGTATAAAAATGGAACTTGTATTAATTATTCTTGATTAATATGGTACTATTGTCATGCTAGCCAAGTTGAATAAATTTCCTACTTACTCTCTCGACATAAATAGGATTGCCTAAAACATACACATATAAGTCTACTTCCAAACTTTCATTCAAGGACTAGATGAATATATATGCAAATCTTAGGAATAGAACACAACCTATAACAACCATTTCAATATTATGATTTCTCAAATGATATCTTAATGATGAATTTCCAATTAGATGTAAGAATGAATTCATTTCTCAATCAAACTCAAACTTATAATGATCATAAATAACATACCAATATGAAATTCTTCAAGCAAGAGCACATGAATTTATATGAACAATAAAACATATTTTTACTAAGTATTCAAGTTCAGAATTTACATTGTAAGAATATACAAAGAAGAATAAAAAGATTAGAGATGAAGAAGGAGATTTCTCAACCCTTTTCAAGTCACCAAAGTTAGTCTTCTTCTTTATATGCTATCTTCTCTTCAATACATAAACTCTACTTTTAAAAAATAAAACTAAAGCAATGAAAGTACTATTCTAACTTACAGAAATTTTACGAAAAATAAATGTTCTTTTTTAAAATTACAGTTAATAATAATATTTATACTGTTCTAATTGTGTTTCTTCAGATGTCTCTTGGCAAGAATTGCAATTATTGGTGGAAAGGCATAACTCTGCAAAGTGAAATTTGAACTTTTGTCTCTAACGGATCTTTCTGTTGTGATCGCGACATTGTCGCGCTCGTGACAGAGCGCGCCTCTTTCATAGCTCCACCTTTCTCGCGTTTGCTTGCTCCGTGCCCTGTCGCGACCTCGCGACGTCACCCTTGGTCGCGACAGTGCTTCTTCCTTCTTTTTCTCTCTTCTTCTTTGGGTTCCCTTAGAGCGTTCTGTCGCGATCGCGCCACTATCGCGGTCGCGACAGAAGCTCTTCTTCCTTGGCTCATTTTGGCTATTTTTCTCCATTTTCTCCATCTTTTCTCCATTGTCCTCCTACGCACAAAACTCAAACAAAAACATAAAACACACCTAATACTAACAAATAAAAACACTTAAAACATTACTTCTAACCAGAAAATATGGATTAATAATGAGCTATTTAAGCTCATATCAAACCCCCACACTTAAACATTTGCTTGTCCCCAAGCAAAATGCTTAAACAACATAAACACACAACACTCAATAAACACAATATTTTGGAGCTTACTTTTATATTTGACAAGCATTTGGAAATACCATGCATAGACTTGCCCTTCTAACACACTAACCTAAATATGCAACTATTTAAACATTACCAATTTTCATTAAACTTTAACCTCTATGCACAATTGGAAAACCATGAAATTGCAAAACACGATGATGTTTGATCTCAAGAAATCAAGTATCTTAACACATGTATAGATTATTTCACTCAAAATATTGCCTAAGATAATTTTCACTGAACACTTATTTTGTTAAGCACTCAATCACTCAAGTGTATATATGTTAGTGTTTTCCTCATTCCTTGATTATGCCATTACATACCATAAGCTTGTAATTAATAAAAATCTCCACTACTAGTATAAGGTAGTAAAGAGGATCAAAGGGTCTTAAAAGGGTTGTAATGTGGCTTAGGTTAAGGTAGGAAACTTTTGGATTTAGGTAGCTAACATTGTGTAGAGAAAAAGCATCAATACAACATAGGAGATCTAAACAAAACATGATAAGCATGATACGTTTATGCTAATTCTCTTCTTGACTAAACAAGTTTTCTGCTAGCTCTTAATTTCTTGTCTTTTAGTTTTTTTTTTATATTATTTAATTTTTTTATTTTTTTGAGGATAGCAAGAAAAATTAGCGTGGGTGTGTTTTACGCTTCATCCCACACTTAAACAATTTTGGATGTACATCTTGCTATTCCTACTTATTTTTCATTTTCTTTTCTTTCCTTTCCTTATTTTTTATATGAACAATATATAGAGACTAGCATATCTAATACCAAGTTGCAAAACAAGAGAATTTTAATTATCACTACTTCATGCTTTTCAAAAATAACATCTCCAATGCTATATCAATCCTAAAACCCTCCACAATATGGGTAAGCAACAAAAATAGGGCATTGTTTAAGCAAAAAGATATGGCTATTTATGTGCTTAATCAAGAAAAAAATGATATAGGCTCAAACTTGGCTTCCTAAAGTCAAAAGGTAACGAAATTTAAAGCAAATGGTTCATTCTAAATGCCCTTTTCATATCCCGTGTACATCCCATACTAAAAATGTAGTCTCAAAATTTACCAAAAACAAGTTCTGGAGGATATGGCATAATAAGGCTCTCATACAAGAAAAATGTTATTATACAAGGCTTCAAAAGCTCACATGGCTATAGGTCAAACTATCATAGGTAATGAGTTAGCAAAACAATCTTTATTTACATGGAAAAAGATACCTAACTTAAAAAGAACCTACACCAAAGTAATTTGCTAAGTCATACCCTTCACTATGTACAACAGAATGCCAAAGTAAAACAAATAATGATAACGTTCAAAAAGTTTGACTATCTAGGCTAAGGTCAAAAAGAGAAAAACTATACATGCTCTAATTCCCAAATAATTATCAAATACAAAGCTCCAAAACAAAATGTGTCTAAAACAACCTAAAACAATCTAAAACTTACAATCATAACAATACATACCTAAATCTGGCAATTCATGCAAAACACAAGCTACACTACTCATACATGACAAATATATCCCTACATACATATATTTGAAAAAAAAACAAAACACAAAACTCCCCCCCCCCCCCACACTTAAAGGACACAAGTCCCCATTGTGTTAAAAGAAACATACTTAAAAAGCAAAATAACACACAAACATACAAAAGAACACAAAAATAAACAAAACAAAGAAAATAAAGAAAAGTGGAGGGGAACAAATTCAAAAACTCCCACTAGGGGAGCTAGGTGGAGATGGAGATAGGTCCACGTTCTGCTTCTGAAAAAAACTCAGGAGTTGGCGACTCAAACGCTTTTGACTCCTCAGTACTGCCCTCACATCATTCTCCATTAAATCCGTATATGCTGCCAGACTTTGATTAGTGGCCTCAATGCCATCCAATCGTTGCAAAACTGGCTCCAAATCTACAAAAGAGCAGCCAGCAGTCCCTCTCCCAGCAGCATCAACTCTAGCAGCCTCCTCGTCCTCATCCGAGGAGTCATGAGCAACAGCTGCTGAGGCTGATTCATGTGCCCTTTCATGTGGCACACTAAGTCCAGCCACATTAGGCGTACCTGCAAAACGGTCAACAAACCTCGGGGGCCAAGCTCCCTTGGATAAAATATTAGAGCGCCTCAAGTAGACAATATCAAGCAATGGAATTGATTCATTTGCATCCAGGACAAAATTGTGTAAATCACCCAAACATCCCAAAATAATACCAGTAACCATATGGCACATCCCCACTGATTTACTTCTTGCAATAGAAGCATGGTACAAACCATCTAAAATAAAATCAATTGAATAAGGGGTTTTATGGGATTGCAAAAGGTCTAAGACAAACAAATCTTTGGTTTGAACCTTTGTACTTTCTACCCTCCCAAACATAGCATAGCAAAGAAACTTATGAAAAAGCATCAATGCATCCTCTTTTATTTGCCGATTATTTGAATTCTTATTATTAAAGTTCTCTAATCCAGACAATCTAGTCCAAACAGGGGAAGGTTGAAAAAGATGGGAATCAAATCATTTTCCACTTAAAGGGAAACCAAACCAAGTATGCAAATCATCATACCTAAAGGTATAATCTGTTCCCTGATGTCTAAATTTCATCAAAATCTTACGTTTATCCACATAAGTCAAGGTGACAAAAAACTATAAAGCCCATTCTTTTCTCACAGGTAAAGATAAAGTTATAAATTTTTTCCACTTCATATATTTAAGAAAATGATTAATTTGATCAGTCAATCCCATCGTATCCAAAATAGCAAAGTCCAAAGCCCACATACCAACATAATTTTTCTTAGCAAAATATTGAAAATTTTCCCCTTCTTTATCAGAAAAAATTGGAAAAGGACAATCATACCTATTTTGAAAAATGATTGAAGGAGGAATAAAATCGTCTCCTTGATTGCTTGAATCCCCCATAGGCGTCTTCCCCTTTTTCTTGTCTCAAATGTGCTTGGTGCTCACCATGTTAAAATCGTTACAACTTGATGAACAAAATGAAAAGAAATAGAAGAAAACAGAAGTAAACTAAAGAGGAAGATAAAGCGTGAGGAATTTAGAGATAATTGTGAGGAAGGGTTGAGAGAAAAGAGAGAAATTAATTAGAAAGAAACCAAAAAGGCAAAAGAAATTGAAAGAAGAAGGAGTTATTAGGGTAGAAAAGAGGGAAAGTGAGGAATTAAATGAGTTTCCAACGGTCAGATTGACCAACAAATTCAAATCCCGTGTTATGTCGCGACATCATGACATCGTCGCGATCACGACAGAAGCGAATTGACAAAGTATCTTATGGCGATATACGTCGCAGCATCGCGACAAATGAACCCCGCTCTCCATCGCGACCTCACGACAGAAAGCAAAAATCAAAAATCAAAAAAAAAAAACTATCGCATTGACACCCATCGTCGCGCCGTCGCAATGAAATCTGTAGAACACCTCGCGACAGAAAGAAAACTGAAAAATCAAATTTTCTTCCCTTTCAAAAACATAACAAGTAGACATATAAAATGAACTTACAAATTAGGATCATCTGTGGAACAAAAAGAATTACATTAGTACATACAAATATCACACATATAATATAACAATTAATTAAAAAGAAAAATAATACCAAGTAACCTTCAAACAATTTTTAAAGAAAGAAATGAAACCTTCCTTCCATGAAATGTTTCCTCCAAATACACCTTACATCTTTGACCATTGGCTTTAAATAACTCCCCTTTTTCATTTTTTAGCTCTAAAAACCCTTGATCAAAGACTTGGGTGACTTCAAAGGGTCCACTCCATCTAGATCTCAATTTTCCAGGAAAGAGTTTCAATCTAGAATTATAAAATAGAACCTTGTCCCCAACATTGAAATGTTTAATCCGTAAATGTGCATCATGCCATTTTTTAGTCCTTTCTTTATAGATTTTAGCATTTTCATATGCAAGAAGTCTTAACTCATCTAGCTCATTTAATTGTAAACATCTCTTGACACTTGCATCTTTAAGTTCATAATTCAAAGTCCTAATGGCCCAATATGCTTTGTGCTCTAACTCCATAGGCAAATGACAAGCTTTTCCATAAACCATCCTATATGGTGTCATACCAATTGGTGCGTTAAATGCTGTGCGATATGCCCATAAAGTATCATCTAACTTATGTGCCCAATCCTTCCTAGAATTAGAGATTGTTTTCTCTAAAATCCATTTAAGCTCCCTATTGGACACTTCTACTTGACCACTTGTTTGTGGGTGATATGGTGTAGCTACCCTATGATGCACACCATATTTATGCAATAAAGAATCAAAAGAACGGTTAATGAAATGCTTACCTCCATCACTTATGATGGCTCTTGGAACTCCAAATCTTAAGAAAAGCTTCTTCAAAAAATTGATCACCACCTTTGAATCATTGGTTGGTGTGGCTTTTGCTTCAACCCATTTGGATACATATTAAACTCCAACCAATATGTAGTTTTGACCAAAAGAAGTAGGGAAAGGACCCATGAAGTCAATCCCCCACACATCAAATACTTCAACTTCCAATATGTTATTCAAAGGCATCTCATCTCTTTTCCCAATATTACCAGCCCTTTGACATTTATCACATTTAGCTACATATATCCTTGCATCATGAATTAAAGTTGGCCAAAAGAATCCACATTCAAGCACTCTAGAAGCAGTTTTATTAGCTCCATTATGACCCGAATATAATGCAGCGTGACAATGCATCAAGATGTTTTGATAATCCTCCTCACTTACACAACGACGAATTATACCATCCCCACCTATGTTAAACAAGTAAGGATCCTCCCAAAGATAATTTTTAACTTCACTAAAGAATTTCTTCTTTTGTTGCCATGTCAAATTATCAGGTACAATTCCAGCAGCAAGATAGTTAGCAAAGTCAGCATACCAAGGTACATGCATATTCTCAATTGACATTAATGCTTCATCCGGAAACGATTCATTAATTTCAATGCCATCACCTAAAGTTTGGTCATTGCTTTCTAACCTTGATAAATGGTTAGCAACTAAATTTTCACTTCCCTTTTTATCTTTAATAATAAGGGCAAACTCTTGCAATAATAATACCCAACAAATCAACCTAGGTTTAGCATGTTTCTTTGCAAATAAATACCTCAATGCAGCATGATCAGTATAGATTATGACTTTAGACCCCAACAAGTAAGATCTAAACTTGTCACATGCATAAACCACAGCTAACATTTCTTTTTTAGTAGTTGTGTAATTAATTTGAGTAGATGACAAAGTATGACTAGCATAATAAATTACATGCAAATTCTTACCATGTCTTTGACCTAAAACGCAACCCACAGCAAGATCACTTGCATCAAACATAATCTCAAATGGTAATTCCCAATTAGGAGAAGCAATAATAGGTGCACTTATAAGGGCCTTTTTCAAAGTATCAAAAGCATGCATACATTCTTTAGAAAATTCAAAAGGAACATCCTTAACTAACATGTTAGTTAGAGGTTTAGCAATTAAAGAAAAATCCTTTATAAATCTTCTATAAAAACCAGCATGTCCAAGAAAATATCTTACCCCCTTAAGTGTAGTGGGTGGAGGTAACTTCTCAATTAATTCTATTTTTGCTCTATCTACCTCAATCCCCCTACTTGAAATTTTGTGCCCTAAGACTATCCCTTCATCAACTATGAAATGGCATTTCTCCCAATTAAGAACCAAATTATTTTCTTCACATCTAGCCAAAACTTTGTCTAAATTTTGTAAATAAATCTCAAATGAATCCCCATATACAGAAAAGTCATCCATAAAAACTTCCATTATATCCTCTATCATGTCCCCAAAAATTGAAGTCATATATCTTTGAAAAGTGGCTGGGGCATTACAAAGCCCAAAAGGCATTCGCCTATGAGCAAAGGTCCCATAAGGACAAGTAAATGTGGTCTTCTCTTGGTCACTAGGGTAGATAAAGATTTGGAAATACCCTGAATATCCATCAAGAAAACAGTAATGAGAATGACCAGCAATTCTTTCTAGCATTTGGTCAATAAATGGTAAAGGAAAATGATCCTTTCTAGTGGCCAAATTTAGCTTCCTATAATCTACACACACCCTCCAACCAGTGGTGGTTCTAGTTAGAATTAAATCACCATTCTCATTCTTCACTACCGTCATACCCCCCTTCTTTGGAACACAATGTATTGGACTCACCCAATCACTATCCGAAATTGGATAAATAATCCCAGCATCTAGCAACTTAATAACTTCTTTTTTCACTACCTCTTTCATGTGTTGTCTATCAGCCTTAGGTTGACATACATCTTCCATATTTATCCTATGCATGACAATATTAGGACTAATACCTTTCAAATCAGATATTTGCCATCCAATGTTTTTTATCCTTTTCCTAACAACTTCTAATAATGCATACTCTTGTTCATTATTGAGTTTGTTGGAAATAATAATAGGCAAAGTATTATTAGGACCAAGAAAAGCGTACCTCAAATGATTTGGTAGTTCCTTAAAATCAACATTTGGAGGACTTACAATTGCAGGTGGCAAGGGTGCTTCATTACGATAAAGAGGTTCTGGCCTTAAGCTTTCTTGCTCCACCTCTTCATGAACTTCATCTTCTATTTGAACTTCCTCTTGTCCTGCATTTTCTAATACCTCCACAACACACGCATCAATGATATCTATTTTCATGCACATATTTTCATCCATGGGGTATTTTAGTGCCTTATCCATTTGATACTTAACACTATCATCCCTTACTCTTAAGACTAATGTGCCCTCATAGACATCCACTAAAGCCCTTCCAGTCCTCATGAAAGGTCTTCCCAATATCAATGGACATTTCACATCATATGCAAAATCTAAGATCACAAAATCAGCGGGTAAAATAAACTTATCCACTTTTACCAACACATCTTCAATTATTCCATATGGTTTCTTAATAAATTGATCAGCTAATTGCAAAACCATGGAAGTAGGTTTAACATAATCCAAACCCAACTTTTTAAAGATAGATAAAGGCATGAGATTAATACTTGCCCCCAAATCACATAAACACTTAGGAAACTCAACATCCCCTAAGGTATATGGAATAGTGAAACTACCATTATCCTTAAGCTTTGTAGGCAAATTATTTGTGATTATGGAACTACATGCCTCAGTCAACGCAATGGTGGATATATCCTCCCAACTTCTTTTCTTAGATATTAAATCTTTAAGAAATTTTGCATAGTTAGGAATTTGTGTTATGGCCTCAATAAAATTCAAATTGATGTGCAAATGCTTCAATTTATCTATAAACGAGTGGAATTGCTTATCTTGGTTTTGTCTCTTTAGGCGTTGAGGAAACAGTGGGCGAGGTTGCAATGCCTAAGGAAAATTTGCCTTAGATGCCCCTTCTGTCGCGACCGCGATAGGTGTCGCGCTCGCGACAGAAGACTCTCCTCCTGCTGTCGCGATCGCGCCTGCAACATTGGTCGGCCTCTCCTCTGTCTTGATCGCGACAGGCATCACGCTCGCGACAGAAGAGTCAGTTTTCTCTTTATTTTTCTGCACATCTCCACCCTTGTTAGTAATAACAAATTCATTGGTGTAAGATTTACCTGATCTCAAATTTATGGCTTTCAGATGTTCCCTTGGATTCTCCTCCGTACTACTTGGTAAAGTACCTTGTAACCTTGAAGGTAAAGCCTTTGCTAATTGCCCAATTTGCACTTTTAAGTTATGAATGGATGAGGCTTGATTCTTTGTGATCTGATCAAACTTATTTTCCAGCCTCTTTTGGTTCTCTTCGTGTGAGTTAAATTTCATATTAATCCCCTCCAAGAACCTATCCATTTTAACCTCTAAGGTTCCAAATCTATCTTGAGGTGGTTGAAAACTTACACCCCTATTTTGGTTATTACTATTTCCCCATGAAAAATTTGGATGGTTCCTCCATCCAGGGTTATATGTATTTGAATATAGGTTACCTCTTCCTTGCCCTTGGATGAAGCTAACTTGTTCCTCCGTACTATTTATGCCCAAATTACATACCTCACTTGTATGACCTTATTGTCCACAAATATTGCATCCACTTGGTTGACTACCTCCCACACCCAAATTATTGAGTTTGTGAGTCAATGCGTCCACTTTAGCTTGCAATGCAACAACTGAATCAAGTGCATGAACTCCCCTCACATTAGTAGAACTTGAATCTCTAGTTCTCTCGGTAGGCCACATGCAGTTGTTCATGGACATTTCCTCCAACAATTCAAATGCTGCTTCAGTAGTTTTTCTCATTAAAGAACCTCCAGCAGCAGCATCAATAGTCCCTCTTGGGGTAGGATTAACTCCATTGTAGAATGTTTGCATCAACAGCTTCCTTGGTAGGTTATGGTGTGGACACATCCTTTGCAATTCCTTGAATCTTTCCCAAGCCTCATATAATGATTCATTGTCATTTTGAACAAATGTAGTGATATCCTTTATGATTTTTGCAGTTTTGGCTAAGGAAAAGTATTTTGATAAAAATGCTTGGGCCAATTGGTCCCAAGTGGTTATAGATCCCCTTGTTAATGAATTCAACCTAGCCTTGGCTTTATCCTTCAAAGTGAATGGAAAAAGCCTAAGCTTGATTGCATCAGCTGAAACCCCATTTATCTTAAAGGTATCACATATCTCAAGAAAGTTGGCCAAATGAGCATTAGGATCCTCATTTGCCAAACCATAGAATTGTATACTATTTTGAATCATTTGTAAAAGTGAAGGCTTAATCTCAAATTGATTTGCATTTACCGTGGGCCTTACCACTCCTTGTTGAGCACCACTCAAGGCAGGTGTAGCAAACTCCATCAATCTTGGCGGATTTTGTTCTTCAGCCATGATAATTGATTTCTTATTTTAGTTCTTCTTTCTATTGGATTTCCGGTTACTTGACAATAATCTTTCAATTTCAGGATTTAAGGGTTCAAGCTCTTCTTGTGAACTTCTTGTACTAGGCATGAACTTTTCAAATCCTGTAAACCAAAAACAAAACACAAAGTTAAACTAAACAACCAAACAAATTAAAACAAAAGAAAATATTGTAATCCAAAATCATAAATCAAGTTTCATAATGGTAAAACAACCGTTCCCCGGCAACAGCGCTAAAAACTTGTTAAGCATTTTCTATATATGCTATATACCGCAAGTATACGGTGTACCGCAATAGTACTTAAGATGTCGATCCCACGAGGAACGTATTTTACTCACTATTACTACCTAATTTTAATCTTGTTTACAGTGATAAACTATTTGAAAAGTGATTCTAACTAATCTAACATGTAAATTAATTATGCCTAGTTAATGATAGTCAAAGAAGATAGAAACATTAATGATGCTAAGTATAAAAATGGAACTTGAATTAATTATTCTTGATTAATATGGTACTCTTGTCATGCAAGCCAAGTTGAATAAATTTCCTACTTACTCTCTCGACATAAATAGGATTGCCTAAAACATACACATATAAGTCTACTTCCAAACTTTCATTCAAGAACTAGATGAATATATATGCAAATCTTAGGAATAAAACACAACCTATAACAACCATTTCAATATTATGATTTCTCAAATGATATCTTAATGATGAATTTCCAATTTGATGTAAGAATGAATTCATTTCTCAATCAAACTCAAACTTATAATGATCATAAATAATATACCAATATGAAATTCTACAAGCAAGAACACATGAATTTATATAAACAATAAAACATATTTTTACTAAGTATTCAAGTTCAGAATTTGCATCATAAGAATATACAAAGAAGAATAAAAAGATTAGAGATGAAGAAGGAGATTTCTCAACCCTTTTCAAGTCACCAAAGTTAGTCTTCTTCTTTGTATGCTATTTTCTCTTCAATACATAAACTCTACTTTTTGAAAATAAAACTAAAGCAATGAAAGAACTATTCTAACTTATAGAAATTTTACTAAAAATAAATGTTCTTTTTTAAAATTACAGTTAATAATAATATTTATACTGTTCTAATTGTGGTTCTTCAGATGTCTCTTGGCAAGAATTGCAATTATTGGTGGAAAGGCATAACTCTTCAAAGTGAAATTTGAACTTTTGTCTCTAACGGATCTTTCTGTCACGATCGCGACATTGTCGTGCTAGCAACAGAGCACGCCTCTTTCATAGCTCCACCTTTCTCACGTTTGCTTGCTCCGTGCCCTGTCGCGACCTCGCGACGCCACCCTTGGTCACGACAGTGCTTCTTCCTTCTTTTTCTCTCTTCTTCTTTGGGTTCCCTTAGCACGTTTTATCGCGATCGCGCCACTATCGTGCTCGCGATAGAAGCTCTTCTTCCTTAGCTCATTTTGGCTATTTTTCTCCATCTTTTCTCCATTGTCCTCCTACGCACAAAATTCAAACAAAAACATAAAACACACCTAATACTAACAAATAAAAACACTTAAAACATTACTTCTAACCATAAAATATGGATTAATAATGAGCTATTTAAGCTCATATCAATAGGCAAAAATGAAAGTTAGAAGTGACAATTTCCTTATTGGTTTGATTTACTAAAAATAAATAAAAATATATTTTAAAAATGTTTTAAAAAATTATTTTGAGACAAAAAGGGTATGTTTTAAAATTATAGTATTTTAGCAAAAAATTAAAAACAAATTGCGAGTGTCGGGCCTGCGGCAGCACCCAATGTGCATGCGGGGCGCACTCGCCTGCGCGCTGGCTCCTCGCACGAGCGATGTGCTGGGCATCACGATGGGCGTCGCTCGCCCCTGCTCGCGCCCACGCGTGCCCGAGAGCCCCCCAGTCTGAATTTTTGCCCTAAAATGTGTTTTTCTTCTTTTTTTTGTAGAATTTAATTTTAAAACCTTTTGGCTTCTAAAGCCTTCAAATTCTTAAGTTTTTTGTGGTTTTGGAAATTAAATTGATTTAATTTTTTCATTAAAAATCTGAATTTTTTGAGGGTATAAATTATTTTTTAGAGAGAATTTTGAGGGGGGATTTTCTTTAGAAAAAAATATTTTCTTCTTCTTTCTCTTCAAGAGCAAATTCTCTCAATTTTCTAAAGGATTTTCCTAAGTTAATTCTTAAGGCAAAAAGAACAATTTTTGTTCTTGGGAATTTTCTTCATTTTTATTTAACAATTTTTACCTTCAGAAAAATATGATGTTTCTTTTTGAATTATACCCACGGGTACCCCCATATGTTCACTCGCTTATCCACCCCTCTAACTTAGAAGGCAATTAAATGAATAAAGAAATGTGAATGAATTGATAAGTTCTATGATGATTTATAAATTGATTATGTGAATAAGCATTTGATACAATTGTGATTAATGCCATTCGACTTGTGCTCTACGCGCTCGCGATAGCAATGCTTGCCCTCTGTCGCGATCGCGATAACGTCGCGAGCGCGACAGAGCCGGGCCCTTCTCTCCTTCCCGCGATCGCGAAGTCCGTCGCGCGCGCGCAGCGAAGAGACTATGGTCTCTGTTGCGAGCGCGACAGGCATCGCGAGCGCGACAGATGTGTTCTGCCGAATGGGTTTTCTGTGGTGATTCCAATGTTTGAATTCCGAACTTGTGGTACCTTTTGGTTTATAATTGGACTATTTTATGAAGTATGTTAATATAATTGGATGTATTATGCATATCTATACTTATGATCTTTCTCTAAGATTGTTATGTTATGCTTAAAGTGTAAACTGTATGATGCATGTTTGACCTTATGAACTTATTCATATGTCTCACCTATTGCTGATTATGCATAATGATATAAATTATGTGATTTGAAATATGATTTGTATTATGTAAGACCTGCGAAAGTCAGTCTAGTGGATAGTTAGGCATGCCTAAAAGAGTCTTCCGCTGCAGCTTCCGTTATCGTTTGGACCCCGATCAGGTCCCCGTTTGGTTCCTCGCGAACCCCTTTATTGTGTTTGGATCTTGTTTAAGGTCCTTCCGAAAAATGTTTGTGAATGAAAATAGAAATGGTTTTCGATTTGTACCCGTAAGGTACTTTCCGTAATCGGCTTGTACCCGTAAAGTACTTTCTGTATACTCGTTATCCACTATTTTGAGTCAGCAGGTATTCTGTTTGTTTTGCCTAATATGAACAAGAGAATGTGATATTCGATTAAGCATGATACTGGACACGTGAATCAGTTATGTATCCGCATGTGATTATGAATCTCTGAATGGGTTAAGTGTGACCTAAACATGTGAATTGGACATAATGATCTACACATATGGGTATATGCATAACATATTGTGAATGTATGGTATGCTAACGATTGTGAATATAGATACGGGAATTCAGATGTGTGTAACTGTGACCATGATCTTTTGAATGCCATGAGTTCGATTAGTTATGTCTATCTTGAATGCTATGATTAGTAAGTATGTGCACAAACGTGATTTCGTACTTTCGGCGGTTATAGTGAATTATATGAATCAAGATATGTAACGAATGTGCTCTTGACCTTGGAATGTATATATATTGTGTTATGTTACGTGCCTCCTCTCTCTAGTTTTCCTATTGTAGTGATTTCAGCGTGTGGGCATGTATTTACATTTCGAGGCATAATAGAAGTATGTTTAGTTAACTAGCGTTCTCGGCATGATAATTGGGTGTGTATTTGCCTGATAATTGTATTGCATGTGAATGGGTTTTCCGTTAAATGCATGAGTCCTTGGCATGATAGTCGTATGTGTATATGAACTTCGGAATGCCGGGCTTTCCTATTCAGGCTTATTTATCCATCTATTGTGATTATTTGTATATGCCATTTGTGTATGTAATTTGTTCTGACGACCATTGTGAATGGCCGTCCATATTGCTTGTGTGTTCTCCCCACTAAGCGTTTATCGCTTAGCACGGGCTCTTTTCCCGTGCAGGTGGCAGGTTTGGTTCGGTTCGAGTCGTGCATCTGCAAGGTCGGCCACATAGGAGTTAGAAGCGTTTTGTTATTTTGTTCAGCTTCTGTATTTCGGATTCTGTAATTTTGTAGCCTTTTTCTTATGTATTTGGTTATGTAAAGGATATTATTGTAATGAGGTTCTCCGTTATTCCTCAGTCTTATCTTTCGCCTTATGCTTCCGCTGAGTGATTATATGTACGTATGTGAGTTAATGTTTGTTCAGCTTTTGTTTCTTTAAAGTTTTAATTTCCGCTGTATTTCATATGTATGTTATGTATAAATGTATGTTTCCGCTTAGTGTATGCGTGCATGTATGTAAGTGAGCGTCGGGTAGCGCGCCCGCCGGTGCCCTTCCAACGGGGGCGACGGTGGGGGTGTTACAAGTTGTGGTATCAGAGCACCGGTTTAGTCGGTTCTGGTCTATGTGATTGTTTGAGTGTCGAGTCTTTGTATGCGAGTCTGTTTAATGTTGTGGCCTATTGCAGATGCAGTTGTATAGTGTTTGGATGAAGGATTAGTGAGATATCAGTTGTAGTGAGTGA